>OX384037.1:28875029-29475029 GCA_947534325.1 Agonum fuliginosum
CGACGAAGACGTGCCATCCAAAGTGTAAGAAAGATATAATTTACTCAAGAGGTTAATTGTGTTTTGAAAATAGTATACTTTGTTTATAAATAAATCAGAGTTTATTTAGACTCTGTACTTGCTTCTTCAATTGCAACAGAATTTTAGAATTATTATCTAATTAAGAGTTAGGTAATCGAAGAGAATTAATTGCTAAATCATTAAGAACAAATTACTAGAGTTGCAACGAATATTAGGCAACTATTCGGCAGGTTTTTTATTTCTCAACCGAACACCGAATATTAGTTTACTATTCGGCCGAATACCGAATAGTTTGACATCATATGAAACATACAATAATTAAACTGCGATTGCGCCTTTTAACTCCTGCAAGTGCTTTATTTAGATATGTCATTGATTAAACTAAACAGACAAAAAATATATGTTTATTCTCGAGTTTTAATTAATTATTATTAGGTAGGTACTAAAAAGATTATAACTTTATTTTATTTTGACAATAAATACAAATTATTAACTATTCAATTACTGTACTAGAGGTATTTATGTTATCGGATAAACATTCATTTTTAACAAAAATTTAGTTCCTAGTAATTTGACGAAATAAACTGTCAACTGTAATTACACAAGAGCTTTTTATTTCGTCGGATAAATTTCTGTTCGTATTGAAACCTTGTTGCCTAGCAATTTGTAAAGAAAAATTGTTTAATAAAATCACGAGACCGTAGGTGGAGTGATTTTATTTTAAAACAATTTTTCGAGTCAAATTGCTGTTAGGTGACAAAGTTGAGATGTCAAACAGAAATTTATTCCGAGCAAATAAAATGCTCGAGTATAATTCAACGAGATAATTTAACTACTCCTTTGGTTCTTTTTGAGAAAGCTATTTATTGTAGCTCCTGATGAAGACGCATGTGGCGTAGAAACCGGTAGGGGTTGATTTGAATAAACTGTGTGGCTGAATTCCAGTAGTTTCTTTTTCCATTAAATAACAATAATTTAAAAACAAGTAGGTATTATAATTTGTCATGATATCCTCGTTTTTCAATGCGAAAATGACCATTTGTTCACTCGGGATAAGAGACTCAGTGTCTTTTTTGTACTTGGCCAGAGACACTGCCGTGTCTCTTGATAATTGAATTTAATGACAAATATACTTACATTTTAGGTTCAGTAAACGCAAATCCCTTTGTTACGTGGGCTCCAATGCATTGGCATATTTACGCCACTGATTATGTTGTAATCTTCATATTTACTTATGTATTTGTTCATCCACAATTCAACAATATTATTTATTCACCGTTTACCATTTACTCCAAGATAAAGCAAGTAAAACATTACACACGTCTGTACATGGCATGGCATGGAAACTAGATCTCCCAGCTGAGATTGTTTGTAAATTGAATTCTGCTACTCACACAGCGCTAGTTTTACACTTCTTCTTTTCTCGTGGGTATGTACAACATTCTGTAACACCGAGCAAAACAACGAGCATTCATGCATGATAAATTATGTTGAAGTGAGGTTGTTATCAACTACAAAACGCGTTATCGTAGCGCATTCCGCAGAGAACAAGTTCCAGAGAATATGTATAAATTTAAATTACTGTTTCTGGAGTAAGTTCCACATTTGTCAATTTCTTCATGATAAAATGTTTTTCTTCCTCAACCCATATTTGAGTAGGTATACCCAGGGAAGTAAGTCAGCTTGGTTTTCATCGAAGGTTTTGATGAATCTTCAAGTTTTAAATTATTGGGAAAATTTTAATACTGTACTTATATCATATTTTCATATTGAAACGAGATAATTTACTGATATTTTTTTCGAAAATTATTGTGCAATCAATATTTATAAACAATAAAGTGTTTATTTATATATTTTTGACGATATTTGTTTGAATTAAATATAAAGTGATATTTTTTAAAGAATTACTTTAAGGAACTCGTGCAAAAAAGTATGTCATTTCGAACCCATAGTAATATTTGTAATAAAGAGGCTTTTCGCCCGCCACTGTACAGATTTTATTTATAAGTGTTAACTTCAAATTTTAATATATTTTCAACAAAGCTTGAATATGCGAAATAATTTTTTTATTGAAAATGAATAATTTTGATTACAAAAGATAGTTTTAATCATAGAGAGTTTTAAAAAAAATTAAATTTAAAAAATAATATCTTTTAGATGCCTGTCATCAGTCTCTTCGCAAGCTGTACCTACCTGGCCCATAACTGAATCCAAAACTGGTTGATTAATCGCAATAATTTAACATCTCCAAATCGTGAAACGATACGGTTATCAAAAACCGTTTGCAGCAAATTCATTTTTTCCTTTGCAGTATGGAACGTAGTCTTGTTGAAACCACAATTCTTCAGTTATGGACCAGGTACATTTCGCAGTTTATTTTGTAATATAAATTGTAAATCGCAAAAAGTGAAAAATTTTTATTTCCTATTTCCATGATTAATAACCGTATTTTATTTATTGACTGTCCCTCGAGTCGGTGAAACTGTGAAGGATCGTTTGGTAATGATTTGGCAAATCGTTTCTTTACAATTCACCGGACTTTCCCCGGATTTTCCCGGACTTCTGCCATGTGTGATGTATGATCCCACAGGAGTAAAAAACAATTTTTCTATATTATGTTCCATTACAAACGGCCTGTCGAACATGAGAAATTTATTTTTGAACACAAAATACCTACACAGAATTTAAATCAAATCCTGTTGATATTCTTTATAGAAGATTGAATACTTTTGCTAATATTGCCATTCGAATTTAATATTTGCCTCTTAGATTTAATATTTTCTGCTTGTGTTACCCTTTAATTTTTTGTCTTAAGTTGTGGAACATCCTAAATAGCACAAGAAATAGTGACAAAATGATTTATTTTAATTTCATTTTATAATTTTTATAGCATGCACACGGGTCTATTCTGTAAGAAAAACGCTAACTGTTAACTATTTTAACGTCAACGTTAAAAAATAATTATTAACGTGCATGTTAGCGTATTTGATAAAATGTGTATTCTTTATAACATTTCCGCTAAAAAATAAAATCTTAACAAGTACGCTAATGTAAACAGTGAAATGAGCTACGCATGGCAAGTAAAATGCATTGAACGTATGTCTGTATTTGATTAATCTGTTACAAATTGAAATGTCATCATTGTCATAAATTTGCAGGTTAGTTTAATGTATTTATTTCTTGGTCCAAGATTTATTTGCACTTAATTAAAGTTTTATTCAAATCGACTTAAAATGTCTACAGGTAAGAAATGTGCAATATTAATAGCAGTGCACGTAATAACTAAATTATGTATTTTTACATTTAGAAAATAAGAAACCTAGGGGTGCCCGAACTACAAAAAAACAAATTGACATGATAGTTAATTTCATCGAAAATAATAAAATTATTGTTTCTGGAAAGATCAATCCAAAAGATATAGCAATTGTGGAAAATAAATGGGAGGAATTAACACAGCAATTAAATACAAGTGGCCATGGACCGCAGAAAACAGTATCTCAATGGAAAAAGGTATAAACATTCTTCCGCGCTCTAATTTTGCTTTTTTAGGTCATATTTAAGCATAAAAATCCATCTTCTAAAAAAAAACGCATTTTAAGAATGTAACTTATTCGATATTCCGTCCTAATATTTTTACTATTTCTACTATACTAAGAAACGTGCTCGTGATGTATATATTGCAAAAAATGGCACAGGAGGTGGGCCGTCCACTGTAAAAGATTTATCTGAAACAGAAGAAAGACTTATGGGTATTTTATCAAAAGTATGCGTGGAAGGTGCACCAATTCCTGAAGCAGGTATAACTGATACTACCGCAATAATTGCTTCAGAAGAATGGAATGAACAGGTAATTTTACTCGGGAACGCATGCAGCACTCTAAAATTCTAACGCTGCTTTATTCATGCACTGCTTCATGCATACGTTGCTTTCTCCAATCACTGCTTTGTTCAGACACAGCCTCATTCATACACCGAATTCTTCGAACACCGCTTTATTCATCGTCCTAAACTCCATCGTCGGTAACATTGCAACACTCGAAAATTCTAACGCTGCTTTATTCATGCACTGCTTCATGCATACGTTGCTTTCTCCAATCACTGCTTTGTTCAGACACAGCCTCATGCATACACCGAATTCTTCAAACACCGCTTTATTCATCGTCCTAATCTTCATCGTCCTAATGTAGCACAGACACAAACCTAAAATCTGTAATGCCAACAACATAGTGCTTAGGCTTCGTATCCATAGATGTCAACAAGTGGCATGATTTTTAAGTTATAAACTTTTTTAATAATATTTCCTATTCAGTATTATCTAAATATGTAATAGTAACAAAATATTTAAACAAAATTTTTCATAGAATAAGAATAATATTTGTGATTTTACTTTTAAGATGTAAAAAGTGACAGATCCCAATCCCAATAATGTAAATATAACCTGCATTGCAAAAACACATCAGTGGAAAATATTAAACTAAGACCCGTATGACACGATACAAAATTATGTTGAAAATGTTGAACAAAACTTTGTAGAAAATTATTTCAATTTTTTTTTCATTCCCAAACTTCCAATTATTGTAAAATATGTGTTTGCAACGTATCGAAAATTTTTATAAAAATTTACTATTTATGCATGCGCTCTTTGACACTTTTGCTTTTGTGGCGGCAAATTCAAACTAAAACCCTTACTCTTCTCTGTCGATTTATGCGTTCATGTTGAATCTTAACGTCACTAACGTGGTCTATTATATATTGTATGTGCATACATGTATTAGTAGAAACAATAAGGCATTGAAATGAATTATTATTATATTCGGCAGCTATAGTAAGCACTATAATTTTAAGTTTGAAATTAAAACAAGATAAAAAGAAAAAATCTGCTGTGGCCACCACACGACCTCTCGCCTAATTCTGCTTATTCTACTAATCTAATAAATAGTTTTACTTACATTTTAATAGTTTCGTGTTCATGTAATATTTAAACGATAATGTAAACCAATATGCAAGCAAAAGATGTCAACTGTACTGTCACTGTCATAATAATTCAAATTTTATGTAGAAACAAATTTCATATCATGGACAACAAGATACTGGAATTTCAAAAAAATGGAATATTAATTGTACTTTATTTTATTGTTAAATACTTCCAGATTCAGCAATTTGTATTCATAATTAACTGTACACATAGATAATCACAATTTCTTTTATTTTTAATTGCAAAAATTGTCATAAATAAATAATGTACCAATATATTTAAGGAAAACTTTTCTAAACTTCTAAAAGTACTACTTCCGGTTTGCGGATTTCTACCAAAATCTTATCCGGTGTTAAGATACTTATTAAAACCTTAAATATGAAATTTGGTTATAAACGGTTTGATACTTTTTAAGTTATCGTGGACGAAAAATCGTCGGTTCATACAAACACACAAACACACACACACACAGACATCATGGTGAAAATAGTAAATTCGTATTCTAGAGACCCTGAAACGTGCTTATCCACCAAAAACTCATACTCGAAAATTTTGACCCATTACAATACCTCTCTTATAGAATATGAGGCGAGAGGTAAAAACAACAAAGAAAAAAATATGGGCCAGATCGTGGTTGCAACCAAGCAAATAATGAGTTATTGAACTCTGATCCATCTGCCTATACATAAATTTCTTACGACTAACAAACAATCAATTTGAATGTTTATTATCATTAGTTACGGTTGATATTGCAAGACAAGACACCTTTATGCGATTTCTGGCGATTGTCACAATTGACAGTTGAGTTGAAGTTCATTGCGCATATTTTATACAAAATTTACTACTTTTTAGAACGGTTTGCAACGATACAAAAAATTACTTTCTACAAAATTTTATATAAAATTTTGTATATAATTATTTTACATCGTGTCATACGGGCCTAAGAATAGTATATTTGTTTTTATTACCCATTTGTAAATAAAAATACGAAATATTCTTTAGACAACATCAATATTGTATATTATCATACTATGCCGGGTTTCATAAACGAAATGTTAAATCTCGTGTTAGTTAACAACGATGTAAAAATAGCAGCCTGTTAAATTTTGAATGTGTTTCATGAAACAAACAAACTGTTATAATCAAGATGTTAGTTAACAAACGTGTTAAATTTTTATTAGTTATATTTCGTTTTTATTTGGTAACTTTCAGCTGTATTCATTCATGTATATTAATATTTTGATTGTTGTGATTTGACATGTTTCATTTGACATTATTTTATACCACATGTAAAAGGACGACAATATCTAATAAGTACAGGCTGTGTCAGAAAAAAGTGCACTTATTCGTATGAGGCTGGTACTGGATGTGCTAGAGACGGATCAACTGCTCACAGTATTGTGCGCAAACGTATGCGCAACAAATAGCAAGCAGTTCCAGCACTGCCCAGAATAAAGAAAGCCGCAACTTGCAACAGTGAACTGAAAACTGAACATGTGTTTTGACAGAACAGAATAGTATACAATACAATATGAGATCTTTTGTCAGTTTTCAGTTTGTTTCGCAGCCTGCCGATGGCAGAGAATTTAGTACCGAAGTAGATAATTTTTACAAGTACGCACCTTCCCCGGAATATAATAATCTTGAAAATAAAGCTCTTTCCACATCAATTCTCACTGGCTAATCATTAAATATTGTGCTATCGAGTATAGAGCCTGGCCAACGTGCTACTACATTACAAATCACCAGTACATAAAGGATTATAGAAAAGTACCCATGAGATTGAATACTAATGTGAGTACAGTTCAACGAAGCTAATACTTCGTAAAAGTCTGCTATTCAGAAAAATATTATCTTAAAATTTCATTTTAATTAATTTCTTCGTGTATTCGTATTTTGAAGAACAACGGTTTATCTTATAATAAAAGGAAATACTAGTACAGTTTGAAATGCACACATTGCATAAAATCTAAGTGTAAACAATAATTGGTTTATAGAATCAATAAATAGGATTGATCAATAAATTGTATTAAGCACGGTACTTATATCATTTTAGTGCATCTCATTATACAAATGAAATAAATTTGCCAAAAAACATTGTCTTCAAAATTAGAAATCATATTTGAACTCTTATTAACCACTAATTGTTCAGAAAATAATATTTATTTACTTTTAATTAAATATATATTTTTGTACTCATTTAACATTTTGACATCTGTCATAAAATAACAACGAGTTAAATATTTAACATGAGCTCAGAGCACCTGCTAAATTAGCAAACGATTTACCTCGATGTTAAAGTTAACATCTGTTGATGAAACGATTTTTCATATATAACAATGTGCTAAACAGTTTAACAGTCTGTTAAAATTTAACAAACGTTTATGAAACCGGGCATAAGGGTACTAATCAGGGGTAATACCATAAGAGATGATAATTTTTTGAGAATTGTTTTGTCGTTTCCACGGCAATTTATTTCTAACAATTTCACGACACAAAACATCATCTATCAATTTCCCGAAACGAAGTTGAGGGGAATTGTCAGATGATGTTTTGTGGAGTGAAATTGCAATAAGTTGCCGTGGAATAGACAAAAATTCTCTCAAAAAATTATTATCTCGAATGGTATGTAGGAAGAATATTTTTCTTGTTAAAAATACTACCAAAACGACTCATTTTGCTAAACATTTTTGACGTTTCATGTGACAAATTAATTAATTTTTTGTTACTGACGTAACAAAATAAAACCTAATCTACAAAATTATGTTGTCAGATACATCATTTTACATTTTCAATTCTATTGGTTGCATTACGTCATTTGACGTCATCATTACGCAATATGATTGGTTAAACCATCAGTCAAAAAATATTCACTATAATACTATAAAGGTATTATTTAGTGACAATATAGGTTATTTATTATTGAGGATCAGATTTGAAATTTAGGTACATATCAAGTGTCAGCCAAAACTTAATTCTCCTCATTAGTGTAGAACATCATATAGCTATAATAACATCTTTTAATTTTCTTCAATTGACTCGATAAAGTGATGACAAATTGTCGATGAAATAAAATAAAATGAATGATTTTTATTTAACCAACTACACTGCTCAAAACAAAAATCGAGCCACTTTACTGTTTTTAAAATGTGGGGCATTTCTTTCAGGGACGTGTTAACCAAAATCTGGAAATTCCCTCTGGAGATACATTCCTCCTCTACGTTCTCCAAAAATCCCGAAGAGATTCGCTCCCCCAGACCCCCTGAAAAATCGCTTTATGTGATGTCATGTTTGAGCAATGAAAAATCTCAAAGTTTGAAGGCTTGTAGCTCCAAAAAATCCTATCTTAAGGGGGTTGTTCGACTCGATTGTCACAAAGTCCTATCAATTTCCTTTTCAGAGCTGAAAATTTCGTCCTTATGGTGAAGAATATTCTTAGGCCCGTATGACACGATGTAAAAAATTTTCAAAATTTTTAAATAAAATTTTGTAGAAAGAAATTTGTATCGTTACAAACCGTTCTAAAAAGTAGTAAAATTTATATAGGCAGATGGATCAGAGTTCAATAACTCATTATTTAATTTTAAAGTTCCTTTGCTTGGTTGCAACCACGACCTGGCCCATATTTTTTTCTTTGTTGGTTTTTCTTTTTATCTTGTTTTAATTTCAAACTTAAAATTATAGTGCTTACTATAGCTGCCGAATATAATAATAATTCATTTCAATGCCTTATTGTTTCTACTAATACATGTATGCACATACAATATATAATAGACCACGTTAGTGACGTTAAGATTCAACATGGACGCATAAATCGACAGAGAAGAGTAAGTGTTTTAGTTTGAATTTGCCGCCACAAAAGCAAAAGTGTCAAAGAGCGCATTATTTCAATTTTTTTTTTCATTCCCAAACTTTTATAAAAATTTACTATTTATGCATGCGCTCTTTGACACTTTTGTCATACACGGGCCTTAGTTTATTATTTTCCACTGATGTGTTTTTGCAATGCAGGTTATATTTACATTATTGGGATTGGGATCTGTCACAAATATTATTCTTATTCTATGAAAACTGTTATTTCAATATTTTATTACTATTACATATTTAGATAATACTGAATAGGAAATATTATTTAAAAAGTTTATAACTTAAAAATCATGCCACTTGTTGACATCTATGGATACGAAGCCTAAGCACTATGTTGTTGGCATTACAGATTTTAGGTTTGTGTCTGTGCTACATTAGGACGATGAAGATTAGGACGATGAATAAAGCGGTGTTTGAAGAATTCGGTGTATGCATGAGGCTGTGTCTGAACAAAGCAGTGATTGGAGAAAGCAACGTATGCATGAAGCAGTGCATGAATAAAGCAGCGTTAGAATTTTCGAGTGTTGCAATGTTACCGACGATGGAGTTTAGGACGATGAATAAAGCGGTGTTTGAAGAATTCGGTGTATGAATGAGGCTGTGTCTGAACAAAGCAGTGATTGGAGAAAGCAACGTATGCATGAAGCAGTGCATGAATAAAGCAGCGTTAGAATTTTAGAGTGTTGCAATGTCACCCTTTTACTCTTATTTTTTACAACTCATATTCTCGGATTAATAATAAAGAAAACGAATTACTTGGTAGGTATTTTACGTTCCTACTTAAACAATAATTATTTCATTATAGATGGTTCTTCAAACACAACCAGACACGATTTCATTCGATTTTCCCGAGGCAACTGTGCCAATTATGGATTCTCCTGAAATTCCTGTTATAAGAAATGCATCTAATATTAGAAGACGCTTACGAATAAGAAATTCATCTATTAGTAGCAATAACAATAATTTATCTACGCTGGTAAAAAAGCAAACTGAATCAACAGAAAACTTGTCAAAATCCATTGAAGATTTAAGTCAGTCCATTAAATTATTGGCAATTTCTATTGAAAAAATGGCTATGAAATAAAAAATATTGTTTATTATTAGTAGTATTACAGATTAATCTACAGTACAGAGTTTCACAGTTATGTTCTTATATTTATTATAAATGTATCTTTTTTGGCATTAGCTTACAACAAAAATAGTTCCGTAATGAACTTTGTTTCATTATTATTTGTGAGCCATATAAGAATAAAAATGTTTAATTTTCATTTATTATTCGTATTAAATTTGTTCGAATTCTTAATCCTTCTGCGTACCATCGTCCAACCAGATTTTGTATACCAGCTATTGTTAAAATAAATGTAATAATTATTATTAATATTTGTTTCATCCGTGATGCTTTACCTGCATTTCCATCCAGTACATGAGGTAGGTCATCTGAAATGAATAATATTAATAATATTTAATTTTGTTTATGTAATTTATTACCTTCACGCAGTTCATCTGGTTCATCGTCAATTGGCATTTCTACCCTAAAATGATAAGCCATATTGTGCAATACTGCACACGCATTAATAATAAGTCCTGCTCGTATAGGATTATAATTTAAAGTTCTGTGGCGCAATAAGCACCGGAATCTACTTTTTAAGACACCATTTAGCCTCTCTATGCAGTTTCTAATTCTGCTATGTATTTCATTATAACGATACTCTGGAGTGCCTTGTGCTGCTCCATCCACTGGAGTCATGAGCCAAGGCTCCAAGGGATAGCCCGAATCTCCTTCATATAATTACCATATATTAAAATAATATCAGCAATAGCAAAACATATTAACTAACCTAACAAAAACGTATTTTGAACAAGGTTTATATATTCTTGCTGTAGATGTCTTCTTATTACTGAAGTTGCCCAAATAGCAGAATCATGTGTTGATCCGGGAAATCTTGGATTAATATTCAATATATAAAGGTTAGAATCGCATATCTATAATATTTAAATATTTTCAAACTAATTTTATGAACACAATTAGTGCAACTTACAATCTGTGTATTGATGCTGGTATAACCTTTACGATTATAATATACTCGACCAGGATAATTTGGATCATCAGCTGGGGGTGCAATAATTGCAACATGTGAGCAATCGACCGCACATTGTATTTTTGCAAGAATCTGAAATAATGGATTTTTATTTATTAATATTATGCAAGTATAGGTATGGTACAAGTAACAATTTATATGCCTACTCATGTTTTATCTCATTATAAGCTTCTTGATTATTAGGAAACTGTATCCATTCTGCTAATAAATTTAAATTTATTAGCCGTGTAATTTCAAAAATGCAGCGACTCAGATGGCTTACTAATTCCCAGAAGATGAGAACATCCAACCCCATGTTGATAGGTACCATGTCCATAAAAATGCAGTGTTGCTAAAATCTAGAACGTTACGGATTATTAGTTTAATCTTATCATAACTAAAAATATCGAAATCTACTTTCAATATTTAAAAATATTGCTAATACATACTCTTAAATGCTGAGGTATAGATGTTGATCGTATTGACACTCTCATATGTGGAACTAAATTATCAATGAGATACAAAGCGCAATCTTTTGATAAACGAAAATTACGTATAAAATCCACATTTGGTAATTCAAAAGGATTACTTGCATCGCGAAGATTTCTTCGTCTTAATCTAAGGTTATATCTAAAAAAAATGTATTTATAAGAATTATGATAGTTTTCACAAATGCGTAAAATTTCTTAGTTGTATTATGAACATAATTATCTTAATAATAACTACCTACCTTTGGTTTAATCTTTCTAATTCTTGTAATATAAAAACATTCACGATGTTTCCAGCCATTTTATATCTTTAACGGTCCGCTAATATATTAACAGCAAGTCTCGAGCTGTCGTTAAAATCCTTGATTTTTAAACTTAAATACGTTAAAAAGTTAGCGTATTTTAAATTAGAGAATAGGAAAATACATTTTAGCGATGTCGCTAAAATTTAACGGTGACCTTCACAGTTAACAGTTAGCGTTTTTCTTACAGAATAGACCCGACATACAGCAAACTGATTAATTATATTAGCGTTTACAATTTTTCAAATGGCATTAAATTCAAGTCGATTCTAGCCTACTAGCCTGCCAGCATACGGCTCTATTTCTTTTGCATTGACCACTTTTGCGTAGTCGGAAACGACCACAGCGACCGGAAACAGTGAAGAGCAATGTCTGGAGTCATGAGAGTACAGCACATAAGTCAAATGGCGGGCAGCTGATGTTTACGACACATGGACAGGCGAAATTTGAGACATCGCTAAGTGGCACGCGACGAGGGTTTTGTTACATTTCACCGAGATTTACTTTTGTGTAAAACTCAAACAGTTCTGTTCTATTTTCCGGTTTTCGTGATTTGGATAATACAAAAATTTAAATATATTTATTTGCCAAAATCGAAAATATAATTTGTGGTATATAACATGAACATTTTAGATTTGAATACGCCTGATCATGGTGCAGGTGCATACAGTAAAAAAATTGTACACCTTAAAATTGAAAGCTACATTTTAGGCATGAAAACGTTTATCACGTGAAAAAATAATGTTGTTTTTTTAACATTATATGAAGTTACAGTCAGAACTGTTGTTAAAATAGGTAAAGATGAAACAACTGCAATACTTTAACCTTTAACTGCATAGTTTGTATGTCACATTTTAGGTTTTTTCTATTTTTCAGCAAATATAGTACATACTTTTCTTAACGAGAATAGTTTTTGCTTGATATACCTACCTCAAATATTACTATACAGAACTTCCTACTATGAATGTATCATAACTTCGAATACATACGTTAAGGGTTATACAGTTTGATAATGGTACATGGTACATTTGTAGTGCCACTGTATTCGCATTGTTACTATTATTATTATTAGTACCTATACACTGCTAAACGGGAAAAAAACAATAACAGAGCAGGAGAGAAGAGAGAACAATTATTAATGTATATCCACAATAGGAATACAAAATTAAGGTACAAAGAACAAAGTAAAATGACAAACTCATGTTGAAATGAGACTGGTAAATTTCGCATATTAGACTAAAGATGTCAAAACCAGCAAAATGAACTTGATATGTATTGCATATTCGATAAATTGGAGAGATAGAATAGTACGAGTATATATTCTGCAACAAGTGTGGAATGAAGCATATTCAGCTCGAGTGGAAAGTTTGTGAGACGAGCCGTAGGCGAGTTTCACGGTTCCACGAGAGTGGAATAGCCATTCCAAACGTGTTGCAGACTATACTTTGTCTACGACTATAAATTTAATTGCATTAAAAACATAACGTAAAACTATTAAAATAAAAACATATTTATTTATTAGATATTTATACACCAAGTGAGATATATGAATGTTTATTCAAGAGAAGAAAGTTTAGCCCCCGAGCCCGAAAGGCGAGTGGGATAATTTCTTCGAGTGAATAAACATTCGTATTTCACGTGGTTTATACAATAATTTATTCAATTTTGACGAAATTATTTCAAATATATGAATTATAAATTTATTTTGACATAACAAAAAAAATCAAAGTAGTCGTCAGTGGCAAGTTGTCATTGTTTTTATGCATTTTGACGAAATAATGACATCAGAGTGATTTAAAAAGTTTTAATTCACTTGTGAATAACCATTTATTTAAAGTTGTTGCTATGGAGTTAATAATAGCAGTTAAAAAGGTCAAAATTGAATAAAAAATAATATTCTACATAAAATTTATAAATCTTAACGTATTTTAAAGCTACCAACCAACCAAAAACATTGAATAAAGTAAAATAATTATAACTCGTCACATTTCATTCCATCACTAGTGATGGAATGAATCCATTCCGTAACAAGTGACAGAATGTAACCTTTCCATAATTGAAAATGATGTAAGAATGATATTATTCTATAACAGTCGTATAGAATAGGTGTTAGTAAGTGAAGTAGGTAATAGTTATGTACGTGGCGAGCGTAGTAAATTAATCTTTACGGGTGAGCTGGAATTTTTGGGGAGCGAGGGAGCCCAGTAAAGATTATTTGAAAGCATGCCGCTTACAAGATTTTATTTCCACCTTCACAGCATTTTTTTAAAATAAATTAACTTTATAATTTTAAAACAAGATATATTACATTTTGTAATCAAAGGTTGTTGGTATGGTAGGAAAATTGAGACCTGTACCTGTAATGTCACTTCTATGAGCCTTGTAATGTATTACAGGTCTGAACCCTTAATAACTCATTTACTTAGTTTAGTTACCATAATACCTGTCATTTACATAGAAAGTGGAAATAAATAAAAAGTACCGGAGCTTCTTTTGTGAGGATAGATGGTATGTGATGAAGATTTCTTATTTAGCTTAGAAGTTAGAAGTTCATTCGATGTCTCGTAATAAAAATATACCTTACAATTTTTTGATGATAAATAAATAACGGACCATAATATAATTTGTGTGTTTAAAAATCAGAGGTATCAGTGTTGTGATAAAAATAAAGTTTATAGACATATAAATCACGAAATGTGCGAAACGGAACTAATTAAATGTGATTGGCAATATGAATGTACTGACGTCAATAAGGTATATGATAAATTTGAAAAAAACATTAAAGAGTGTAGTGAAAAGTGTACAACATTAAAACACGTGAAAACTAATAACAAACCCTGGTTTGATAACAGTTTAAAGACAGCTATACGTGAGAGGGACCCATGCGTACAGCAAATCTCGAATAACTGGTACAGAAAATGACTGGGAAAACTATAAACTAAAAAGAAATAGTGCTACAAAACTTCTTAAACAAAAAAAGGAACAGTATTATAATCGAACTGTGGACAATTGTAAGAATAATTCTAAATTAATGTGGCGAACTCTAAAAACCATAATTAATACAAAAGAAAATGAAGAGGTAAAAGAAGTACTAATTGAAAATAATTTGTGCAGAGATACTCCGACTATAGTAAACGCATTTAATAAATATTTTGTAGATAGCATTGTAGACGTTTGTAACTCTATACCTGCCAACAAGCATACAGATGTCTTTAGCACTTTGCCACAACTACAACATAGTGAATTTACAGTATTTAGACCTATTTCTATAAATGAGCTAAAACATATAATTTTTAAACAAAAAAGTAAATACAGTGCTGGAGATATCAGTATGAAATTTATTAAAGATTTTTTTCACATTTACGGTCATACACTTTTGAACATTGTTAATTGCTCTTTACAGACGGGAGTGTTTACAGATAAATTAAAATTAGCTACAGTTAGACCAATACCTAAAATAACCAACACTAAAAAGATGAATGAATTTAGGCCTGTAAACATGCTACCTGCTTGTGAAAAATTGTTAGAAATTGTAGTACACAAACAAATAATGATATACTTAAATGAAAACAATGTGTTTGCTAAGGAACAATCTGGTTTTAGATTAAATCATTCGTGCGAGTCAGCAATTAATTTTGTCATAAATAACTGGAAAGAAGCACTTGATAAAAATAAAACTATATGTAGTATTTTTCTAGATTTAAAGAGAGCATTTGAGACCCTAGACCGAGAATTATTAATTAAAAAGTTAAACAACTATGGATTTAATGGTATTGCACTTACTTGGTTCCAAAGCTACCTAAATAACAGGTCTCAAGTTGTTAGGTTAAATAATGTACAGTCAAACGTATTATGTAATGACCTAGGAGTTCCGCAAGGGAGTGTACTTGGCCCACTTTTGTTTATATTGTATATTAATGATATCCCGAATGTTTTAGAAAATTGTGAAATTCATCTTTTTGCCGACGATACATTGATATATTACAGTGGACAAAATATTCAGGATATTATTGAAATAGTAAATAACGATCTTAAAAATGTGGAAAATTGGATGAATAACAACAAATTAAAATTAAATAGTGAAAAGTGTAAATGTATGTTTATGACAGCGGAAAATATATATGTAAACATAGTAGAAAATAGTAGTTTCAGAATATTAATTGGAAATGTTGAATTAGAAATAGTTGAACAGATAAAATATTTAGGAATTATTATTGACAGAAAATTAAGGTTCGATATTCATATTAATTATCTCTGTAAGAAAATTGCAAAAAAAATTAGCTTCATGATTAGAATAGGCAAATATGTGTCTTCTTGGACCATGCAAGTGATATACAACACTATAGTTTTTCCTCATTTCACGTATTGTAGTACAGTTTTGTACCTTTGTAATCAAACTGACATGAGTAAATTGCAAGTATTACAAAATAGGGCCATGCGTGTCATATTAAAATGTTCCAAAACAACTAGGATAATTGATATGAAAAATGTATTAGGTTGGCTTTATGTTAAACAAATATGTGAATTTAACAGCATGATTTTTATTTTTAAAATTGTTAAGGGACTATTACCTGAGTACCTGAAAGAAAATTTAAAATATCATAAAGATGTGCATTCTTACAACACAAGAAACGGGCAATGTTTTTATATAAAATCAAAAAACAAAAAAAGCAGTTTCAATTCAATTTTTCATAAAGGTTTAGATCAATACAATAAGTTGCCGTCAGAAATTAAAGAAATATCAACACTATCGTTATTTAAAGTCAAACTGAAAGAATATTACATGCAATATGAAAGTACCTGAGTTTTTTGTTTTTCTTTTGTTATTTGTATAAATTTGTTTTGTATAAATTTTGTAATTACTTAATTTAATTTAATTTTATGCTTAATATGTATTACCAATGTACATGTGGTGTATATATTAGCAAAGCTATCTAAATAAATATTATTATTATTATTATTATTATTATTATTAAGACAATGGCAATTTCTTGACTGATAAATAAAATCACATGACAACATGACTTCTTTATCCTATTGAAGAAAGTTTACTAATATCATTCGTTTCATACAGTTGAAAATTTGCAACATAGATATTTGTCGACGTTTATTTTACATTTAGGTGTTACAAACTTGCAACATTCTTACTTATGTCAGAGAAATTTACTTGTGGCCAAAAATAGTGCTTGAGGTTCAAAATATTATTTTTGTTTTAGTGTGTTCAATGTCAGAAGAACAAGACAAGACAAATAATTTGTAGCACTGCACTGAAAATGATTCAATAAGAATCGAAACGTTTGCAATAACTAGGAGTATTTGATTTTATTTCAACCCCTTATCCATCTTCCGACGATCCAGTTGTTTCAAATTCAAATTTTTGGATACGAATACTTTAATTATGTTTATAATGTTGCAAATTTGTAACATGTTCTATTTTAATTATTAAAATATATTTTGTTTTTCAAAAAATTATCTGTATTGTTCAATTGATGTTGATTTTAAATTGTAATAATTTTTTTTGTTGATATTTTAAAATTCATGAAACGAATGGTTAATAATCTTCTATTCTAATTTAAATATTTTTTAATTTATTTTGTAATGACGCCCCTTGCCATAAAGCCCGCAACGACCTGTAATCAGCCCTAATTATCACCCCCATCCCCTGGTAGCGCACGCGTCATCATCACCTATATCACCTCTGGGTGCAGATGTTACTTCACCAGCTGTTTTCCTAAAGAGGACCACATATGATCCAGGTACACCACGCAATATCTAGTCGCCTGTCATGTGGTCTGATTGAAACAAATGATGAGCCGGACCTATCAATCTTTCATCGAAATTGGGGGTAGGATGTACACAGGCTGACCCGGAAATTACACACGCGGTTGTTTTATTCAACATTCATGTTTTCAAAGTGAAATTGGTGTGGCCATAATGTAGCGTACGTAACATTTAGTATAGTTCGTTTGAGCGTTTGTTGCATTAAAACTCATTTGGAAACCAACAAAAATTCATTATTTTACCTAGTTACCTTGTTTTATTTTGACAAAACACCCTCACACAAACAGAGGCGGACTGGGCCGGTGGGATGGTGGGATATTTCCCACTGGGCCGCGATGAATTTGGGCCGACTGCCGACACGATAGGGCCGATTATTGATAAGGATAATAATTTTTTTTATAAATAACGCAAACAACCCAAATCTGAGTCTTTCTTTATTAAAATTCACAATTATTTGCAATATTATGTACAAATAAACAAACGAAACTAAGTTTTGTATTCATGATTTGTATTGGTCAGTCATTAATTTAGAATCGGCTGTTCGGCTCGGTTTTGTTCTTTACAAGTTTAAGAAAACGTTTTAACGACTAATTACATATTAATAAATTTCCCAATTTTCATTACATTTATTTTTAAATATGTTATTTATTTTAATTTCTACTTATAAAAGTAGTGATGCCGGAGAGACGAGAAATCTCGGCTCATTCTCGTCTCGTCTCAAAATTATGAGACGAAAACCAATAATTTTCTCGTCTCGGATTGAGAGATAAGAAAAGAATTCAATATAACGAGACGAGAAATAGTTCTCGAGAAATCAAGAACTCTCGAAATAAAAACTGAAAAATATTTGATATTATTCTCTTCGAAAATGTCAAATTACATTTTATTATACTTTGTTCGTAGCATTTTATTGTTTTGATATAAATATTTTTTATTTTAAAAATAAGAATTGTGTGCAAATTTAACAGAAATGTACAAAAAAGTTCTTAATGTCACATCTACCTTTACAAATAGATGGCAACAAATTTTATTCGAGAAATTGGGACGAGACGATAATTGAACAGCCGAGAAATGACCAAGACGAGATTACTTAAATTTTTCGTCTCACGGCATTACTACGTAAATGAGGGTAAATTGTGTATAATTTTTCCTCTATGGGAAAAACTAAACTTTTAATGAAACAGCCATTGACCTTGAACCCAAAAAAAATTTCGCCTGCGGCGCTTTTTTTTCTTTTTTCGTAAAACAACACTTCGGCACTTTTCTTCAAAAATTTCAGCTGGGCCGGTGAAATTTATTTCCCACTGGGCCGACACATTACCAGTCCGCCTCTGCACACAAATAATTTCGCACCTCTCTAGCCAAAAGACTGCTGTATTTTCGTAACTATGTTAGTTTTGATAAGTGAAAAAATGTTGACGTTTTAATAACTTCCTTTAGCAACATGTTATTTAATTAGTGTCAAAATTGACTTTTTCATTCGTGAAATAGTCCTCCGAATTCCGAATATCATTCGTGGTTAAATTTTGTCTCTGTTTTACGAGAGCTTGTTGCCAATTTATTTCGTGACATTGATTACAAATCACTCGCTTAACAGCTCGTGAATTTTTTGTCAATGTCACTCAATAAATTGCTAGACAACAACTCTCGTAACAGTCTGAAATTTTTCCAGCAAAATTTAACCACTTACCTATGATATTATACAGCGTGATCAAAACCAAGTGATAATCAAGTGACCTGGGTAGTGCTCAATTTTTACTCTACGGAAAAAATTATTAGCATTAGCTGTCAATCCAGTGGCATGTATTTTAATGTCAAAATGTCATTTAATTTGTAAGTTGTAATAGTATATTACATACCGAGCGGGGAAATGGTTCATTACAGCCGAGCGTTTCATTAGATGACTGAGGTGCTTGCACCGAAGTCATCTATGAACGCGAGGCTGGAATGAGCCTTCCCGCGAGGTATGTATACTATTTTATTCACAATCCAATTGGTTATTGATATGCCCGTTTTAAATATTCATTTTATTCATATTTTATGACAGTTTTATTATAATTTGTTTTGATACTTCAACATAGAGATCTATGAAAAAGTTGCTAGGGTTGCCAGGTAACTTGAAAAAATGTTTATTGATTCTGTCAATAATTAGTTTCTTGCTGCTTTTTATCGAGATCGAGCATATTAATTATCATGTTGTCTGATAATGAAGATGGTGAAGACGAAAATATTTCTTTAGAACTGCGAGAAGCTGCAAAAAAAGCTTCTGAAAGTGACGTTTACCTAGCTGGAAAACGCTCACTTCCCCGCTAGCCGGGAAGTTTTTTCCGGCTAGCTGGGAAGTAAAGTAAACAATGACTCGCTTCCCAACTGTTTAGAAGGTTGGAAACGCACATATTACCAACCGATTGTGAATAAATGTGTTTACCACCCGAAATGGTTTTAACAGGCGAACACTATAAGTTTATTATCGAAGCATATATTCGATCAGAGGTACTTAAATACTTACTAAAATAAAATAATTATTATCCTAATTCGCACGCTCATGAATTTGGATATCAAACTTTTCTTCCTTGAAATCAAATTTTGATGTCATTTAGGAAAATTGCGGGTCACGTGTCTATCAGATTGTTTTGATCACTCTGTATATGACAAAATTTGACACAACTGAAAATTCTTTACTATCAACAACAGCATAAACAAACAAATAGTTACCATAACAATTAATAACATGATACTTGATCAAGCTATGAATTTTATACTAAATGTTTTTCGAATGTCAAATATCAATTTAAAAATCTAATTCAGCAGCAATAATTATGGCCGTCGTAGATAAAATATTGAATGATACACGTTTGATATAGCTAGTGTAATGAAACTTGTGTGATAAAAACACACGTTTCATTACATTGGCTATTATCAAACATATCATTAATATCTATTATGAAGTTATTGAATTATGTTAAATTTAATAAAAATGTCAACATGAAACGCAACATGAAACCTGGTTACGCGCGTTTACAACTACTTACTAATATACAAAACTTAATCTTATATTTAGTGGAACTCCGAGTCCGAACTCACCCTTATTCGGTCTGGTACAGCCATAGGTATTTATCTACTATATCGCTCATTATTGTGAAATTCTATAAAAAAAAACTTTCGTTATTTATGTTGCGTAACAGCCTGTATATGTGATGTGGTAAAGAGTGTAGCGCGGTGGATAAGTAATGATCTGTCCGATGATGAAAGGACCCCAGAGGTAAATTTTTGCTTGTTTTGAGGGAATTCTCTACTTGATTAATTGAACGAATTTGCGATGGTCCTGATTCTGATTTCACCCCTTCATTAATACTGATCATTCAAATTTTCACAGAATTATTACAACACTAATTTTATTTTCATATCGTTTTCACAAATTTAACTGTATAAAAGAAACTATTGTTATCGATATTCACACACACACAATAATACACACGTTTTATATTAACGATTTATTATCCGTAACCCGTCACCTGTACGTCTTTACACTTACATTTATAGAATCATACCTACTGCCTAAATAATAAACCAACATCTTACAAGTAAACAACATTATACAATACTACTAATTTAATTCTAATTATTAACAACTGATGCAATCGCTAACACTATAGTGTAAAGAGAGTTTTAAACTCATTAATATTTACTTAAAGATATTGACGCTAAACAATTTTATATCTTATTAATAAACACATCGACAATATGTTGTATTTAAAGGCATCACTGATAGTTATTATTGGATACCTACTATAAGCATAATCATATCTACATAACAGTCTTCTGATAAAAAATTATTAAAAATATAAATTATTTTATTTTTATAATGTCCTGTGGCTGAATGATTACTTTCCTTAAGTTTTTCTTATTATTTAACAGTATAATATTAAAACATATGAGTACCTATTTTAAATTTAATCAAAAGAAAAAAATATTTAAAATAGTAATCATAAAGAATGGTTTCCAGTGTCCAGCTGAAATTTCATGAACTAATACCAATAAAAAAATAATGTACATGTAAACTTATTCAGTATTACGTAATACGTATTCTTTATAACAGCAAAAAAAAATTTCGCAAAGCTCTTTTGTTGTGCAATTTTTCTTTTCAAATGGCAACATATATTTTATTTTACAGTTTCGTAAAGATAAATTCAAAAATGTATAATTATTATTTTTATTATTGTTTGATTTAATTTATCACAAAAAATTTCTTGAAAATAGTATGAAATAATACTAAAATTAAATTCTATAAGAAAGGAATTTTTTAAAATTTTAAAATTTTTAAAATTTAGTTTTGTTCACATGGCAAAATAAAAATAAAAATTCAGATTTGTAATTTTTTTGTTATAAAATAATTAAATTGAAAAATGAAAAATTATACATTTTTGAATTCAGAAAAATAGTGCTTTTCAAAACTATTCACATTTAATTTTTGTAAATTGCGCAACAATAAAGCGTTGCGAAAAAAAATTCTTGCTATAGGTAATATAGAATAGGTACATGCATAATAGGTACTGAAAAAGTTCACGTAAATTTGTATCTCTATTATTAGGATTATTAGTACCTACCTATACGGAATATCAGCTGGACACTGGAAACCAAACCACCCTGTATAGCTGTATATCACGTTTTTTTATTGGTACCCATAAATATAATAATTATTATTATACTAACGTTTCGGTAATATTCAAACTTTTCTTCCAACTGTATTACCATGTATCAGATACATTTGTACAACTATATTTTTATAAAATTATAAAAAGCTAAACACATTCATTTATTTTGAAACAGATTTTAGAATCTTCAGTAACGTTAGCCTTGCCACGCAACATTCAATAAAACAGTTACATTAAAATTAAATGTTGAAGAAATACGTATGTAAAAACCCGCTAGGCCATCATGTAACAAAACACCTGAAAAATTACCAGCAAGAAAGAGCAGCACTCTTATTTTTATTACCAATAAATACATATCCATCCCCGATAATTCCATATTCGCTATCGGCCGCCTGTGGAAGCAAGTATTGATGCGCTTCCGTGGGGTTCACCCCCTCAGCGCGACGCATTTCTCTCCGCAGTCTGATAATCAAAACCGCTTTCTCCGGGTAAATTCACTTACTCCATACACAGATATGCTTTTAGCCGGCGTCCCGACGTGTTCGGTATTATTTACAGGGGCGTAGACGCAGGGGGGCGGGGGGAGATTGTGACATCATGCATAGGACGCGGTACGAGGATATTTTCTCTTTTTAGACGACAAGTGGATGATGAATTGTGCACCTGAAGCAGATGAATGGACCACACAGGCAAAGAAATTTTGTCTAGCTAAATTTTGGAAAACAAAGAGTTTTACTATATTTCAGAAGAATCTTGAATTGTAGTAACCCTTTTGTAATATTGTGGTTATTATTTTTACTGTGCTGTTTTTTCGACGGATAGCTAAGTGCGTGTTTTGACCGATTTTGGTTCTGAAAACTTAGGTTCAATTCCAGTTAAGCACACATTCCAAGCTACAAAAACTCTTCGTCGTAATGTACTCTCCAAGGAAGTAATAACTGGATACAATAGAGGGTTATACTAGTTCAGATTTCTCGTGCTTCATCTAACGGTTTTAGAATACAAACAAATAGCGTCAAGGTGACAGTGTCAAAATGAAATGTATGTTCGAGCTTTAAAACAATGATATATGATACAAATTATTATAAAAGTTATATGGAAAATGTTTAATTGTTAGATAATATAATTTACAATAATATTTATTAAAAATATTATTATTTAAAATAGGAAGTTGGTATTTAATTACATCCCGTCTCATATTCTATAAGGAAGGTATTGTGATTGGGCAAAATTTTGGAGTGTGAATTTTTAGTGGATATAAGCACATTTTAGGATCCATAGAATACGAATAAAGTATTTTCTGGATGATGTCTGTGTGTGTGTGTGTGTGTGTCAGTCTGTTAAAAAATAGTATTATGTCTATTAAATATATTTAAAAAAGTGTAGAATCTCTTCGTACAAGTTGGAAAAAAATTGATGTTCCATTTTCCCCTTTTTCTAAATTTTAAAGGCCGATATCTCAAAAACTAAGCGAGAAATCAAACTCTACTCTGCAGCATTGTATTTCTAACACTTAAATTAACCTATAAACAAATTTTCAGAATTTTGAAAATTTTGAAATTTTTTGACCTCCCAAAAAACCGACCATGTAACTTGAATTATTCATTTTGGATTAAGAAAAACTAAAGAAGAGTCTTATAGATGGTCGTTGACGTAATGTGGCGCATTTATACAATATTTTCAAAAATATTAACACATTTTCTACTAATTTCATACATAAAATAAGATCCTCCAGCATCACATTAGCCTATTAGAGACACTATAAGATAAAATGACGTCCTAAGTATCATTTCTAACGAAGAAACAACATTTTCGTAGTATATATTTCATCTTCCTTATCAAAGCCAAATCTTGTGGACATTCCGCAAACAAATGCGACAATAATTCATACTTATTTCCTGGTCGAATGCCTCGTTCACAATAGCCTGTGTAGAAGAGGAACAATGGACCACTCTAGCTATTGTGAATTGCTCGTAGCCTAGCCTAGACTCAAAGGAAGAGACGAACGACGAGGATTCGAGCGTCGAGCAGTGAATCATTGGGAATGGGTAAATATATTCCCTGTTTCCTGAGAACATGTTCTGACATTCTCAGATCGTTGGGATGGCTAATTGTCCAAGACAATAGCGGGGAGTGAAATAAATGAGTATGTGAAATGTACAGAGTAGAAAGTATGGTGACGTAAAGTAAAATTAGCGAATTAGCTAAAGTTCTAAATAAAATACACTCGACAAAAACACGCATCACTTGAAAATGCACCAAAAATTCCGAATTAACTCGGTTGAAATTGATCGAAAATGGATGAATCTTCGAGTACTTATAAGATTTATCTTTAAGGTCATCTGACACCAAGATCATTTCACGCCCTGCCACCCCCCATAAAAATTTCTTGATGTCAAAAATTGTGAACTTGTACAGGGTGCAATAAAAATCGTGAACTTAAAGCACTACCAAGGTGATAAAGTTCATTCATTTTCCTTTCGGGGAAAAAAATTTGAGTACTTCCGAGTTCCGATGATTTGGCGCGAAGTTATGAATTTTTGAAAAAAAAAATTGACTGTTCATTATAGGTACTGGATAATTCATGTAATGGAGTACCTATTCACATAACTACTGTATTTTATACCACACATATAATATTGGACTCTGTTGATAAGAAACATTTTGTAGAATCCTGAAGATCGGTTTAAATCAGAAATATATTACATTTGACTGCAACCCTTTATTTAAATTTATACTCCCCAGCCGATTACCGTCTTTTTAAGAAGTTAAACTTTAATAATTGCTTTAAACCGTTCCAAATCAGTTCACAACCCCCGGTTTGGTTCCGGTTATGGGTTTGCCAATAGTTATTTACGTACCAAATTCGCGAAGATTTTGATTCCACATGAGCGGTTTTTTGAAACACGAACGAAGCGAGGGTTTCATTTACGCGAATGCTGGGATGGTGTCTTCCCGCAGGAGGTTCGTACAATGTTTTTTATAACGAATAAAACTACTTATAATCAATTACATATACATTCAAGATGCAGTTGAAGTTCGATCATTAAATTTGAGGTTACGATGTTTTTTCTATACACATAAGTTTTATTTTTAAATATAGGCGGTTTTCGGTGGTCTTGATAATTTTTATTAAAAAATAATTCCAGGTAGTAACACTTTATAAACTAATTTTATTATTTTAAAGATGATTTTACTCTGAAATGTCTAGAAAAACCAGTGTTCTTTGCATTTTTCCTGATTGACTACACTGGGAAATTGACATTTCCGATTGTCAATTGTGTGCTTAATATGTCATTTCCTAGGTGATGAGTACAACAAATATTTTATAAGGGTTCCGGTTTGGTTCCCAGATCACTAAAAATAAATGCGGTTTGCTCCAGTTTTAGTTCTTGTTCCGATTCAACGAATCCCGTATTCCCTGCATTCCGGTTTAACTATGCACAAAAATCTTGCCTTGTATCTGAGAGTTGACGACCATACCTAAATTTGGGAAAAGATAAGTAGCCTTTTTGGCAATTACTTGAACACAAAACGAAATGAACGCTTATTGATTACAAATTCAATTTACTAAATCCCTGTATTCTTCCCCGTTCCCACAAGTTAATTTCCCCGTTCTAGCGTCGACGTTCGCATGTAAATAAAAGGCGATCAGCGATTGTTAACTTTACGTCGCCTATCCTCTATCCTGTGTGATGCGATGACCGGAAATGCAGTAATGTGGCGACGCCACGTGTCACAGACACGCAATATTTCACTTACGTTACTTCCGCTCAATACAGAATATTGTGTGATCGTTTGCGCATATTTAATACAAGGTAATCATAATAATTAAATTGAAAACGCTGGAAAAGTTCTGAATTGGTATTTAGTTTAGAAGAAAGTTTCTAAAATATTTGCTTTAATTAGTCTATTTCTAACTACTACTAATTTTTCAACCCAGATTTAAAACTTATGATTTAATTTCTGCCCCAAACTAGGTATTGTAGGTATTGGAATCATGCTAAAATTGAATAGTTAGATTTTAATGGATGAGTACGAATTAGAGTGGCCTTGGCATTACAACCCATCAAGGATTGATGTATGGACGTGTGGATTTTTGGAGATCGGATAAATTATCCGAAAACTTTGATATTTGTTTGGTATTTCCCGTTATTTGCATGGAAATTGGAAAAGTTGAAAATATTTTGTTACGAATATCTCGACCTGAAGTTGTAGTGAATTAGTTTATTGTAAAAATCCTATAAAGGAACATGTTATTTGCTATGTTATTGTAATAATAATTAATGATAGGAATGCAATTGTGCGAATGAAGTTATGATCGTGTTTGTTTGTTCGATTACGTTACTACTATTAGTACACTTGGGCGAAGTCTGGGATTACGTGCTAGGTGTGGTGTGAGTCTGATATCAGCAGTCTTGAAGATGGCCTGATACGAGTAGCACGTGCCCGGGAATTGCCACCATTCCTTATCGTCATAGTTTGTAGATCACGTTTAACTGGTCCATGACATGAGTGGTGAATGTGTGATTTATTTAGTGTTTAGATTAGTCAACTATTCCAATAATTGCGCATTTTAGTAGTTTTGTTGATCACGTAAGTGATCATCTATGGTCCGCTCCGCTCGTACATTATGTTCCATTAAAATAATATTAATAATAATAATAATATCATAACAAATGCATCCGTCAATATCCGTAAGTAAAATGTAAAATTCATAATTTTACAAACTGGGTTAAATATCATCAAATCGACCGATTTTTCTTGCGTATGGTATAGTGGTAACAACTTAAAAGAGTTTCGAATCACGCAGTATTATCGTGTGGTATTTAAATTCTATTTACAAAGAAAATTCAAGCTGATTCGATCTCAATTTACTTTTTTGGAAAAATAATATTGTACGGTGGTTTAGCATAAATAATAATTAAATAATTAAATAGACAAAGCAGGAAGAGTTTAAAAATGGTTTTTTTAGTTTGTGTGGAAGTTTCTGAAATATTTGCTTTACAAATGTAATAAATTCCGTCGACGTATAATTAATGAAAACTCTTCGAAAACTTTACAAATTACAAAGTTTTTGTTTTATTTGTATCTGTAAAACAAATTTGTAATCCGAGTAATTTCTTCAAATATTTTAAAAGGTATATTAGTGTGTTTTATAAATGAAAGAAAACATCTTATAACTTTGTAATTATACTTTGAGAATTGAGATGTATCTTTCCTGTATTTTGCCTTTGAAACTTTTTAATTTTCTGATAATTTCGCTCGAGACAAACACCGTATATTTTCAGAGGCGGACTAAAATAAAAATTTTACCGGGCTTTCAAATAGTCGACCCCAATTGTAAAGTTCCTGACACTAGAAAATTTTCACTTATTTTGTTTTTAATTTATTTTCCATGGTAACCACCCTACAGGATTTTAACTCCCAATTAGAGGATGGTAGATGTTATTATAGTGGAATCCAACCACTCGGACAAAAATTGCTAACTGATACAATAATTTAAAAAATGATATTTTTGTGACAAATGTGATTTTATGAATGGAATTAATTATTCAATATATTTGTGATTAAGTGTTCTACTCTAGTTCAACTTTAATTACTTTCGTTAAACTTTCATTGAAAAATATACTATACTCGTTTAAAACGCAAAAAATAAGTAATTTATTTTTACTTTCTAATAAATAGTTAATTAACTGTAAACAAAAGTATAATGTATGTATTTAATAGTCTTAGATAAAATTATAACCTTCTACAAATATTGCAAGTCACAAACCCTTTCAAAATAAAATCAAATTACTATTAAATACAAAAGACATTAACTATAATTCATCATATGTCATCGTGTTATCATCAACGCTAAATCATAAGCCGGACAAAAAATCCATTAACATTAACAAGACCATAAAAAACATGCGTAATTTGTTTACACCCTATAAAAAACACCCTTCGATCAACATAGACATTGTAGGAGTAGGAGAATTATCGTTACTTCAAAATGCACATACCATAATGAATATGAGGGTTGGGCAGAAGGACCTGGGATATTTAACCAGCAATTGCTCTACTTTGATGGCATGCCACTTTGGACATTGAAATCCTTTAAGAAGGAGACATAATATGCACAAAATTCAATCAAATCACTTTTACGTTTATTTTTTTTATAAAGCCGACGTTTCTGTCTACATTTATACCTTGTTCAAGACAATTGCAGCATATTTTAAAAAAATGCGGGCGGGCTGGCCACTCCTGGGGTGATTCATCATAACTTACTTTTTTAAATGCGTGCCATTCAGGCTGTAGAGATCGTAGTGGGGAGAGAGTGGTCTCATTTGACAGGTGCACTTTTAAAGTTTTGTTCCCCATCCGATCAGTCGCCATCATGCGTTGGAGCACGGAGCAGCATCGATGGCTGTTTTGAGGGAACACTTCCCGGGGCGCCTCATCTCAATAAGAGGCGATTTGGAGTGGCCAGCCCGCTCGCCCGATTTGGCTCCTTGTGATTTTTTTTTGCTTTTACGTCAACCGTCCAAGGATTCTAGAAGACCTGAAGGCCAACATCCGGGCCGCAATTGCCAACATACCCGCCATGCCATGCTGGAAAGGGTTCTCACAAACGCCAGAAATCGGCTTATTCAGTGTATAAACAATGGGGGGCGTCACCTACCTGATATGATTTTGAAAACTGGGTGAAACAAAACTTTAGATATGTACCTACATTATAAAATAAAAATAAAAAGTTTCTGATTCATAAAATGGGCATTATTTCGTTTTGAAATAAGTAAGGTACGATGATCACCCTGTAGAGGTAAATATCTACAAACGAATAGGTACATTATTTTTTCTTGAATATTTCTTATTGTCTTACTAGAGCTCCCACACGAATTTTTAATGCTTCAAATTACAAATTAGTTTCATACAAAACAAAAAATATAACATTTAATTAATTAATTACATAATCGTTATGAAAATAATTAAAAATTTAGCATGAATATAAGCGATTACAAACTTTAAAGAGTATCGTTATCGTCATGAATTTCCTTCATAATTTAATTATAATGTTGGTAAATGCTTAGATAAAACTTCCGAAATAAAAATAATTTGTAGAAATTAGCCGATTTCAGGTTCCCAATAATCTATTTTACGTTTCGTGACGGCGCACCCATGTTCATCCAGTGCGTGTTTGTTTTGTTATCTGTACTCGTGTCATCGTGACGTCACCATGACATGTATAATCATCATTAGGGCGTCGGTGTGGGGCGGACGCCACGCTCATTACCCCCAAGTCACAAAGTCACACGCAAACACAACATCGCACATAGATAAATACATACAGCACGCCGTCACCGTGTTGTATCATCTGATGATGCCGCCGAAATGTACCCATACAGTCGCACGGTGATCGAATTGCAACACGATAAAGGGTTGTTCTCGGAAATGTATATTCCAGATATCAACGATAATTAATATTCGAAGTAGGTAATGGACTACTTGTTTTTCATTTTCACAAAATTTTTATCAACAAGTCCAAAAATAATTAGGTAATGAAAATTAAATAATATCTTCTATACAAATTAATGATGTATTGGTATCGTCTTTGAATAGCTAAAAAATGAACCCGTAAAAACAAAGTTTTTGACTATAAATCCTTTATATCGTGGACTTACAAGAAAAAGGCACTAAGTCAAAAATGACTTAATGCGATTTGCTAGTACAATATTTTATTCCTAACTGCCTTAGTGCTTTTTGGCGTTGCTATATCTCACATACTACACCAAATATGATTTAGTGCGTTTTTGCAGTAGACAGAACATCAAAATTTACAACTAGATGCACTTAATAAAAAAATGCATTTTTGACTTAGTGCTTTTTGCTTGTAAGCCCACGATATATGAGACTCGATCGATACCTATTTATATTTTTGTTTTCATTGTAACTCTTTCTTAGATAGTTTGTTTCAAGAAAGAGTTAAAAAGAGTAGAGTATGGCGGGAGGTCTTATGCTGGCCAAATCAGATTTTTTCTTGTACCAAAGTAAATTTTTGGTCACAACGAGTCAATGTACCAAATTTCAGAGTTAAAAAGCGTAGGGTATAGCGGCAGGTCTTGTGGTGGCCACATCAGATTTTTTCTTGTGCCAAAGTAAATGTTTGGTCACAACGAGTCTATGTACCAAATTTCAGATTGATTGGATATGGGTAAATGGGTTTGGGGTATGGCGGGAGGTCTTGTGCTGGCCACATCAGATTTTTTCTTGTGCCAAAGTGCATTGTTAGGTGATAAAAGTCTATTTGCAAAATTTCAGCTTATGATAGGATTACGGGAAGTGGGTCATTTTTGACTTTTGTTTTTTTGCCGTACGTACGTACGCACGACGATGAAGTTAATAAAGGATTTAATAAATGGGTTTGGGGTATGGCGGGAGGTCTTGTGCTGGCTACATCAGATTTTTTCTTGTGCCAAAGTGCATTGTTAGGTGATAAAAGTCTATTTGCAAAATTTCAGCTTGATAGGATCACGGGAAGTGGGTCATTTTTTACTTTTGTTTTTTGGCCGTACGTACGTACGCACGACGATGAAGTTAATATAAAGGATTTAATAAATGGGTTTGGGGTATGGCAGGAGGTCTTGTGCTGGCCACATCAGATTTTTTCTTGTGCCAAAGTGCATTGTTAGGTGATAAAAGTCTATTTGCAAAATTTCAGCTTGATAGGATCACGGGAAGTGGGTCATTTTTTACTTTTGTTTTTTGGCCGTACGTACGTACGCACGACGATGAAGTTAATATAAAGGATTTAATAAATGGGTTTGGGGTATGGCGGGAGGTCTTGTGCTGGCCACATCAGATTTTTTCTTGTGCCAAAGTGCATTGTTAGGTGATAAAAGTCTATTTGCAAAATTTCAGCTTTGATAGGATCACGGGAAGTGGGTCATTTTTGACTTTTGTTTTTTTGCCGTACGTACGTACGCACGACGATGAAGTTAATATAAATGATTTAAAAAGAAGTTTTTGACACATCGTTGACGTCTATGATAGTTGCGATTTTACATACATGCAATGACTTTACCGCATTCTGCAAGGAGCATCGAATTTTTAGCCCATTTACAAAAATTAAGAGGCCTGTCTACTACCTAAAATCCAGCATAAAATGTACTAACGCAGCGAGTGTTTTGTGGCCAGTACAAGAATGGTCAAATTTTATTTTATAAGGATTTAATAGAGAAAGAATGGATCTACAGATATGTGTGCCTTTTTAAAATATTTAAAAAAAATAGTTGGCGTATGGTTTTGAACACAACTAATTTTTCGCCTGCAGCGATATTTAAAAATAATATTTAGGTCCTGCAAATTATGTTGTTGTTGTTCTAAAGTGGAGAGAAAATATATTTTTAAATAATTTATAGTGTAATTAGTTAGTAAAAATAGTTCTTTTGGAAAATTTTAAATTATTTTTTTAGGAAGTGTGACATTTTTTAAACAAACAATATTTTCAGAGCACTTTTACGAACAATGCAAAAAATGGAATAGTATTTACCACAAAATTAATTATTATGCATTAAAAAAGTAATCATTTTTAATATTAAAATCTAAAAATTACCTATTATTTTCTTTAATTACTGGCGCAACAATGTATTGTATGTATTTTGCGATGAAATAATGCTTTTTTATTCTTCATGTTCATGTTTCAGTTTTTTATTTTTAACAAATTATAACCAGAAAAGATATTTTAATCTTAAATAACAACCTTCCTCTACAATATAAAAAAATAATTAAAATACGTATACATATTTGGTCCTGATTTTCACGTAAAAATGAAATCCTTATGTACCTATTTTTGTATGTATGCATTTAATGATTTCATACATAAATAAACAATAATGTACTACATATAATACGACATAAATCTAATTTGATTCTTGTAAGGTGTTACGTGTTACAATGCTTTATTTGCTCTATTAGAATGACCCTCATATTTTATTTTTTGCTGTTCTAAGCCTTCTAATTACGTTAATGCATCGTAGTCTAAATCCAATAAAACACAATAATTACCTTATCTACAAATAATTATCCCACTCACTTCTGTTCTACGCTGTAAAATAAATATAATAACATCCTAGCCGCTGAAAACCTAAAATTACTGCAATTGGCTTCTTCCATTTCAGAAATTGGTAGTTGGTTGGTACCCCTGCGCCGAGCAGGGCTTTGTTTTATGTTCGCACCTGTGCCAGGTTGCCATGTTTCACATCTTAACATCTTATATAATGTGACTTGCATTAGTCTACTTAGGTTCTACTTTATGTAATTAGTGTTTTTACTACGCTGTGGTAGTGTTAATTTCGTGAGCATGGACGGCGGGAATTATTTTTCTAGGGGGCGTAGAAAATTTACTGATGGAACTTACAATACGTACATAATCGAAAAATGAGAAATTCGTATTATAAATCAATACTAACTTGTTGATAAATCGTAAATATATGTAAAAGCAGAATGTTAAAAAACCATTTTGTTAAAAAGTTATAGGCTATTGAATTTTGAATTGGCTGAGACGTAACGTCAGGATTGTAAACTATATCATTGGTGGAAGAGCACGGCAGGCAATGAAAATCAAAGGCGGTGCGCGGCACTAACCTGAAAAATAAACTGTCACTAATGTCAAAATATCAATTTAAAGATGATGTTAATGCTGTTTTATACCTAATAATTGTTTATTCAGGCACAGCATCCCCCCATTGCCCAGAAATAATTCTGAATGAACTCTGGCATGTATATATAAAGAGGTGAACAGGGCTTTGTTTTATGTTCGCACCTGTGCCATTGAATAACAGGACATTTGATCTTGGATGGATACAAATTTTCGCGCATTTTATTGCCAACTCCAGTACAATATGAATTTTTAAAATCTTTGGGTCCCTCCCGTCAAAAATTCCTCCACCCCTGATTAGAATGTCACTTATTTGACGACTCTTGCTGAGTTAAATAAGTCATTCATCGCACTAAAAAATTTCGCGCTCCAACTACAAGCAACTTTTTTACTACGACTTTATTTTAATTCTACGTTTTAATTATTTGTTAAATTAATTACAATTTTAATCATTTTTAATAACCGTGAAGAAACGTTTATCAAAACTGTGAAAAAAATGGGCTTTCTTCATGGATGGTTGTCAAGCGTCAAGTTATAACAAAAAGAAGTTTGTAAAAACACCAACTTCGCGCTTTATTAACAATTCAAATATCTCATTTTTTTATAAATTATTGTAGTAAAAATATTTTATAAAAAATAAAAAATAATAATAATAATAAAAATAAAAATAATAAAAAACTCACTAGTACTAACTGCAAGCAAGTACGTATAAGTAATGAACAAAATATTATTCTTCAAATTAAAAACATGGACATAAATAACAATGAACCCAAATTCTTTTCGGTTAAAATTTTTTTGTCTCGCTTCGCTCTGAATTCTCCCTTCATAACAAAAATTACCTACACTAAATAGTGTTTTTATTGGTCCACCCTTTCTTTGTCTCGCCTAAAAAAATCCTAATTGCGTCCCTGGATAAAAACTAAATCAATTTAGAGAACTGTTTCCGAGTAAAAGCAATGTAGCAATCGGTAGCAATGTACCAATTTTAATACTTTTTCATTAATTTTTTATATTAATGATAAACATTTTTCATAATTTTTGTATTGTAACAAACTATAAGCATTACGTATTTCATTTAATCTATAAGAAAAGATCTTTGATATTTTACATCAAACGTTAAGTATGTTTTCTTACAGAGACCCTTAAAATGTATGCAACAAAAATGTAATAATGTAAGTCTTCTTTTAAAATAAAGTTTTACTTATTCAAAAAAAATTAACCATGTTACTATATGGAGGCCTAAACTAATGTGTTATAATTTTTAATTCATATACTGCCGGAAATATCAATCTCTTTGTCAAAATTAGCATACAGTAGATATTATCATCAATTACATTTGTTACTAGTTTGGTATTTGAAATTTTAATTAATTTTCTACGTGGTATACATTAAAATGAATATTGTTTAATTTCATGGCTCCCAAAAACAAACAAAATTAATACAATTAAATTAAAAGCCTCGGAAATAATGATTTGTAATTATAAAAGTTATTTGGACCAATTATTTAACTAATTTTCACGAACAGTTATTTTCAAATTAGAGAGAACTTGTACTGTGGAAACAAAATTTAATTATTTGATGATATAAAATGGAAATGGAGCATTTTAGTGCTGGGACGCCACTGGTGGGAAGGCACTCATCATTTGAGGCCCCATTACAGGTGGGGTGGTTATACTTTAATAGCCGTATAAAAAGAAGGAAAATATGACAGTGTTGCGGCCATTGTCTCTCGAAAAAAGACAACATTCTTACAGATAACTTAATCATGTTTGATATAGAACAGCGGAATCATATTGTAAATGATGGGCACGGTTATATGAACCTTTGTGTTCAAAATCATAGCAGAAATAATTGTTTTGCTGAAACTACTACTAAGTATATCACTCTTTTTTTTAAATCTTAAAATGGTTTAATCTTTAATTTTCTCGATATTGAAGGTCTGCTTACAGGTCTGTAAATTTTAAACTCGTGAGATTTGCTTACTTCTTTAAAAATGAAATAAAAAAAATATTTCGTGTGAATAACTCAAATTGTCTAAAAAATTTGAAATTTTTAAAGAAAATTTCATTCGTGAAGAAAAAACAATTTCGTCGAAAAACTTCCGACTTATGAGTCAAAAAACCACAAAATGCATTTTTTTTCAAACGCCCATAACTTTGTGCCTAATCGTCGTAGGAACTCCGTTTTTTGAGTCCTGCACAGGTAATTGAACAAAAATCAATGCCCTTTTTGTGGATCGAGTCGACATATTTTTGCCAACTCTGTACACATCGCCAAAGTTAGACGTTTTTTTGCCCAAAAACGTGTTTTTTTGTTTGGGTTTTGAAGGGTACGAAAAGAGATCATCCTAATCTGAGTTTACCCCCTTTAAGTAGAGCCACGATGGGTTTTTTTTTCCCGAAAGAATTATCTAATTTATTTGAAAAGTCGCTGAGATGAGCGAAAAACCTAAAAATGCACTTTTTTAAAAAACACCCATAACTTTGTGCCAAATCATCGTAGGAACTTCGTTCTTTGAGTCCTGCACAGGGAATTGAACAAATTTTAGTGCCCTTTTGGTGGATCAAGTCAAAAAAAAATTCAACTCCGTACACATCGTCAAAGTTGGACATTTTTAAAATTAATTTTTGTTTTTCACATGGTAGCTAGAGAGGGCAGAAGTTTGCATGCATGACTTTAAAGTAGACACTTCAAAGTTTTTCGCCCTCGAAGATTCATCGAAATCGATTGAAAATACGCCGATTTATGGCGGTTTGAAAATGGTCGACATTATTACGAATTTCAAGTGTTTCTTTTTTTTCGCCAGTGTATAATACAGAGATTTAAGAGTATAGGAGTGATCTATAATAGTAATAGTTGTAGCGGACACACATCTGGGGTCCTATTCTATTTCACTTATCAACGTTGATAAGTTGGTTTGTCTTGATAACCCCCCACCATGTGTGACGTAGTAGCCAAACGACTGTCGCTACGACTTATCAACCCTCGCTACGGTAGACTTGCGCGTTGCGTTGATTTTTGTTCATTGTGAGATTAAAATATTTATTTTATAAATATAAAATACCAATAAATTATGGGTTCATTATATATATTTAATATTTTTGATTAGTTTATTCAACTTACAAATTGTAGAAATAAGATAATAATTTACTTTGAAAATAAAAAAATGGCTTATTTTAAAACAAATAATACGTTTATGATAAGTGATAGGTAAAATGGTGGTTTAGCAGTTTTTCTTACCAAATTTCACAGTAAATGTAAAATCTCTATCAGTCGTTATCAACTGGAGGCCAAATATCCCTAACCCTTGATATAGTTACAAACGGAATGACGTCACGAAGTTATCAACTGAACTTCGCTAGCGACTGTCGCTATGAATTAGAATAGGTACCCTGACGATTATTTAGATACGAAGGCAAGAAATGAAGAAGACTAGAGGAAAAGTAAAAATTATTGTTGAGTTTGTTTAGGAGCACAGTATGATCTATAGTATCAAACGTCTTTGAAAAATCTATATAAACAACATCTACTTGATGAGATAAATTAAATATAATATGTATTTGTATGTAACTAAGCGAATTGACGCTATTCCGAGTTCTTCTCAATAACTCTACCTTTTCATTTGCCTTCTTAGTATCGCATCAAATAAATGATTTTCCTCAATCGTAAAGCTACCGTGGTCGTTCTTCCCCAATATTGACATTCGTCCGTAAGTGACCGTGTCCCAGCTCTGGCCAAGTCTTTCAAACATCAAACATTCCTCACCCTCGTGATGCTCACTTGTCCGCCGCTGGACAAGACAAGGCTAACGCTATTTGTGGGCAGCGAAGGCGTACGATGTTTTGAGAATTCCTTTGTCAAATGTTTGTGTATTTAGAAGACTTAATCCCCGGTATTAAACATTGAGATCTGGTCGGAAAGTAATACTAATCTCATTATTCCTCTTCGATGACTTGGAGACACCGTGGAGTAAGAAGTGTTACGAAAGAACTGGAGGACACTTCTGGACTTCTGGTTCTGGTGTATTGTGTCTTTGACTCAACACCGCGAAGAATTGAACCATCAACTGATGTTCAATTTTACTATTTTTATCGCATATGTAAGAAAGTGGTTTATCGTAAAATATATCACAGTCGCTTATTAAATCTTGCATTACATTTACAATTTAATGTTTGGTGATATCTATCATTCGTATAAAGCCTTTTACCTTTTATAACAAAGTCTTGGTTTATAAATCATTGTATCTTCATCTTTTAAAATTATGTATATTTATTGATTGATATAAATTTTTCGCTGGTATATATAATAATAATAATAAGTTAATTACCCTTTTTGTGCAACTGTCAAAAAAAGGCATTGCTATACGCAATTCTGTAAATTAGTACTTTTAAGCATCATTTCCACCGACTGTTTTAGTGCTTAATGCATATTGATTTGTGCGTAAGGCGTAATACATAATGATTATTTATTAGATGGCCATTTCCACCTATTCTGTTTAAAGGCATTGGCAAGTTATTTTCGATATTTTTTAAATAGTATTAATAAATAAATTATAAAATTAGAAATTGATTAGTTTTTGTTTCAAGTAATTAGGTACTTATTACAAAGTTACAGCTATTTGAAATTAGAGAAATGACGTCATCTCAGCCGAGTACCGCAGTCGGTCAGTTCACTGTTCGTTTGGCTAGGCACAACGCGTTTGTTGTTTTGCTTACAATAGTAGGCAGAGCTATTGTAATGACGTCATCATCGAAACTTTAACGAACTTATATCTCGGTAACTATGACCAATATAATATTTTTGTATTCACTATGAAGTTTTGATTTCTAAAGTCAATTTTTAACTTCCCAATGCCTTTAAGGGGCTATACTTCTTGAGTGCAATAAGAATAAGAATTCACGATTCTGGCTATATTGCTGAAAATGAAAATCTGAAATTTTACATTACTAACGACAAAGCATTGTTGAATTCAAAAATTCAAACTATATATTGTTCCGACAACAATTAGAGATAAAAATATATTAAACACTAGAATTTCGTGAGGATCTCATGAATGAACTATAAAAGTAATCATTGAGTTTAATAAAGATAAAATGAGTAGAACATAGATGTAGAAAGGGCGGAAAAACAATAAAACTATAATTTTATCAACATAATTGCCATAAATTCTTTCTAAACTTGTACAATTTTTGCTGATTTTTGCATAATTATTAAAGCCAAACTAATTACATTAATTAAAGATTTTGAAGATTCCGCCCTTTTTGTATGCGTCTTTAATCTAAATACAAAAATTCAACATCATACGTATAACAGTATTAGATTGAGATCCTCACAAAATTATTCGTTTTTCAATGCGTATTATTGCCATGCAATAGGCTCTTAAGGACTAATACGACATAGATGACATTTGTTGTCGAATTTTGTAATTTAATCATTACCGGCATTTTTTGCGATATTAAGGTATGCTGGCAGAACTGTTAATTTCGTAAGCAAGGTAATCCTTTCCGGTGACCGGACAAAACAGAACAATGAAAAAACAGAACATGAAAAAACAGAACATGAAAAAACAGAACATGAAAAAACAGAACATGAAAAAAAAGAACATGAAAAAACAGAACAGTGAAAAAACAGAACAATGAAAAAAGAGAACAATGAAAAAACAGAACACTGAAAAAACAGAACAATGAAAAAAGAGAACAGTGAAAAAACAGAACACTGAAAAAACAGAACATTGATAAAACAGAACATGAAAAAACAGAATATGAAAAAAAAATAACAATGACAAAACAGAACTCAAGAAGGGATTTGTTAGCTTTGATTAGTTTATGTCAAAAAAACGGAGTTCTGTTGGACTCAATTAGGGTTTTGTTAGTACTGATTAGTTTATTTTTTTAAAAACGGAGTTCTGTTGGACTTAATTAGGGTTTTGTTAGTATTGATTAGTTTATTTAAAAAAACGGAATTCAGTTGGACTCAATTAGGGTTTTGTTAGCTTTGATTAGTTTATGTCAAAAAAACGGAGTTATGTTGGACTCAATTAGGGTTTTGTTAGTATTGATTAGTTTATTTTTAAAAAAACGGAGTTCTGTTGGACTCAATTCGGGTTTTGTTAGTATTGATTATTTTATTTAAAAAAACGGAATTCTGTTGGACTCAATTAGGGTTTTGTTAGCATAGATTAGTTTATGTCAAAAAAACGGAGTTCCGTTGGAGTCAATAAGGGTTTTGTTAGCATAGATTAGTTTATGTCAAAAAAACGGAGTTCTGTTGGACTCAACAAGGTTTTTGTTAGCATAGATTAGTTTATGTGTTCTGTTTTTTCATGTTCTGTTTTATCAATGTTCTGTTTTTTCAGTGTTCTGTTTTTTCAGTGTTCTGTTTTTTCACTGTTCTGTTTTTTCATTGTTCTGTTTCTTCAGTGTTCTGTTTTTCCATTGTTCTGTTTTTTCATTGTTCTGTTTTTTCATGTTCTGTTTTTTCATGTTCTGTTTTTTCATGTTCTGTTTTTTCGTGTTCTGTTTTTTCATTGTTCTGTTCTTTCATGGAATCGTTTGAGGTTTGCAAAGTTTTGTTCTTATGCGTTGCTCATTAAACATAGTTCTTAAGCATTAATACAGTCGGTGGAAATGAGGCTTTACTCATAGACGGTTTTTTGTTACATTTTAATTTTTACATTAAATATGAAGTCATTGATCATTAGATCATTGCTAAAATTCAATTTAAAGGTATTTGACCACAAACGGCACAAACAAATAAAAAATTGAGGCTGCAACTGTTCTTAAAATGAAATTCAGTTACTAAGTAATAACTTTCCTTCTTTATTATGTTTTGCTTCGTCTGCAAAAATTTCTGATAGCCTATAATAATTATTATTCTCGAAATTTAAACTCTCATTGCGTAATATACGTACTATGTGTTTAAACAAATGATAAAGGAATCAGATTGACAACTCTATGAGTCAGTCGCGACAACAAGCAAATGTAGTAAACCATAACAATCACAAGACAAAGAACTTATCAAGTGTTCAACACTGGCATTACTTGTGGTCAGTGCGTAAGTAAATTGACTTTGTGTGTCTCGGAAGTAGTAGCAAGTCAACCAGAACTGGTGTAAGTTGTAAAGTAAGTTCTTCTTGTAAGTGTTGTTAGTCGCTGATAGTACCTAACAGTAACATTAATTGCAAGTGAAGAAATCGCCGCATTTTAAAAACGCCATCGACAGTTTCAAAAGAATCAGATAAAAATGAACGCAGTCATCATCTAAAAGCTTTGGGGATGATTTTATATTTATAGTATCGGGAAATCTTCGATTGACGCTGAGATAGAAAAAATCTTTTACAGTTTCTGTGGGTTCTGAAAGCACCGCAATGTCTTTTAGTCTAGGATGTTATTTTGGGTCAAGTAAATGTCAAACATCTCTCGGTATAATGCATGGGATTAACACGTAACACACCAAAGCCGCAAACGCCATTACCATTAGTCAAAACCGGCAACCGGCCGTTCGTGTGTCGGTAGCAACTTTCAATATTAATTATACATGTTTTGGTTTGAAAATAAATATTTAAATACGTGAATTTTTCTACCCAGAGTATTTCAAGTCTTCGTAATTATTTTCAACTGCTACTGGTAGTCAGTGTACCTGCTTTCACATAACATTTAAATTTTAAAATCTTGAAAAAATAAAATATATAGCATAATTTGCTTATCAAAATTATGCTCTTAATCAAAAAAACTTCATGTATACCTACTGTGTAGCATATCCAAACATATAATATTTTGTTGTTAAATAACGTAGGTATATAAAATGTTTTTTGTAATTGTCAGTTATTCAATTGCAATTACACTATAGGTATTTATTTTATCGGATAAATATTCATTTTTAACAAACATTTTGGTTGCCTAGTAATTTGACGAAACAAATTGTCTATGATAAAAATTCGAGTCCGCAGGAAGAGAAATGTTTTTCTGACTATTTCCCACATATTAATTAAACCAATCATTTGCTTCAATTTTTTAAATTCTGACCAATGACGTACAAAATATATCGGCAAAAATTGAAAAAATTCCCTAGGGATTGTTCAAGTGACAATTTACCCGTTACATGGCCATGTATATGACAATTTTATTGATTTTGTATTGTTTTTAATTGAAATTAAAAGTGTCAAATGAACCTTTTTGCGACAACTTCTTACGATGAAATAAAAATATATCAAATATAACGCCAAAAAATACAGTTACGTCAAAAACCTTAGTTTGGAACAAATTATTTATGAACTTGTGAAACGAAAGAAACTAAAATTTAAAATTTTGACACTCAAAGGTTAGTAAAAAAATTAAATGTCAAAATAAACAACCGTTTCGGCACAAAAAATTAGTCTTTATTACAAAACCACGAATAATTATTCTAATCGGTCTGCAGCAGTGTCAAATTTTGCTTACTCCGGCATTAGAAAACATTTAATAATAAAAATATTAGGACAGTCCAACGTAAATTTATTAGTTCATATTTTATGTCTGTTTATTTGGGAAATAGTCTAACAAAATATATCTCGGGTCTCATTATTTTGCAGGTAAAATTATTTCTTAAGATTGTTGCTTAGGTAACATTCCTCGACAAATTGGATGATAAAATTTTGATCATGTTATTTGTCTCGAAATGTTACCAAGCAACAATCTTTTGAAATAAATTTTTCCAGCAAAATAATGGTCCCTTGATATATTACTATTGACAATTTATTAAGTCAAATTAGTACTTATTGGAAACCAAGTTTGAGTTTATAAAATACATGTTTATCCTAATCCTAATAAAATAAATACCTCGAGTGTAATTCGGTATGATAATTTCACGAATAACAATGACAGATTCTTGACTTTTCAATTTGATTTTGTTATTCAAAGCAACATGATACCGATTTTTAAAAATTTTGAGCTATTGTCATAACAATCATTAAAAGGTAAAAAAAATTATCCGATTTTTTTATCCGTTGTAATAATGGCTTCTTTTATATAGGAGTGTAATTAGCGATACAATCATAAATGTAATACTAATATAAGTGTGTTTGAAGGTATACTTACTCACAAATATACCATTGTATATAGAAGAGAATTCGGAAATTGTAGTTTTTAGAAATAACATTTTTAAAGTTTATTATGACCTTATAAATAATATGACATTTCATATTTTCAATTTCAGGTTGTCAAAAAGTCAAAAATTAATTTGACATTAACACTCAAATATTTATTCTTTTGTTTTCATTGGTAGGCAGATAATGGTGCTAGATAGGTACAACGTAGTATACATTGATATTTAAAAAAATCCTATTAATCCATAAATTTTGAGGATATTCCAGAAAAACTCTTTAGATCTTCAAGAAACTACCACTTCCGGTTGAACGATCAACATCAAAATCTAATCAGATCTAATCTAGGGTGTCAGAATATTATGTACAAAATTTAAATTTTTTTATTCAGTGGTATTTGAGTTATCGTACCTCCAACATCCATCCACACATCCATCCACACCACATACATACAGACATCATCGCGAAACTATCAAAATCGTGTCCTACGGACCTCAAAACGTTGAAAACTCACTATAGAAATTTTAGCATGATTACAATTGAATACCTCTCTTACAGTACTGAGTAACTCGAGGCTCGAGGTAAAAACAGTGTACGCAAAACCAAACATTGCACTACCTGATTTGTACTAAGTCGCTGTCCTTCTTTGCAATGTTTGGGTTGCAGCGCGTGACAATATTTGAGTCCGGCGCCAGTATTTTCGTCAGGTACTGGAACCTCGGGTGTCTGGGGTGTTACACGGAGCTTGTCGCATCCTAGGCGCCGCTGGAGATAACACCCGGCGCCACCGAGCCACATCCGGTCCACTCCACCTCAAGTGGAAGAGGAAACTCTGACATGGACATCAACTGCAATGCTCATAAACTTAAAATTAATGTAAAGACAGTCAAATTGTGTTCGAGTTTTCATATTGATACTTGATACTTTCGGGTAATTTTTTGTAATGTTTAGTTTGTGATTCTGAACATTGGGATACTTTCATCTTAGATCTATAGTTTACGTACTAGATGAAAGAAACTACACGGAGAAAAACATTTTTTTCAGTTTAAGTTAATTACTTTGATCCGAACAAATTATTTCTTTCAATAGTGGCAAATTTGTAGTTATAGCCATGGAATTAAAACAAAATTACAAATGAATGCTGTTTTAACTATCAGAAATATAATATTTCTGACAAATTAGCAATATTTATAAAATTTCAACACGAATGTTTCGGTTAATACAATGTAAAATAAAATGTGATTACTGAATTAGATGCAGAATTTAATTTCCTAAAACTTTTATTTAAAGTATTTTTGTCTAAAATTAACTGGTCACTTTTGAGCAAGGCAAAATTAATTTTCCATGTTAAACGCCTATGGCCCGCTTTTTGATTTACACTGTATACAAAATAATGCGTTAGGAACTTCATTTCTTTCTCAATTAACTAAAAAAAACATATATTTTTTAAATAAAATTTATAATTTTATCTAGATATGTTTTTACCTCTCGCCACTCATGTAAGAGAGGTATTGTAATCATGCTAAAATTTCGATAGTGAGTTTTCAATGGATAAGCACGTTTTGAGGTCCCTAGAACACGATTTTGATAATTTCGCGATGATGTCTGTGTGTGTGTGTGTGTGTCAGTGTGTGTGTCAGTGTGTCAGGATGGATGTTGGAGGTACGATAACTCAAATACCACTGAATAAAAAAATTTGAAATTTGGTATACAATATTCTGACACCCTAGATTAGATCTGATTAGATTTTGGTGTTGATCGTGCAACCGGAAGTGGTAGTTTCTTGAAGATCTGAAGAGTTTTTCTGGAATATTCTCAAAATTTATGAATTAATAGGAATTTTTTAAATAAAATTGTATACTAAATGTTACTATCTACAATATGTATTCAAAACGTTGTTTCTATCTAGCACCATTTTCCAATTAAGTTAAAAAAATTTGTTACAATTTTGATTTATCTGCCTACCTATGGAAACAAAAAATAAAATATTTGATTGTTAATGTCACATGAATTTTTGACTTTTTGGCAAATTGAAATGGAAAATATGAAATGTCATTTAGTATTTATAAGGTCATAATAAACTTTCATAATATTATAAAAACTACAATTCCCGAATTCCCTTCTAGTACAATGGTATATTTGTGAGTAAGTACTACATAATATATACTTATATCAGAAAAATAAAAATAGTAGAGTATGGCGAGAGGTTATGTGTTGGCCACATCGGATTTTTTTACCTAACTAACTGATTATTTACTCAAACAATTATAATTTTTTTTAAATTTACGCCAGTACTAATTATATACGTAACGAAATTAAATCTAAATGAATCAAATAGTTAAGTACCTACCTAATAAAAGAAAACAAAACAAACTTAACTTAATAAAAATATATGACTACATTTCATCTGTATTTTGTTATTTACAAAAATAAAAAACAATGTTACTATATAAAAATGACAATCATTGTTATGCGAAAAGAAATGTAGTGTTTAATTAGCAACACAAGACTACACAAACAAAACACAATATAATAATAGTAATCAAAATGTGGTTACAGCTACATCATTTTGAGGTAGAACATAATTTTATCTTACATTTTTACCATATGCGTAAAAAATTGCTAGTCACGATTTGCTAGTTTTTCTAATCCCACCTTTACGCATGAAGTGTTATTAACAGTGCGACATCTGGCACTATACCTTCGCCACCAGAACCCGGATTATTCCGGTCCATTGGTTCCGGAGCGCCACTGTTTGATAGCCGCTGACGCGAGGAATCTTCTCTGACAGCTTGTACTTTGCAGTTTTACACCCAGTGATTGCAAATAGCGAATAGGAATGGATTTTCGCATAAGAAACACGTTTGTGGCCATTTTTTCTTAATTTGCTCCGCGTTTTTACCTCTCGCCACTCATATCTGTAAGAGAGGTATTGTAATCATGCTAAAATTTCGATAGTGAGTTTTCAATGGATAAACACGTTTTGAGGTCCCTAGAACACGATTTTGATAATTTCGCGATGATCTCTGTGTGTGTGTGTGTGTTTCTGTGTGTGTGTGTGTGTGTGTGTGTGTGTGTGTGTGTGTGTGTGTGTGTGTGTGTGTGTGTGTGTGTCTATGTGGATGGATGTTGGGGGTACGATAACTCAAATACCTACCACTGAATAAAAAAATTTGAAATTTTGTATATAATATTCTGACACCCTAGATTAGATCTGATTAGATTTTGGTGTTGATCGTGCAACCGGAAGTGGTAGTTTCTTGAAGAGTTTTTCTGGAATATCCTCAAAATATGAATTAATAGGAATTTTTTTAATAACATTGTATACTAAATGTTACTGCGTCTACAATGTGTATTCAAAACGTTGTTTCTATCTAGCTCCATTTTCCAATTAGAAGAAGTTAAAAATTCTACAAATTTGTTACAATTTTGATTTATCTACCACCTATGAAATCAAAAAATAAAATATTTGACTTTTTGGCAAATTGAAATGGAAAATATGAAATGTCATTTATTATTTATAAGTTCATAATAAACTTTAATAATATTATAAAATCTACAATTCCCGAATTCCCTTACAATGGTATATTTGTGAGTAAGTACCTTCATACACACTTAGTAAAAGATTGAGTATGGCTCGAGGTCATGTGTTGGCCACATCGGATTTTTTGTGTGTGGCATTATCAATCCACTAATCTGCAACCCCTGTCGGGATGATATCGCACACATGGTGCAACACATGGCCCGGGAACTGGTCCGATGCCGGCAATCAATGGATCGGTTACCGACAAAGTAAAAGTACCCGACCCGCGTGATAACTTATCAGTTGTATGTACATATACATACATGACATGACAGAGGCGGGATTTTTTTTCTTGGGAACAAAACTGTTAAAGAAAAAACTTATGTTTTAAGAGGCCCGTCTACTACCTAAAGCCGCAGCATAAAATGTATACTAACGTAGCGAGTGTTTTGTGACCAGTACAAGAATGGTAAAAATTTATTTCAACCAGGCTTTACTCGTAATAGAGAAAGAATACATATCTACAGATATGCCGTCTTAAAATTTTAATTAAAAAATTGTACATGACTATAAAGATTTTAAAATAATATCCTATTTTATGCAAACGGTACACGGTTATATCTCATGATACAAATTAATTTTTAAAATTTTGAAAAGGCATATCTGTAGATCCATTCTTTCTCTATTAAATGTTTATAAAAACATTATCCTGAAGTCAATAATAATCTCACAGTTTACTCGCAACGAAAACACTTTTAATGTATTTTTCAACTTCAAAATGACATTGCGTAGCTAAGATGCGGCAAAGTACGAGTTTCGGGCTGGTTTCAGACAGTCCTAGTAGTAAGGAATAATATGTCTATGTGTTTTGGATGTATCGATGTGCATCTGAATGTTTAATATAACTCATGAACGAGAAAAGATAAAATATGAAATTTGGTGGTACCTATATTTATAAAGTTTAGAATATTGCTGAAAAGATTTCGATACCCGAAAGAGGAAGCTTTCTTGAAACACAACAATAAATTCAATGTATTTCAAATATTGCAGTAGCCATAAAAATGTTTCAAATATAAAATGTTAACAATAATAATAAGGAATAATTATCGTAAAATTCATTGCAGTATCTGCTTTCAATTTTGAGAAAAACTAAAGTCTAATTACATATTTAATAAATAGGTACATTTTAATAATCATATATATTTGCTCGAAAATAAATAGCTTAAATTTTAAGTGTCACTTAAATGAAAAATCTAATCAAATTAATGACAGCAATCTTATTTCTACGTTTAACAATATATGATTTTGATTCGATATTGTTCATTTTAAGGAAAACTTAAAATTTAAGAGGAAGCGGTGTAACTGGCCATTAGTCATTTATATGTCATATGTTAGGAACTGTGAAGAATTTGGGAAAAAGTATCAACAAGTTAAATGATACGTCTATACTCGCTTTTACTGAGTTACCCTTAAGAATACACAATTATCCAATTTATACGATCTTACTTGGTCGTTAGGTAACCTAAATTAATTAAAAACAAAACAAAGTAGAATCAAAACAATTTGGTTTAATAATTTAATTAGTTAAATAATTAGTTCTAACAGTAACAGTCAGTAACTCTATTATGTCAAACGTATGTAAAAATACGATTAGATTTACATTATATACAGTTGTGTATAAGATAGTCGTATGGTGATCACAGCAGATTTTTTATTCTGAACTTATTTTACATCCTTGAATTATTTCGCCTTGCCGAGAATTTTTCTTCCTCAAATTAAACAGATTAGATGTTCGATAATATTGTATCTTATCAATAAATAAATAATACAACATATTGTAATCAAGGCGGCTTAATATCTTGAGAAAAAATTGAATAAATCGATTGAAATTCCCTGATTTTTACTTCCTTGTACGAAGTAAGGAAGTATTGTAATCGCGAAAAATTTCGGTTCTCAGATTTTGACGGAAATATCCGTTTTGACCTTTTCTGAATCCATTATGACTAGTTTCGACGTGACGTCTGTACGTACGTACGTACGTATGTACGTACGTACGTACGTACGTACGTACGTACGGACGTATGTGTGTCGCATAACTCAAATACGGTTAGACGTAGAAAGTTGAAATTTTGTATTTAGGACTGTTATAGCATCTAGTTGTGCACCTCCTATTTTTGGTTTCAGTCTACAAACCGGAAGTAGTACTTTTTTAAAATATTTCGATAAATATTTAATTTTAGACAATTTTTTTTATTTTAAATGAAAGATTATGTTATTATTACCTACAATCGGTATTTTATAAATATTTTTGTATCTGCTATCATTTAAAAATAATTAAAGTATAAATTTATAATTTATAGTATTTCGGTATCTTGTAGTCCATGATCGATTAACATTTGTTACTACGTAAAATTTAAATGATTATGACATGACAGTGACAATAGTAAAATATGCTTTATATCTTCTTCTGCAGTTTAAATCAAATGACTAAAATATATTTGTGAGTATACTAGTATAATAAGTTAAAAGAATTTTTAATATTATTTTACATTTTAGTTATTAAGAAAAGTGTGAACACACAAGGCGTACAAGGAAGTCATGTGGTGTCCACGTCAGATTTTTTTGTTTACAAAATAAACATGGAAATAGATAAGTTAAAATAATATTTAATGTTTACTCTATCTCTTCCTGAAACTAACCAGCTTCAAATCGTCAAATAATTATATTTGAGGTAAACTCGTAATTTTTTTATACCTACATAGATAAACTGCAATTTACTGCGTGCATTCAATCTGTTTACAAATTTTCGGTACAAGGTTGCAGTTGGAAATATCCAGTTTTATCAATTTTTTTATAAAATACAAGTTTTGCAATTTTATTATCATATTTGATAACTGTTTCGGCCTTAATTTTATCTTCTCATTTTTCACATGACATTCGAATAAATTTTATGTCACGTTTTTCTCTACAAGCCTAATATTCTAATATTTAATCTGTTATTGTTTGTGTTATGAGTCTATGAGTGTGAGTGCGTATGCCAAAAAGGTTTGTTATGATTGAACTCTTTATAGGGACTCTATAACATAGGCTAAACAAAACGATAAATAATTTGATTTCTTGAGAACTATTTTTCGTCACATCTCGTAAATCCGAGACGAGAAATGTATCAGTTTTTGTCTCGTAATTTCGAGACGAGACGAAAATGAAACGAAAATTCGAAAATTATCGAGGCATTACTGCGGTATTAGGACCTTCGACTTTGCCCCATTTTAGGTAGATAATTATAATAATTTCGCGATTATGTCTATTCTGTAAAAATGTAGGCATAGATTTGTACAAGGGTGTTGAACCCTTAAACTTGAATTAGGTAGGTATTTAGGTACAAAAAAATTTGAAACTTTGGTATTTTAGATAGTTCGATAAATTATTTCTGTATACGTACCTGTATTATGGTATTAGGTAGGTACTTATACAGTATTATTTTACGTTAGGAAAATAAGAAAAATGTTAGGTATTTGTTACAAATTTTATTTTTTATTTCTAGGTAAGTAGCCTTGATTTCAGAAATATTTAAATGCCTAACTACCTATAGTATATAGGTAAGGTATAGGTATATTATTTCATGTGATATCAATGTTGTAAATAAATAATAAAATATTGTGTTAAATGCCAGGGTTGTGACAACCTTAACATACATAAATAATTATACAAAATAACTTTTACAACTGGTTTATTCCTCCAAAACTTCTCAATCAATACTAACTACATTCCCAAAAATACACGATTAATATAGTTCCTACTTATGTAACAAAAACAGCAAAGCTTATCATAATATAACAAAATCAACTAATGACGTTACCGCAACTAACATTATCTAGCATTAACAATAAATTATATTGCATATTTGTTATTAAGTTTTTAATAATTCAAAGGTTGTGTACCTAGGCTACGTCAATATTTTTTTTTTCAAAAGTAGGACCTATAAACATCATCATCTTGATAATACAAAACTATTCATATTTCAAAGAAACTATTTTCCTCCGCTCATTACAAAAAATTGTTTACTGAGGTGAGGACATCGAAGTCCTAATGTGAAAGAAATGTACCACACCAGAAATTCCAGAAACACTTGAGCGTCATTCAGTCAAAACTTTGATTTTAATAAGCAAATAAAACGTAAAAAACTGCAAAAAACCGTCAGGTTAACCCCTTGTAAGCCCTTGCCACTTCCATAGCAACGGTGGGTTTTTGACAGCGGTTCGATCAATGAAGTAGCAACCATTTTGTTGTGTCCCTCCACCGTTGCAGCCAATCACGTCGTGGCAAGTGGGCGTGTCTTGGTCATGGAGGGGGCAACGAAGACAGCCGAATGCGAGCGACAGCAACTCCCAGCGGCTTGTCAGTATCAACTGGACTGTGCTAGTGCTAGGTTGCTGTGACTGTGTCCGTGTGTGTGTCTATAACGAGGTGTACTACAAGCGGGGCGTATGGTGATGTCGGAGCAAGGACTGGTGATGCACCAACCCATGCATCACAGAGGACTCGTCCAGCCGAGCCTGGTGATGAATCCCCATCCGCTCAGCGACAGCTGTGCGATCGACAACCACAACAGTAAGAGGATTATATGCGTTACTAGTTTTAGGAATTGGTAGAATCCTTCACACGGATTCTTATTCGCTATTTATCAGGATAGGAGACTAGCTTAGATATTTGACCATATATACTATGGTTTTGTTTCATTGTTTACTTACTTAACAGCTAAGTTATTAGAATTACTTTCCGTTACTATTGTTTAAGGCGCTACGCTTGCCACGGCAGTAGCATCAGAATTTCATCAATTCTGGCTTTATTGTTCAAAATAAAAATCTGAAATTTAACATTAGTAATGACGCAATCATACAATACATTGTTGCGACAACAATTAGAGAAAATAAGAGTAAATTTTTGCATTTTAATATTCAAGATTCTTATACTTTATTAATGCACAATTGAATTTTGTTTGATATAACTGATTCCTTACGATGTTCTGAAGAGTGTCACAAGAAGTTTTTTTCTAAACTTCAAACAATAAGTTAAAAAATATTTTAAAATTGATTGATTTCACCGGTTTTCACTAATTAATTACCAGCAGACTATTAGGTATTTCAAGAAAATCGTCATGTGGCACCCTAGGAACAGTCTTTATAAACTTACATTTCGATATGAGTTAGATTTCAAAAACAGAGTCACAATCTTGAATACTATAGCATCCTATTTTGCTTTGAATTTCATAGCAAGTGTATAGCCTTAAGAATAGTTCGTGTTCGTACATCCTTCAACAAAACTCCTTATTATGGGTATATCATAGGATACCAACTTTAGTCAGAGAAAACGAATATAGTAGGTATTTGTTTAGTTTTCTTGTAGCAATTGTAGTAATCCAGTTACTAAATTAATGAATAATCCTCATCCTATGAGGATTATAGTAAATATACCTACTTTAATGAGACTTATTATTAATTAATTATCTATAGGTATATTATATTTGGTATCAATATTTTGTATTGGTTTTGTTTCATAACCATACCTACCAATAGTACCAGAATTACTTTCCGTAAGAATAGGTAGTGTTCTTCAACGAAAGTCATTATTTATCAAGATCAGGATACTTCATAAAATACTAGGTTATTTGTTTGTAGTATTTGACCAGTTCCTTTTATGATGGTTTTGTTTCTCATAGTTCATAAGTTATTAGTTAAGATTATACTTTTCGTTACTAAGGTTCAAAACTAAAGTCATTATTATTTATGAGAATCAGAGGTGATCAGAATACTTTATAAAATACTTATTAGGTTTGATAAGGGTGTATGACCTTTATGATAGTTTAGTTTGATTTCATAAAATTATTAAGTAGGTATCTAGTAGGATTACTTTATTTTCCGTTGATAGGTTTAAGAACGGTTTAGTATCCTTTAATGAGGCTCAATACAATACAATAAATATTTGGTTAATCGTAGTATTTGATGATCAATTACTTTTTTATACTTTTTGATATACTAGGTTATAATCATAGTACTTGACTATGGCAGTTTTGTTTTATACATTATGTTAATTAAGAATAATTTTAATATTGAGAATATGTAGAAGTACTTCAGAATATTTTCACAATATCCATTATGAAAATGCTTCAGAATATTTTCGCAAAATATGGGAATATCTACTGCAGGAATATTGCCAAAATATGTGGGGATACACTGTCAGAATTCTGCAGGAATACATGGGAATAAGTAGTACCTAACTAAGGATTCGATGCTTTTGGAATGAAAGTAGTCCTTTGCTGTAAACTGCTAGCTATATACAAATATTTAAGTTCTTATAGTGAATTAAAAATTCGGCAACAACATACAACCTATTCTATTTGAAATCCTTCATTTAATGTTTAGCTAACTTGTACCTATGTTGTACTTTAGGATTTTCAAATGCGTAGAATTATTCTTTCGTCTACCTATTTGAAATAAATCATTACTTTAGGTACTATATGTGTTTTCCGCAATAACTACCTCATTAGAAATATTCTTTAATAAGACATAATTTAGTGTACCTATCATAAATAATCCTTCCGGTATTTAGAATCTTATATCCGGTACTTAGCTATAAGCTTTCGTTTTCTCTCAATTATATGGTCCATCAATAATTACAGCAATTTGAGGTCCTTTGTGTTTCGAGGTAATTTTAATATTAGGATATTAGGTATATTAATTATTTACCTATCTGTATACCTACTTAATTTTGAATTAATTACCTATAATCCTGTTAAATTTTTCAAGTACACAACTTACGTTTGATATTTTATTAGGATAAACAACGTTTTCTTGAATTTTCATCAGTTCTTCTTTCCTTCTGACTATTTGGAATATTTTTTTCCAACTAAGTATATACCTACCTACTATGTTTTCCGAATGTTTTCTCTGTTGATCCGTTTGGAATCATGAAAAAATGCATTTACCGTTTTGTTCAGACAGAATGTACTGTTAATATACATACTATGAACTAAAATCAACAGTCTTTGTACATTATACTGAATTTCTAAATAATTTTTAATTTTTTTTATTGACCGGTCATGTTTATTGGTTACCTTACCTATGTCATATCCTTTTGATTACAGCAATAGTAAATAACCTTTTCTATAATACTATTCCATTTTCCATTATCAATATTGCTCTTCCTTTGTTCGTTAATCCTTTAGAAAATTTATTTGATGGTACCTATATCCTTAGTATACATCAGCCAGGATTACAATAGAATAATAGATAAATATGTTCAAACGTACCTACAATAACAAACAAATAATATTAATAATATAATAGGTAGGTATAGCTAAGTGTGTTATGTAAATGACTGTGGTCCTAACAACTCTGGTTCAAATTCAGTCAGTCACCAACAACAATCTTAAATTAAGGAAAAATTTTCTTGACTGATGTTATTTTTAGGAATGGAAAGAAATTACTGGGATGCAGTCAAATTATTTATTATCTCACTCTCTACTAGTTTCGACACCCCATGTGTCTTCTTCAGGAGATGAGATTAAAGGAATAATATCTTACATATAATAAATACAAAAATATCTTGTAGGTTTGAAGCTCTCATATGGAAGTCGTAATGATTAAAAATATTTACTAGACCAACAGGATAAAGCAAATAAGTCATAGAAATGTAACCGTTTTCATCCATCAAGGAAACTTATTTAAACAATCTTAAATATTCAGTCACTTTAGTTATTATTTCAATGTACCTACTGATTTTCAGTGTAACAATTTTTTTTACTTTACTAAATTTAGAACATGTTTTTTTAAGTGTATACATTTTTGTGACACTAGACAAAATTATTGATATGCCATTACATTTTCTTGATTTAATTAGACTAAAAATAAAACTTTTTTAAGATAGTAGATTAATGATTATAATGGATTGGCTTGGTATATTTTTTTTACATTTTTACACTTGATGTGCCAGATCAAATCTTCGATCAAAATAAAAACAAGTGACCATGTTTAAAATACCGATTACCCCTGCACTTCTAAATAATCATCTCTTCCAATTTTATGAATTCCGGTTAATCTGTCGATGAATCTAGCTATCAGATCCTTACCGCACACTTCTGTGTGTTTAGAAAGTCGCCTGACATAGTCTTTTATACTCCTCATTGTTCTACAACCAAATTAGTAAGATTTAAAGTGGCTATAAAGTTAAAAGTATCAGAATCAGTTGCGCCATGTCGGGGACTAGTTTTTTATTAGGAACTTAAAGTAGGGACATTAAAGTTGTAATTGTGGGGCCTAAGCGCCTAGGAGGATATATCATGAAAAGGAATAGGATTCCAAACATTGCAGACTTATACCTACCATAATAAATAGTAGGTAGGTGTGTTATGTGACTGTGGTCCTAACATATCTGGTTCGAATTCAGTCGGTCACCAATAACAATCTTATACCTAAATATTATTATTAGTTATTATCTCAATGTACTGATTTTCAGTGTAACATTTTTTTTACTTTACTAAATTTAGAACATGTTTTTTGAAGTGTACATTTTTAGTGACGCACTAGACAAAATTAAGGAAACAATTTTTAATTGTTAAAAGTTTTTTCATAACATAATGGCTCTAGTTTTATTAATTAATATTCAGAAGTGATTACTTCTACAAATATGTATCTATTTTAAATATCAACATCTATGCTAGGCTCAGTTGACCAGACCTGAAGATGGTCATAATCATTACCGAAACGTTGTCATAACTGAATTTCAATCAATAAAACTAGAGCCATGTTATCCAAAAACTTAAATTAAAAATTCTTTAATTCTTTCCTTAACATATATTTCGGCTCAACAATAGTCAATTCTCGTCTCGTCTCAAATTTTTGAGACGTGTTATTCTCGTCTCGGTCATTTCTCCGGTTGTTCAATTCTCGTCTCAAAGAACTTGATTCTCGTTTTGTCTCAATTTTTTTTGAAGAAAAATTATTGCCATGTTGAAAAGCTAGTAGTGAATTTAGGAATTTTTTGTGCATTTCTGATAAATTTGGACACAATTCTTGTTTTAGAAATAAAAATATTTATATAGGTATCAATTCTCGATTTCTCGACTCGTATAGTTTTTAATTCTCGTCTCGTCTCGGCGGCATCACTATCACTAGACAAAATAATTACTATGAAAATTATACCTAAATGAAATATGCGAGGAAATATGTAACTACTTCGGTAAATAATGATATTGAATAACAAATAAACTAATTTAATCTTTTACTTAAAAATTAATTTGTTGTAAAATTGGCAGTTTAAGTGTTATTTACTTTAAATTGTAGGGTTAAATAATTAATTAATATTTTTATTAAAAATATTGTGTTGATCAGTGGTACTTAAAATGTACGTCCCTATACACATAAAACACCGCATAATCTTAATGTTGTGAATTAAAATTTTATTTTAAACTCAGCATTACTTTTTATTTTGAACAGTTTGTTTGGCATTACAAATACAAAATTTTGTCGAAAAGTTTCGTGTAGATAATTATACCTATGCATGTTTGTTTTCTTATGTTAAAGTTTAAATTTATAAAACAATGTTTAACTTTTATATTCTGTACCTATTGGAGGCTACCTTGGGCTACCGTATTTTGAGGAACATAAATGTAAATATATTTTATAAGAATCTGATAAACAGTATTATTATCTAGCTCTTTAAAACCTATTTAAAATGTCGCAAAATTTGTTTAATAAAATCAACCCACACTAATAAATATTTTCTCTTCTTTGACACAACGATGCGCAATGTTTGTTCTCTTCTTGTAAGTCTTATGCGTCGGTAGATTATCAAAGAAATTTTGCAATTATCAATTATAGTTATTTAATTAAGATTAAAAAGAAAATTCTTGTATGTCGGTACTTTATGCTTTAGAAAGAAAATTGATTAATGAATAAATAAAGTACCTACTTATAGAGAAAACAATGAAAAATTATGTAAGAATATTATTTTCTAATGAGGCCAGCGAGGAGGCCAGCAAACAGAGTGATTAAATTTTATTAACAAAGGCGACAATATTCTCAAGTTCTTCTGAAACTAAACTTTTGCTAGAATCTCCAACCGTACCCGATTTATAGTAAACGAAAAATCTTTGACACACTGAATAATGAGCCATGTCAGTTTGACTTATAAATTAAAAATAAATTATCAATTTGAGTGTTAATATGCAGTCAGTAAATAATACATTATTTTAGGTTACACGCAAAATTAGTTTACCAAGTTTTTTCTGAAAAATGTAGCGGCGATGTGATTTTCTCGCAATTTTCTTACCAAATCTGAACTTATGTTCAGTAATTTTTTATTGTGCATTCCAGCAACATAATCGGTATCTCGTGTGCCACTTGAGGCGATGAATACGTTGCTAGAAAACACTCAAAAAAATTATGAATGCACATGTCAGATTAAGTGATAAGTATTAAGCTTTTTTGTGTTTTTCATTCATAATATGCTTTATTCATATATTTAAAAATCCTACGTGTTCCTCTACAAATCTCTGGATTTTTCTAAATTCTTCCGCTGCGCAGAAATCTTTTAAATTGAAACTAATTTAACTCGGTCTAGTCAATAAAATTTTATAGCGCACACATCAAGCGTACGGCTTGAATTCTTCGGTAGAATTCTTAAAATTCAACACGATTTTAAACGTAGAGAAAATTAATTACCTTCCTAGAAAACTCATAAATTTGCTATCGACACGAAATCAACTTGATGCTCAGTTGTTTATGCAAATTAACGGCGACTGTTGACTGATCGTCCAAGTAGGCCTAAACTGACATTCAGATTTTTCCGTTTTACATTTGTTAGAAGATAATGGAATACTGTTTCTGTTTGAATTTAAATTGAGAATTAATATTATGCTAATTTGCTTTTTAAACATTTTTGTTTATTTATAACATCTGCACCCTTGAAGGCATAAAGGATTTCACTGTTTCACTGTGAAATTTAATGCAAAATTAGGATGTTAACCAATATTTAGTTTGTAATATTGTTTCTAATTCCGTAAAGGTCTTCAAGATGTCTTTTTATAATTGATAAGTAGAAGAAACTTTTTAAATTATGTTATACCCTAACTAGTGATGCCGCCGAGACGATAAATTTCTCGTCTCATAATCGGTTAAAGCGATAAAATTGTGTTTTGTTTATGGCTTACTTTATACAGGAGTGGAATTATCAGGGGTAATACCATAAGAGATGATAATTTTTTGAGAATTGTTTTGTCGTTTCCACGGCAACTTATTTCTAACAATTTCACGACACAAAACATCATCTGACAATTTCCCGAAACGAAGTTGAGGGGAATTTTCAGTGAAGTTTTGTGGAGTGAAATTGCAATAAGTTGTCGTGGAATAGACACCAATTCTCTCAAAAAATTATTATCTCGAATGGTATTTAGGTAGAATATTTTTCTTGTTAAAAATACTACCAAAACGACTCATATTGCTAAACAAATTTATTTATTTTTTGTAACTAACGTAACAAAATAAAATCTAATCTACATAATTATGTTGTCAGATACATCATTTTACATTTTCAATTCTATTGGTTGCATTACGTCATTTGACGTCATCATTATGCAATATGATTGGTTAAACCATCTATCAAAAAATATTTGTTGTTATTCTGATGCTATTACTGTTAAGGTAGATTCAGACTTATCCAATCATAAGTATTAGTGCTAAATTAACCAACCAGCTCTTGTTTGTTAAATTAGCCATTACACTTATAATTGGGTAAGTCCGGAAATCTTTACAGTAACTAATGTGTAATGGCGACGTTACACGGTGCCAGTAACTTGTTCAAGTCACGAAAATCAAGCTTTGGATTTTAGTATACTTGCCTGATATGTAGACATATTGTAGCACTAAATTTCATCATTGGTTTAAGTTATGATTCCAGTTAAGTAAATAGGAACTGGAACAAGTGGCACTTCCACTCCTACTATCCTGTCAAATAAACCTGTGGAGATAGATTTTTACGAGGATTTTTAGTAGTGTTTCCACCTTAAAATCAACACTACGATTTCGGGGAGTTATGAACAATTTTAATTCAATTTCTTCAAAATCAGCCACTTTGAGTACTGGATTTTAGCAATTTGAACCAGTTACTAGCACCGTGTAACGCCGCCTTATAGCACCGTAGTCAGTAGTAGTTCAAAGGAAATTATATGCAGGACTACGGTTAAAAATTGCAGTTTACAACCACCTTCAAATTCCCAACAACAGTTACCTACCGTTCATTCACCAAAAATTCGATGATTCATCCCCAAGGCAATATTCCTGGAAGCATACTCTAGCATTCATTGAATGAGGCCAGCACCTAGCGCTGTTTACTCTACCCCAGCCCCTGGTCATTTACCATCACCCTGGAGGCGCCGGCGTCTCTTGAACTCGTAGACAGAATCATAAATCTCTCGGACTGGCGACACAACCGCCACCGAGTCCTAACTGTGACGTGCGTGTTCGTCTCGTGGCGTTTCGTCCAATATACAGACCAAGAACCTTTTTGACCATTAGGACTTTGGGCTAGAGGTAAATTCAGTTAAACTCTGCGCGAAGTACGAATTCTCGTCTTAGAAACAGAAGCATAGATGGCAAACTACCTACGCTACTGTCTGTTCTACGCAATATATCAGCCTCAATATCTGTTATTGTCATGTTGATGGTCGTAGTGTTTTACTTTATGTAACGCTGTGATTTTTGTAATTAATTGTGTTTTAGTTATATTTTAGTTTTCTTTGAAAATTAAGTGAAGTGCAGCCTTCAACGTAGCATAATACTCGCAAGCTTCACTTTTGTAAAACGGACAGTACATGACAAGCTCCGCCTTCTTGCGCAGCTCAGGTGATTATTTCTCCCACCTTCGGCTCTTGAAATAAACATCACCCTCAGGATTAAATCATGCACTTTAGTCCTTTAATATATATTATATACTAATTTCCTTCAAAATCACAATGACGTTTAAGATATTATTCTGTTAATCACTGCTTATAGTTTTCATCGTTTCCAAAATTTGAAGTATCTAGCCGAAACATTTTAACGTATCTAATAAAATAACGACATACTTCCTCTTGAGCACCAAAACCTGTGCAAAATATTGACAGATAAAATATCGTAAAGACTACGAGTGGTGGTTAAGATTTAAATCCGGTGGTTAAGATATATACAGAGACACCACTAGTACTTACGATAAACGGATTCGTCGTATTATATATTATTAGTAACATGGCGGCTACTAACAGAAACGAAAACGATCAGCACCTAAATGAACCTACAAAAACAATCTGTAAATTGTGTAAAAGAAGTGCAGTAAGTAACACAGTGAAATGTGTATTGTGTACAGCTCTTCTACATAGATATTGCTGTGAACAAAAGAAAATCACAATCGTTGACAATGTGACTAAGTGTTGTGGTCAAGATTTTGACAAGTTCTTTGACGCTGAAGAATCTAACAGTAACAGTGAAACAATAAATAGTTTAAAGAATGAGATTAATTACTTAAGAACAATTATTAAGGATAAAGAGTCCCTAATTGCTCATAAAGATCTTATTATTAATTTACTACAAGAAAAAAGTAAAGCGAAAATAAACGGCGATTCAATACCCGTAGTGACACCTGTAAATGAAAAATCTAACTCATTAAACAAAAAGAAGAATGCAACCTCAAACAAGATTGACGTTGATGAGTCGACAGCGGCCATGTCAAGAACTACCAAAAATAAACAAATTAAAGACATAACCATTAAACAAAATGACAATGTTCTTAATACACAAAGAAACTCAAATAACACTAATACAACAACAGGACGTGTAAATAATATTTACAAAAATCACTCTGAATTAGCAGGCGATGTAACTGAAACTGAGTCGAATGAAACGTGGACAAAAGTACCAGTAAGAAACCAGAGAAAGAGAAACAATGGCATTATTGGTAGTGCGTCCGCCGCTGGGAAACTAAAAATAGCGCCCAGAAAGGCGTATCTGTTTATCTCAAGACTACATCCAGACACTACAGTAGAAGAATTAGCTCAATTCCTGAAAGACAAATTTCCAGAAGTAGAATGTACAAAGTTAACTACCAAACATCCAGATAGCTACTCGTCCTTCAAACTTGTCATAAACCACTCCAACATTAAGGACGCATTGATGAAAGACTCGTGGCCTTCCGGTGTGTTTGTTACAAGATTTTTTCAGCGAGACCCTGCGAGGACAATAAACAAATAACACCAGTCTCCTTACCAAAAACAAGGGAAGAAGTAATTAATATAGGAAACAGGCCCAGCCCAAGCCTACCAGCTACAAAAAAATTGACAATGTATAATAATGTATCATTTATAAATTTTTTTCACTTAAATGTACAATGTTTATCAAACAAGATTAATGAAATATCTTTATTTTTAGATAATTCCAATATCGATGTAATGTGTTTGACGGAGCATTGGCTTAACGAAGCAAATCTGAATACAGTAAATATTCCAGGCTATACTCTAGTTAGCTATTTTTGCAGAGAAGAAAGTATTCATGGTGGGGTCTGCCTTTTTAGTAAATGCAATTCCAATTGTAATTTTCACAAACTACCATTAAGTAATTTTTCTCTTGAATTTCACGCTGAGTTTTGTGGTCTCGTGGAAAAGAAGAATAATTTAGTCATTATCGGCATATACAGATCTTGTACAGGTGAGTTTCGCCTGTTCTTGGAAAAACTAGAATATTTGCTAACTTATATTTCCAACAAATACAGTAAAATTATACTGTTAGGAGATTTTAATATTAATTTCAAAATTAGTACCGCAAATTTAAGCGATTTAATGTCGCTAATAAAATCATTTAACTTAGACATTACAATTACAGAAAATACCAGAATAACTGCACAGTCGGCAACTTGTATCGACAATATTATGACTAATTTACACTCCAGCTACTTTGAAAGCGGAGTTGTTGATCCTGGCCTCTCAGACCACTGTGGTCAATTTTTAACTGTCTCCCAAAATTTACAAATTCCAAATCCAGTTTATAAAAGAGCTATAACCAACAAAGGTATTATAAAACTGAAAAACTCGATGGAGCAAGTAGTTTGGAGCGACTTTGAAAATACAAATAATGATATTAATTCTTTGGCTAATTATCTTATAGATATGCTAAAAAATCTTGTTATCAAACATTTTCCCCTTCGGAGGTGCGAGACAACAAACATTATGCCAGTCTCTTGGTTTAATGATTCCCTGCGTAACCTACGGGATTTCTTGCAATTTGTAAAGCATCGCTGTAATGTGACTAGAGATCCTTCTCTGTTTAACAGTTATAAAAAAGTGCGTAAAATCTATAAAGAGGAAATCTCGAATGCAAAAAGACGTGCATACGAGGATTTCATCTTTAAATCTAACAATAAAGCCAAAGATTGCTGGAAACTGGTTAACACAGAAGGAAACAAATTGAGGAAGAATTCTGAGTCTAATATCGACCCAAATACATTTAATCAATTCTTTAGTCAAATAGCAGAGAAAACTTTAACATCTCTACCTCACACAAACATCGATCTAAACGCTGAGTTAAATAAAATTAAATCCCCCGTTTCCTCTTTCTATATATCTCCGTCAACGGAAAATGAAGTAATTGCTACTATCTTAAACTTAAATAACTCTACGTGTTTAGATATATATGAACTAAATAGTAGAATTGTTAAAGAAATAGCGATTTATCTGGCTTATCCTCTCAATATCTTGTTCAATCGATGCTTTACGGAAGGAATTTATCCAGATGCATTCAAAGTAGCGAAAATTATACCAATTCATAAAAAAGGCGATAATTCGGATCCAAACAACTTTAGACCAATATCGATCATACCCATTCTGGGAAAGGTCTTTGAGCGAATAATTAAGGACAGACTTATAAATTTTTTGGATAAAACAAATTTACTCTCTCCGCAACAATATGGTTTTCGCAAGTCTCGCTCAACAACTCAGGCTCTACAACAGTTAGTGAATGACACAGTTGAGGGTCTTGAGAGTGGCCAGCATACAGCCATCACTTTATGCGACCTCTCCAAGGCCTTCGACTGTGTCTCACACAAAATTCTCATTGAAAAACTTAGCGTGTATGGCATCCGCGGTATTCCACTTGCGTTTTTTAATTCTTATCTAGAAAATAGACATCAATGTGTTGTAAGCAATAACTTCTGTTCAGATTTTATTGTGAGCAAACATGGCGTACCGCAAGGTTCCGTTCTGGGACCTTGTCTATTCATAGTATACATAAATGATTTATGTAATTTCCTAGAACTACAAAAATGCATACTTTTCGCGGATGACACAACGTTACTTTCATCACATGCGAATGTTGAAATTTTGTCTCAAATTGCGACTAGATCTCTAGATGACACCATAAGTTGGTTTGCAGCAAACAATTTGAACCTAAACCAGGACAAGACCCAATCCTTGATCATCAGCTCAAACAGAAGGCTCTCCCAGGGTGGTTTTGCTAAGATCCTAGGGGCTTACGTCGACGACGGTCTAACGTGGTACATGCAAGTTGAACGTCTGTGCAGTAAACTGGCATGCATTATTTTCTTATTTAGAAACTTAAAAACCATCCTAGACACAGACAATCTAAGAGTGGTATACATGGCCCTTTTTCACAGTCATCTATCATATGCAGTGATACTATGGGGAAATTCTTCTCACGCTATTAAAGCATTCCGCATGCAAAAAAAGATTGTGCGTTTAATGGTCAATGCACAACCTAGAGAGCATTGCCGACAAATATTTATCGATCTGAAAATTATGCCACTACCGTGTATATTTATTTACACGTCGTTATTAGAAATACACAAAAACAAAGAAGTTTTTCCAAAAAACGGTGAAGCTCATCACTACAACACCAGATCACAAAATCAACTAAGCAAAAAACGCTTCAGACTTGAGATGTCAGCCAAAAATTCAATTAATATTGATCTGTATAATCATTTGCCTGAAAGTTTAAAAGATCTCACCTACAATACATTCAAAAATAAAATTAAAAAATATTTATTAGATACATGTTTTTATTCAGTCCAAGAATTTTTAGACAAGCAAATTTGCCTCAGCTAAGCCAGTGCTACTGCCTTGAATTACACTGTAATTTACAAATAATTTATAAATTAGTATCTTAATTTACATTTTGACTTACCATAAGTTGTAATTGTACAAGAACATGGTCAATAAACATTATTATTATTATTATTATTATTATTATTATTATTGAAACACTGTTTTCAGCGGGAAACCCTCAGAATATGTGTAACTTATTTTCATAAAAAATGTCGCTTATGATACTCTACCTTTTAGGGGCCTGTTGTACCTAATTGAGTAATAGTTTGCGCAACTGAACCGATTCTTTACTTCAAACTTACTATATCAGGTAGTGTTGTATTTTCTATAAGATTTTTGGGATGTAAAACGCCAATTAAGCACTTGGTCCGACTCGCCACGAGCCGAAAACAAACGTCACCGAAAAATTGCAGTAGAGTTTACAACCGCTTCAAAATATGCAAGATCTAACCACCGTTAACTAGCATTCATTCAGCAAAACTTCTAAAGTTTCATCCAAAAACCCATTCCTGGAAGTATACTGTACTCCAGCATTAATTTCATTTCATTCACGTGCGGTTTCGTGCATCCTGGTTTCTCGCGAGAAACCGATCACGACACTTGAACCAACATGAACTTGTGTCCCTTTAATGAAAGGTTCGTAAATAGCTATTTCTCCTCAAACATAAATTATTAGTTATTTTTACCTTCCGCTTACCTGTGAAGGAAGGTATTGGAATCATGCAAAAAATCGGGTAGTGAGTTTTTAGTGGATGAGCACGAATTAGGGTCCTTACAACTAATTTTTGATAGTTTCACGATGATGTCTGTATGTATGTGTGTGTATGTGTGTGTGAGTATGTGGACAAGGGTGTTAGTCGCATAACTCAAATACGAATTACCCAAAAAAAATTATATTTGGTATGTAACATTTGTATATAAATTGGAAGAGCTCCGTAGATTTTGGTACAAATATCTTCATCGGAAGTGATATTTTTTGATGGTTGAAAAAGTTAATTGTCAAAATTGTATATAAATTTGGATAAATATAGTATTTATTTGTAATTAGATTAAGAGGAAAAGTTATTTGCAACCTACGTTATAAAAAAATTGTCTTTATCCGGTAGCATTAAAGAACTGCAGTAAAATTTAAAAAATAAATTTATCAAATAAATCATCGAAATCTTGTAATCCATGTTCGGTTGATTTTTGTTTCTACGTAAAAAATATTGACAGGTGAGACGGGTGACAAGATGGCATACGAGCGCTATATAAGTCATAAGTAAAATATTAAATGTAGTAATTGAACGGAGGATGGCTTCAACATAGAAGAGTTTTCCTGTGAATGAATCTTTTTATTCAGGTGATGTAAATTTCTGTGTTTGAATATTTTAGATTTGTATTTGTATATTTTAAATGGGCACCGGATTGTACGTATACATTTATGTTTAAAAGTCTAGATATGGCGGAAGGTTGTGTGATGGCCACGTCAGATTTTTAAGTTTAACAAAACAATAAACGCTATAGAATAGCGTGCGGAATCAATGTTTTTGACTGTTTTCTACTATGCGGGTAGAGGATCACCATCACCTTAATCATAGTTCGCTCCTTGTAACTTGTTGTTACTGCTCACTGTATCTAGAGTGCAGTACTGTTTAGTGTGAACCCCTAGAGGCGCCGGCGTCTCTTGCATCGTAGACAGAATCATAAATCTCCCTGGCTGGCGACACAACGGCCACCGTGTCCTCATGTTCGGTTCTCTGCTCGGCGCCGCTGCTGCGAGTCTAAAGTGTCGTAACGGGTTTGAGGTTCCTGGTAACTCTCCTTGTCGCTCGACTCTTGACCGGTTGATGATCAGATCATCTTGTTGTGTCTGCAACCTGCGGATTTGTTTGCAAGAGATGGACGATTTTACACTATTATTGTTTGGGTAGACTGTATTTGGTCCTGCATAAAAATTAGTACCTATGTTGTCAGTGACCCGCAGAAGGTTTTTAATACAGTTTATTTTATTAAATAATGTACTACTACTACCATTACTATAGGAGGAATAGAAATGAAATTCTAAGTTGCTAGGGTGATTTATGTTTGTGATTGGCTGGACCACCACACATCCAAGGTCCAAATGTCAGTGTCATGTTTAGTTTGTTGTCAAAATATAATTTCATAATTCATTATACAAGATGTATTTGATGAAATTCGTTATTTTGTTATATATTTTCTTATACCTATATTATTGTTTTCTTTTAGATTCACAAAAGTTCGTTATATATACCATTTATTGTTTACTGCTGACAACTTGTCAATTTTCTCATTCTTGTTGGGTCAAGTGCCAACATAAAATTTTGAGGTTAACGTGCTTATTAATAACTTATTGATTATTATAACTTAATACAATGATAGAACGTGACTTCTTTTTACCTTCCGCTTACCTGTGAAGGAAGGTATTGGAATCATGCAAAAAATCGGGTGGTGAATTTTTAGTGGATGAGCACGAATTAGGGTCCTTACAACTCATTTTTGATAGTTTCACGATGATGTCTGTGTGTATGTGTGTGTGTGTGTGTGTGTGTGTGTGTGTGTGTGTGTGTGTGTGTGTGTGTGTGTGTGTGTGTGTGTGTGTGTGTGTGTGTGTGTGTGTGTGTGTGTGTGTGTGTGTGTGTGTGTGTGTGTGTGTGTGTGTGTGTGTGTGTGTGTGTGTGTGTGTGTGTGTGTGTGTGTGTGTGTGTGTGTGTGTGTGTGTGTGTGTGTGTGTGTGTGTGTGTGTGTGTGTGTGTGTGTGTGTGTGTGTGTGTGTGTGTGTGTGTGTGTGTGTGTGTGTGTGTGTGTGTGTGTGTGTGTGTGTGTGTGTGTGTGTGTGTGTGTGTGTGTGTGTGTGTGTGTGTGTGTGTGTGTGTGTGTGTGTGTGTGTGTGTGTGTGTGTGTGTGTGTGTGTGTGTGTGTGTGTGTGTGTGTGTGTGTGTGTGTGTGTGTGTGTCTGTGTGTGTGTGTGTGTGTGTGTGTGTGTGTGTGTGTGTGTGTGTGTGTGTGTGTGTGTGTGTGTGTGTGTGTGTGTGTGTGTGTGTGTGTGTGTGTGTGTGTGTGTGTGTGTGTGTGTGTGTGTGTGTGTGTGTGTGTGTGTGTGTGTGTGTGTGTGTGTGTGTGTGTGTGTGTGTGTGTGTGTGTGTGTGTGTGTGTGTGTGTGTGTGTGTGTGTGTGTGTGTGTGTGTGTGTGTGTGTGTGTGTGTGTGTGTGTGTGTGTGTGTGTGTGTGTGTGTGTGTGTGTGTGTGTGTGTGTGTGTGTGTGTGTGTGTGTGTGTGTGTGTGTGTGTGTGTGTGTGTGTGTGTGTGTGTGTGTGTGTGTGTGTGTGTGTGTGTGTGTGTGTGTGTGGTCAAGGGGTGTTAGTCGCATAACTCAAATACGAATTACCCGAAAATTTTGATATTTGGTATTTAACATTTGTATATAAATTGGAAGAGCTCCGTAGATTTTGGTACATATATCTTCATCGGAAGTGATATTTTTTGAAGATTGAAAAGGTTAATTGTCAAAATTGTATATAAATTTGGAAAAATATAGGAAGAATAAGAGGAAAAGTTATTTGCAACTTACGTTATAAAAACTTGTCTTTATCTGGTAGCATTAAAGAACTGCAGTAAAATTTAAAAAATAAATTTATCAAATAAAACGTTCATATCTTGTAATCCATGATCGGTTGATTTTTGTTTCTGCGTAAAAAATATTGACAGGTGAGACGTGGTGAGACGGGTGACAAGTTGGCATACTAGCGCTATATAAGTCCTAAGTAAGATATTAAATGTAGTAATTGAACGGAGGATGGCTTCAACACAGCAAAGTTTTCCTGTGAATGAATCTTTTTATTCAGGTGATGATTTTTATTTGTATATTTTAAATATGTTTAAAGTCTAGATAAGGCGGAAGGTTGTGTGATGGCCACGTCAGATTTTTTACTTTGTATTCCAATCTGTGTTTGTGTGCGGTTTATAAAACCCCCGTCACGAAAATGCTGTGCTGTGCTAAATTATGTTCTGTGCGCTGTGCTAAATTATAAATCTACCTTTTCAAAAAAGCTTCGCGAAGTTTTGACGAAACATAATTCACACTCCTGGAATGATTATAAAAACTACTACTCACACTCAAGTACTTTTTCAACTGAATCGCTATTTCAGCCATTGGTGTGTTCTGTGGCCTGGCACTTGTGAGTTTTTTTGACGGCGCCGCCGCTATCAGTTGTCTGTAGCTTGCCTCTCGAACAGCGCTCCAAGTGTCCGGGGTTCACAGAGCCGCTGCTGAATAGGAATGCGAGTACAACATGCTTGAAGTCGAAGTTGTGATATAGGGAGACTGCATACGTGGTGATAGTGCCGAAACATGCACAGAATCACTCAATATTAGTCAGGAGGTTAAAGAATGATTAGGTTTGCTAACATTATCATTTCTAGCGGTCAGAATGTGTAATAGAATCTAATGATCTAGATATCTATATTAACACTGATTTGCATGTAAAAATACACTCTAAGCGGCTCGTCTACGTTTTTACCGAATTCCTAAAATACTCTCGATTTTACTTTTTTTTCACTCAGCTTTTTTTCCCACTACTAGGGCTGCCTGAAACCAGCCCGAAACTCGTACTTTGCCGCATCCTAGCAATGCAATGTCATTTTGATGTTGATGTGTTTTCGTTGCGAGTAAACTGTCAGATTATTATTGAATTCAGGATAATGTATAAACGTAGGCTAACTAGGAAATTGATAATACATTATTAAATTTATATATATATACATCTCATTGAGGTCGCCATCAAATGATGATTCCTCTTATTACATATTTGATTTTTAAGTAGGTTATAAGTTCAGGGGTTTTCTTCTGTTTAATCTTCTTACGTCGTCTGCTTTATTCAGGCGGTTTATGGCTAAGTTACTAGGGTAGTTATGAAGTTTGTTTCCGTATTTTTCTGAGTAATGTTTTTATGCCTAACTCTTTGTGAAGTGTGTTGTTTCTTCGTACCAGGGTGGCATTTGCAATTATTTTTAGCGTTTTAGTTTGTAAAAAGAATTACTTAAGGTGGATTTATCCTCACAAATTTAAGAATCAAAAATAAGAATAATTTTAAACTTACCGAAGTGAAACGTGATTATATTTGTAAATCTGATGTTGCTGCGACTTCGATAATAGACATAGGTAAATATTTTTATCTTGAAGAAAATTCATTGACATGTTTGTCAGAAATATGATTAAGGCGTAAATTTTATGAGCATAAATCCAACTGAATGGCCAGTTGCACCGCTTCCACTGAAATTTTAAGTTTTCCTTAAATGAATAATATCGAATCAAAATAAGTTGTAACCGTAGAAATAACATTGCTGTCATAAGTTCGATTCGATATTTTTCATTTTAGTGACACTTAAAGCAAATGGCCATTAATGGTATAAAAATTATTTATACTTATTTGTAAACAAACTAAATAAATCGTTTTCGACCTCATCACTTTCAAACTGCCCCATTAAATTACAAAATTTATCCCATCTCGTACAAATCATTTATTTACCGTCACCATGATTTTATATCGATTCCAAAGTTTCGATGTTGCTTCTTCACACACAAACCCTTCCATCTGACATGTGTGAGTGTGTGTGTGTGAGTGTATGAGTGTGTGTGTGCGTTACCTGCGCTATCGCCCTCCGGTATCCGGAACATGCAGCGCGGCCGCCTTTGATGTTATTAGCACACCACAGGGCTAAAGCGCCCGCACCTAATACTGGATACCTTCACTCATTAGTAGCTACTATGTAGCACGTATCACGTGGAATATCATATAGTAGTCACATACGACGGCGAATAGAGAAACTTTGTATATGTATGGGATGTTGGAGGTAGTATAGAGCTACTTGGTTGTCATACGGGCGATATTAGATTAGTTGTGGTTTTGCAACTAGTACAGGACCAGTCATATGAAATAGCAATATTTTGAAGAAGGACAAAGAACAATAAAGTACAACAGATTAATTATTAATAATTTGTTCGCCCACTTATAAATTAATTTGAAGCGGCCCGTCTAGGTTTTTCCGAATGCCTTATCGATTTTATTTTTCTTTCTATTCCATTCTCTTACTACTGCAGCTGCCCGAAACTCGTACTTTGCCGGCTCCTAGCAATGCAATGTCATTTTAAGTTGAAAAATACTGGAAAAGTGTTTTCGTTGCGAGTAAACTGTCACAATATTATTGACTTCAAGATAATGATTTTTTAAGCATTTAATAGAGAAGAATGGATCTATACAGATGTGCCTTTTTAAAATTTTAAAAGTAAATTTCTATCGTGTTAAGTTTGCATAAATTGGAAATTTTTATGAATTTTTCGGAATTTTTATCATTTACAATTTTTTTTAAAAAGCACAACTGTTAATTGATCCTTTAAGTATATAATCCTTGTTGGAATGGAGTTTTTCCATTCTTACTGGCCGCAAAAACACTCGCTACACTCTAAAAAATATATGCGTGTAAATCTCGGTGTAAATTAAACTTGTGCCTTTGGTTAAAAATGAACATCTTCATAATGTTCTTGATACATTAATAAACATATTGAATATAAACAACCTGCAATAGATATTACGTATACCTATACTTATTAATAAATAAAAAATAAAATAACACTCGCCTGCGACTCATACATATGAGCCATGGACGCATGAGCCATGGACATGGGCGGAAAAGGTATACTATGATCCATGTTTTTTACTGTTTTAAACAATTTTCAAAGTATATTTCAGAAAAAACGAGATAAATTTAAATTTACACTTTTTAACATATCACAAACCAGTTCTGGATGTGTGTAGCAAAAAAACATGCATCTGCTATTTGAAATTTGTCTGATTTTATGTGCAGATAAACGCGCTCAAATAATTACCCATTTATTCGAATATTTTAATTAAATTATTTCCTGAGGTATTTGAGAAATGTGGAATATTTGATCAAAGTAGACCGATAGATATCTTCAACAAATTAGGACTCCTTATAAATCCGTATATTTCAGGTAATTTATTGGCAGAAAAACTGGTATTAAATTTAACGCAATAGTATAGCAAAATTTATATTCATTTCTGTAATTTTTCTTACTAAATTAGCACAAGGAAATGAACACTGATAAATTAATTTATTTTTGGTAGTAAACATCTAACAAGTTGAAAAACTGGTAAATAGGCAAAAAATGCGTGAAATTTGTCTCAGCTTCTTCAGTTAGAACCAGCTCATTTACGCACCTAACCTAACTGTTTGTTATTTGAAATTTATAGCTCGAAGTTTTATAGATTCGCTTATCTATAGTAATCAACAAAATCACATTCATTATTGTTAGTAAGTAGGTACAAAAATTCAAATTTCATTATGCTTTTACGGCGCTTTATTTAAATAGTTAATAGTTTTATAGCAGTTATGTCAGAATTACATTATGTATGCGTGTATGTGCATATACAAATTTACTCACGCAAAGAACACATTTTAAAGTTATATCTATAGGTAGGCACACAAATTTATTTTACTAGGTACTACAAATTTATTATAAACTGACTTACTAACTTCATTCACAACAAAATAAACAATTAGGTATTTAATAGTAAAACAAATATGTTCGGTTAGTGCGGTTGTTAATCAGAAACTTATGGATGATAGTACACAATAATTTATCTCTAAAAGGTTGCCATTTGTATAATATTTTTGCAAACAAAGTAGAATAGAAATTAATAATTGAATTTTCATACGAATAGCCCGATTTCCGAATAACGGATTTATATGGATGGTAAAGATGCTAGGAAGCTAGATCATCATGCCCCCGAAAAACAATTTTTTTTATGGATAACAAAATGAAAATTATCATTTTCACTAATTTAATGTAGGTAGTTTATTTTAAAGATGTTTTATAATTTTATAGATTGATAGAAATTTTCAGAACTCATAATTATTAATAAATTATTAGTTCTCGAAACGTCGTATAAATAAATATACAATATACCGAACTAAACCCAAATAATAATTTATTAATGTTTTATATTTTTATTTTTAAAATTATTTCCAGATTATAACTGCGACTATTACTATTATCTACTAAATACTAAAATAACCTATAGTTGTTGCACTGTTGGTAGGGTAAATGAATATTTTTATTAAAGCCGGGGCTAAATCGCGTAACATTTTATCATTTAAAGTATGTAGCTTCAATTTAAAGGTATTTGACCTTGAACTACAAAAAAATTCCCCTGCGGCGCATTTCATTTTAGTTTGTGGAGTTTAAGGAGGTTGGTGACCGTTTATTAAAATGATGATGAGAGGCTGAAATTTATACAGTGCCTTCATTTCACTATTTAGATTCTAAAATTATTTTTTTTTAATTTTCGTCTATCCGGTTTTTGAGTAATTAAATGTTGAAATTCGCTCGTTTTACATGGACTCTTATGGCAATTCACTAAATTTTTGTTTAAACTATATGATAAAATGATGAAAAATTCACAGAACTTGTATTAATATTTCCAATAAACCTTTAAAAATAAGTTCTTGAAGATTTTGTGTACTTTGTCTAAACCATTTGCAAGTTATTTAAAAAAAATTTAAGCATGTCAAGCATTTTTGATTATTGAATTAGTAATTATTGTAAAAATAAATATCACAGCAATGCAATGACATCAGCCAACGTGCGTTGAGGCGTTGAGCTAATTTTGTTTTACATTATCAAAAATATTTTTATTTTCATATCCTCCCTCTAAGGCTAATGTCTGGGTACGCCACTGCAGGCGTCCCCAACCTCCTTAATACATGAAAATCGTGGGAAGTTACATTTATTAAAATAAATATTGTTATTTTTAAGATGATTTTATTGTAGAATGCTCAAGAAAGCCAGTGTTCTTTAGGTACTACACTGGGAAATTGATATTTCCGATTGCCAATTGCGTGCTTCCCTAATATGTCATTTCCTAGGTTATGAGTATTATTTTTATGGATAAACTTTTTGAGGACACCAAATTGAAGTTTTTTCAGGTAGTGTCAAATTTTCCAGGGTCAAACTAACCAAACATGAATCTAACGGATGTTGTGTTGTAGGATTAACCTAGTCGGCAAATTTTAAAAATAATGTTTATCGAAATTATGTACACAAGCGCTTCTAAGTTCATGTCTTCTTCCTAGTACAAGTCCAGTGGTAATTACCTGCTATTTATAAAAGTTTCACGTTTGCGGATTACGAAATGCACGAAAAAATCAAGGCCACGTCCCAGAAATGCGTCTGAAAAATCACCTGTAATTAACATTCTTTTAATTAATGCTTGTATCAAGACTTGAATATGCAGTGGTTTTTTTCTACACGTTTTTGCAAATTCGTGTGTAGGTAATCGTAAAGCGCAAATAGGAGATACACTTTCTTATGGTAGTGCAAAGCATCAAAATTTGAACGATTTTGGCATCTTTGTAATATTCATTATTTTATATTCGAATTGTTTTGTTTATTTATACATTCATAGTTGAATGTGCAACATCACATATTATGAGTCATCAATATAGATATAGGTTCATTGTGTTTGATAAATTCGAGTACATATTATAAAGGTATAATGTTGTTTGATATGCTGATTACGAATCAAAAATAATTTTTTTAAAATTCGAAAAATTAAGGGTACTTTCCCTGCATCATTTTTTGTAGTACTGTTGCACTGGATTCGTTTTCCTATTAAACACAAACAATAGAAGTAGGTAAACAACATATTAAATTACATAATACTAGTAAAATTAAATTATTTTTAATGAAACAATAATTACGCCACACAGTGGCAGTGGCAACGAAAAATTTTTTGATTGGGAAACATGGAAATTAATTTTGCGATTTAAAAAAAAATTATTTTTGATTCGTAATCAGCATAACAACATATCCTTAACGTATGTACTACCTGAAGTTATGAAACATCCTGTATACAGGATGTTTCTATATATACCTCTGCACCCAACTTTAATAAGTTGTTCATTTTATTTGATATACTGAATACAGAAAAGAAAGATTTTTTCAAAATTCGCAAAAATAAGTGTATTGAAAATTTTTGTGCCACTGGTTTGCAAGTCAATTTAACTGTTTATTTATTAATTATTTTATAAAAAGTGACTATTTGTCTTAATACAGTTAAATGTACGTTCAAACCAATGGAAGTAATATTTTCACTATCCTTATTTTTGCGAATTTTGAAAAAAATCTTTCTTTTCTGTAATCAGTATCAAATTATATGACCTATTAAAGTTGCGTGCAGAGGTATAGAAACATCCTGTATATTTTCACCTTATACGTACGGTTATCAGCTGTCAACTCACGGGTGCTCATGCTTATAATAATAATAATAATAATTCATTATTCATTCATTACATTTTTGTTTTCAGTAATTTACTCGCCATAGAGTTACTGAAATTAGAGTTTGACCTATAAAACTTCTCTTGTTTACTTTTCGGTCAACAGAACTTTATTGTACTATCTATAATCTAATATCCAAATTTAATAGTTAAAGGTTATCGTTACTGGACAACTGTCATTTGAAATTATTTACCTAAAAGTGAATAAAATTAATTAAACATGTAATATTTATAGTCGAAGATAAAGTATAATAACTTTCGAGAAAAGTTGGTATTATTTTCTATTGCCATTGCATAATTAATTACATTATTTTTTATTTCATTCGTTGTTAGTCAGATGGCCATTATGCAATCAATCCAGTGCCACCAAAAATGTAAATATTTCTTATGAAATGAAAATCGCCCTTAAATTTACGAATTAAAAAATCTTTTTGTTTTATGATCAGTAGCTAAGTCAAATACTTGCCATTAAAATATATTTCAGTTGTGACTCACTCTATATAAGATATGTAATTGAGCGATATTTTATTTTTATTTTATTTACAAGTTTGTAGAAGCGTATACCTTTTCTAACCTTATGCAAAACTGAATGTTACTTAATAATTTGTTTATGCTTTGAAGTGTAGAGCTAGGTTACTAATTTTACTTATCTGTAAGTTGGGCTTTAATTTCCATTTAAATTTCTTACTTCACTTAAATTATAACTATAAAATTATACAGAATGTAAATAAACTATAATCTCATGTAGAAATATCTCCTAGTTAGTGTTTCATTTCTAACACCTGGTATATAATCTTACCGTATGTTGCAATTGTTAAATAATTGTTTACTTTTTATTTCTCTAAGATATGCTCAGTGAATATTATATGCAAATAAATTCAAAGTTTTCTTTTAAGATTATTTGATAATATTTGCATTGTTTCAATTTATTACCAGCTGCAAAATTAGTTAGCAGAAAAGTATTAAAATTATGGTAATCATTTTTTCACGTAGGTAGGTATAATGGATTTTTGGCCGTTTTAGTTAATAATTACAATTTTAAATAGTGACAACACTAAATTTAATTATTTATTTAGAGTTACAGATAATATCAATTATTTATTACAGCAAATAGACTAAGCATCTGTCTGTTTTGATATAAAAAATTGCTCTTGATCGACAGCTGTATACATAATTTTTATCCTTAAGGCTCGAAACATGCTTTGAAATTAAATTATTCAATTTTTGTGACTTTATTTTAATTCTAAAAAATCTGACGTGGACACCACATGACTTCCTTGTACGCCTTGTGTGTTCATACTTTTCTTAATAACTAAAATGTAAAATAATATTAAAAATTCTTTTAACTTATTATACTAGTATACTCACAAATATATTTTAGTCATTTTATTTAAACTGCAGAAGAAGATATAAAGCATATTTTACTATTGTCACTGTCATGTCATAATCATTTAAATTTTACGTAGTAACAAATGTTAATCGATCATGGACTACAAGATACCGAAATACTATAAATTATAAATATATACTTTAATTATTTTTAAATGATAGCAGATACAAAAATATTTATAAAATACCGATTGTAGGTAATAATCACATAATCTTTCATTTAAAATAAAAAAAATTGTCTAAAATTAAATATTTATCGAAATATTTTTAAAAAGTACTACTTCCGGTTTGTAGACTAAAACCAAAAATAGGAGGTGCACAACTAGATGCTATAACAGTCCTAAATACAAAATTTCAACTTTCTACGTCTAACCGTATTTGAGTTATGCGACACACATACGTCCGTCCGTACGTACAGACGTCACGTCGAAACTAGTCATAATGGATTCAGAAAAGGTCAAAACGGATATTTCCGTCAAAATCTGAGAACCGAAAATTTTCGCGATTACAATACTTCCTTACTTCGTACAAGGAAGTAAAAATATTTTCGCCGATTGACATTAAAAGTGTTATTTACCATTTGACAAAATAAAATCCCCAGAACTTTTCAAGAATGTAAACAGTAACGCTTGTTACTTGCTATATTTGCTTATTGACATCCTATTAATATCCTAGCGATTACTAATGTCCGGTCTTGGTAACATCATCTATGTAACATCCCAATGTTAGTAATTTGGTTTGGTAATAATATCCCAATTATGTGTCCCATGTAATTCTCTGAGATGTTTGTATTGAGCATGTAATTTTTGATCGTATAATTAAGATGTGGCTAGGATAGATTTACGTCAAGCGTCCAACGCGACAGAATTTTTGGCTGAGGCGAAAGCCAAGGATTAAAAATTCTCATTTTGCATTTTACAGACGAATTTTACGCAATATTTTTGTACAACTGCAGTAAAATATAATGAAAAATACATTTTTGCACTTCCGGGACTAAAACTCTTCTTTAGTCCTTATTTTTAGGGACTTAGGTTCTTAATTTGATCCCAAGGGATTATTTTTCATATTTAATCCCGTTGTCAAGGAATTGAATTAATTATTCTGAGTATCTATGGTAACAATATAAATATTTGTCATAAAATTTACTGTCTAAATTGCAAAATGTGTATTCTTTTAAACTATTTTGCATTCGTTTGAGGATGAAGTGCAAAAAATAGCGTATATACCACAGGATTAAAGTATCTTTAGTCCCTCAATATATAATATACTATTTATTAATTGTAATAATAACTGTCAAAAATATCTGACATTGACATGCACTACTCAATAAATTTACATCGCAGCCGAGGCTTAAAAATTCTCGAGGACACTAAACACATTTCGTAGACGAGTTACTTATACACAATATTTTTGTGCAACTGCAATGTATATAATAATTAGAAACTCACATTTTATTTTTTGTAACAACAACAACTGTCAAATATATCGTGACATTGACATCTTATATACTAAAAGGCTTAGAGTTGTTGATTTTTTCGTCAAACTAGCAACGCATTTACAACTGCACAACGTTATGAACGAATTATCCGATTTTCATAATTTTTTTACGAGGTGATAGAGGGTGTCGAGACGTAAAAACCTTTGTATAGTTCAATTGTTTTTGATTTTCTTTTGTTTGAGAAAAATGCCAAAAACTGACTTTTTGATTTTCGTTAATAACAAATGAATGGTTAAATCTATCGATTTAAAAATTGGTATACATAGCAAGGGATTAATAGGGAGTCCATGCGACCAGGTCTCAATGTTACAAATAGAATAGTTTTTTAGTTATTAATTAAAAACTGAAATTTCATCAGTGCATCAGAGCTTTGAATGCTCAAATGTTCAACAACTGACTGTTAAATAGAAAACAATGCTACAATGTGTCAAATTGACGTTTTCAATTCGAGATTTCAAATGCACTTTTCTTAATTAATATAATTAATAGAAGAAATTTGTTAATTATATTGAGTTATAATAGAAGAAGCGTAAATATTTTTATTATTTTCGTCAATTTTAGCACTACTTTTAAAACATTTATTTTATTTTGACAGTCATTACAAAGTACAGTCACAGAAAAAGACGTAAGAAGTTTTCGTACAGTCACAGAAAAAGACGTCAGAAGTTTTAGTAAATTCAGGGTAAAAATTGTTAACATATTTGGGGAAAAAACAATGCTATGTTCTGTCAAAGTCAAACTGACGTTTACGCAGTTTACAATTATTCGATATTTCAGATGTAGGTATGTATCTTAAGTTATATTAGTAATATAGAAGCAATTTGTAAATTATATTAAGTAATAATCGAAAGAATCATTTTTTTGTATTTTTATCAATATTAGTATTTTTTTAAATTTTATTTTATTTTGACAGCCATTTCAAGTACAGTCCTACCAAGTAAGCACTAACTTTATAAAATTGTTGAAAATGGCGACCAACAATAATTGTCATTTGTTTTTATCAAAAAATCATATCGAGTTTGATATCAAATTCAAGGGCTGGATAAGAGCTACCTAATAATGAAATTATTTAAAATGGTGGCCGACGTTTGTTATTATTTTTTTTTTTTACAATATAGAATTATATCAAGTTTGATATCAAATTAAAGGGTTGAAAATGGGCTACCTAATTAATAAAATAATATAAATCGATCAGGTGAGCACTACTTTATAAAATTGTTGAAAATAGCGACCAACGATTGTCATTTGTTTCTATCAAAATATCATATCGAGTTTGATATCAAATTCAAGGGCTGGATAAGGGCTACCTAATTAATAAAATTATTTAAAATGGTGGCCGACGATTGTCATTTATTTTTATCAAAAACAATATAGAATTATATAAGTTTGATATCAAATTAAAGGGCTGGACATGGGCTACCTAATTAATAAAATAATTTAAAACGGTCAGGTGAGCACTACTTTATAAAATTGTTGAAAATGGCGACCGATTGTCATTTGTTTTAATCAAAAAATTATTAAATCAAATCGAATTTGATTAAAAATTAAACGGTTTAAATTAAAGGGTTAAAAAATAAAGGCTACCTTATTAATAAAATTATTTAAAATGGTGGCAGATTTCAAGTTTGATATATAAAATTAAAGGTTTTGATAAGGTACCTACAATATTGTTCAAGATGACGTTAGATACAATTTTTTTCGGTAGAGTCTAAATGTTAAAATCGTTATAATTGAGGCACGAAGTGCCGAATCCTTCCATATTCAGAGTTCGCAGAGCTTGAGCCCGCGAAGCGGGCGAATTCCCCTTGTTGCGCGGCAGCGCGACCTAGCTGACGGCCCGCGTAGTTCAATACTAAAATTTTTATGGCTTAACTAAAATTTATATTGAAGAAGGAAGAAGAATAATTTTAAATAGGTAATTATAATTTCATCATACAATTTTTTTCGGTAGAGTCTAAATGTCAAAATTGTTATAATTGAGGCACGAAGTGCCGAATCGTCCCACATTCAGAATCCGCGGAGCTTGAGCCCGCGGAGCGGGCGAATCCCACTTGTCGCGCGGCAGCGCGACCTAGCCGAAGGCCCGCGTAGCGGGGCCTGACGCTAGTGCAAAACTAAATAAATTTACTTCGCAGCTGTAAATAATGACACGCGGCCGCGAAATGTATCGTACACAATTGTTTTACTTTGCGGCCTGAATTGCGGACGTCAATGTAAACTTTTTTTGACAGTTACGTAAAAAATTATTTAGATTATAACTAGATTTCCACTTTAATATAAATGAAATAGATGCATTTTGAGATACGCATTTTGTTTTACATTTTCTATTAGGATAATAATAATAATAGGTATAGGTGCTAGGTACCGATGGCATTATAGTAGCGCATTCACAATTGTAACCCATATCCTTTATCTTGTATACTATAATATTTTCGTATATTTCAGCAAAATTTTAAATTGTAGTTTGTAGTCAGCTGTAATTTCTTCTTAAAATTATTGTATATCCTTGAACTAAACTGCGTAAATACAAAAAGAAAAATTGCGGCTTCAAATTAGCATTCAACAACAATAAAGTCCTTATCAGTGGACAAGTTCTCCGGATTTTTAAACTGGCGCCAACCTCCATCACAATTCTTTAGTTCAAACCCATTTTGTGCTCTGCAGTTTCGCCCAATATCAAGTTTCACGTGATTTCACATCATTTAAGCTCAAAATTTTCTAGGGTCGAAAAATTTAGGCTTTGAAAAAATGATGTCCTGAACTATTGTGTTATCTTAACGTAAAGTTCGAGATTTTAATTTTAGACCCTACTGAACCAAGAAAACATAATTTTAAAAAAGTCTGTCTGTTTTTCTGGTCACGCCATAACTTGAGAACGACATGATCGATTTGAATATTACTTTTTTTGTTTTGTTTGCTCTAATACAGGCGTAGTTTTAAAAAGAAAAAAATTTGAGAAAAGAATAGCAGAAAAATCGAAAAATTCAAAATTGTTTCTTCTTATGACGAAAATATACAGTGATTTGACACTTAATTGAACAAAATAACAAACAGGTTAGATAACCAGACATTTAATTAAACTGCTATATATTACTTAGTTGTTGAATAGGAATTTCGAATTCAGTTGGTCTAGGTGTTTTGAAACAGACAGTTGTGGATTGTTAGTTCCTTTAAATTCGAGTTGGAGGCGTAGCAACGCGTGCCGGGTTCGCTAGTAATTCTATAATTTAATAACGAAATATTAATGTGCTGTTTTGTTGTTTATGATAAATAATTACTTACAGTATCATTTGTAGTCAAAATGTGTTATCAAGTGAAGAAAATACTTATAGGTACATTAAGAAAATGTCTAAATTTGAAATGTAACATGAACAAAATACTTTACAATAAATTATTTCGCATTTTTGGATAAAATAATTATCTTTTTTACCGATAATTTATGAAAGAATGCCATCTACATTTGCCGAGGGGAACTACAACTGTGTTTCTGCATAGTCTAGGATTTCAAGTGCAAATCAGCAGTGTGAAAATCGTCCTGGGTCGAATCGAACCCGCATACTTCAACGTTTACACCTTACAAGCAGCACTGCTGCAGCGGTCATTTTATATTCAGGTTTCTTCAAGCATTTTAACTTACCGACGTGCGAGTGTGTGTGCGTGTGTGTCAGATTAGGCCATGTTAGTTTGAAGTCGGCGGTGGAAGTTTTATTTTAGTTTTTTTGTCTGTTTTCGGGCCGACGCGACACTTCTGTAATATTGTGATTAGTATGCACGATCAGACCCCGGATTTTGTTCTCGTTTTTCAGGTGTTTGTGTTTATTTACCGTCTGAGATGCTGGCTTGTTTTGTTTGGACATCTGCAAATTTAGAAATATCAGTCAGTGAGAAGATTCTCTAATTAATAACTGCTAGTAACTTATTAACTGCCTGGTTCAACAACTAATGAAGGGTTATTAAACAATGGGGGTTTTCAAGCCTACGGCTTTTAAAGAAATACTTATTGGATATCAATTTTCAGCATGTATAAGTTATAGCAAAGTGATAATAATTGTTAATTTTGATAGAATTATTACCTTTTTATCGAAATGAAAATGTAAGTCTTTTGAATCGTTTATTGAAATGCGCCATGTGTGACGTAGCCAACATCGCTAGCAAACCAGGAGTTGGTTCGTGCAAGTTCGTTTTTTGTCGTTTGGACGACGGACCACCAGTTGATTTTTCGATTTTTGACACGTTCACCAACGTTCACGGGTTCACGTTGTCGAGTTTGGTTAGGTTCAAACACGATTATTTACAGTTTATTGAAGAATTTTTGTGTTGGTTTTAATCGAAATGAAACGGCATGAAACAGTTTGGTTATCTTTTTCTGTTCAAGTTGACAAGATGTTGACTGTGTAAGGTAAGACCTACGTATCGGTCCTTGTCAGCGCGTTGAACGTATGTTCTAGATGTTGGTGACGTCACACTGTTACACGCGGCATCGATTTTCGCGGCACTTATTTTTTTAAACTTTATGAATTTTTTTCTGGCTTATTAGCAACTTTTAAGCGAAAAGAAAAAATACGGGTCTTATATTTGAATGTATAGATTAACATATAAAAAAACCAAAAAATCGTGAAAACCCCCATTACCTACGCATATAGTCACATGATTATAAATTATTATTCTAAAGAAAAATAATTCTAATCATTTCGTATTTCGTTTCATTTTTAAAGTAATTATTTAAAAATATATATTTTTTATAGGTAGTTAGGTCCTACACTTACCTATGTCACGAAAGTCACAAGACACTAAAATTACCTACCTTTATATTTTATTGATAGAAATGTTATTAATAAAATATAATAATATGCTGCAATGTGCTTGTTTATATAAGTGGTGACTGGATTGGTATAATAATAATAATAATAATACGTTTTATTGCACAAAAAAGAAATTATTGTACAAATGGAATTGCATTCAGCATATAAGATGAGGGAATAAAATAACAGATTCCTCAATCAATTAAATTATTTCATTCCTCAGGGTTAATTATTATCAAACAAAATAGAATGAACACAAAGAATGATTAAATTCGTTGATTATTTAAAATAAGTATGATATTATTCAATAATGGCAATAAGGAATTGTCGACGAAAATTGCAGTGAGAAAATTCGATAGACAAAAGTGACAAAGAATTTAAATAAATTGTACTGAAGATATTTAAATAAATAATCATAGCCTGAAATCCAACAAAACAATTTGAAATTTATTTCATCAACCTTCGAATTTAAATAGCTTTGCATGAAAAACCGTCAAAAGAAAATTTTTATTCAAAGGATTCCGTTATTTTACTCTTTTCGTTAGCATTTACTGTACCCACTATACTTATTGTTATTATAGTTTTTGTGAGCAGTATATTTGTTTAAAACAGTATGCTCTGCAAAATAATCGGAAATTGTTTTATACAAGGAATTTAAAAAATTACTAAAACTAAATCTATTCTTTGAAAGTTTTATTGCCAGTTTCAAGTTAAATTTATAAGTTTAACTTGTACCTTGTTTTTTTTCTGCAAATACGTAAACATGTAAAACATTATTTTTATCACGAAGTAGAATAAGACAGGAGATGACACTGTTGATTTATATGTTTCCGCATGTCACACAATTTTATTCCGAAACAATTAAATTGGGTGTGGAGAGGAGGCCACAGTGGAAGTTTGTGGCGAGCTGTCAGATTAAAATTTAAATAGGTATTACCTCCTATCGTAGGTATTTATAAACTTTATTTACATCGTTTATATTTTATTTTGTTTCGATATAATAATAACATGTTATGAATTTATTTTTGCGAGTCTGAAACGTCAAAATAATTTTAAAACTATCTAGTACAAGAGAATAAATCTTTATTCAAAACTTATGTTAGTGTTTTAAAAATGATCCTAAATCTGTTAATCTGTATTTTGTCGTATAAAATGTAATTTTTATTTTCATGTGAAATATTTGGCTCTAAAATAAATATTTCTTTTTTTCAGCCTTCATATTGCTTTTTACAACATGTGTTTTATTTGTTTTTCTTTTTCTAATTAAATAATAACATCGTTATTTATTTTTTTTATTTCTATTTTGAAATATAAATAACTTTTGATGGCAGCTAATTTTAAAGCAAAATTACACGCCTGCAATTATTTAATTAAAATGGCAGTATCTATCTATTTAAAACTTTTACTTTTATTGAATTCCATTATTTTTAATTAATGTTATTAGTACAATATTGTTCAATAATTATCGCAATGACACAGATTTCGATGCATAAATTAATTTTATTTAGTTTTTGACCAACATAAATAATTTCATTTCAATTTAAATATATTTGCAGCTAGAATAAACAACGAGTAGGTAGGTACATAGATTGACATTGACCATTGACTATCATTTAGATATTGATTATTTTAGAGCAAAATTATTTAGACAAAAAATGCGCAAAATTAAATTTTCTATATAAGTACAACTCATTCCCTAGACAACTTTTCTCCCGATTTTTTTAAATGTGGATGAGTACCTAATTATTATAGCATTACTTTACTTAAACTGAAAACAAACGTATATTTAATGTATTATTTAACATTACTCTTACAACAAAAGAAATTCTGACGTTTATTCCGTGATAATTTGTAATATCTGCGCAATTCTAATACAACATGAACGTTATCTATATCTGGAGATATAATGAGAGAATTATCAGGTGACAAGTTGGAATTACTAAACTTCCGGATGTAAACAATATCTACAGATAGCAAAACAAGTGTTCCGAGCTTCAGTTTCCGGTGTTGAAGACAATAAATCATTCCTCAGACATTTATCACTCAAACTTTCAATTAGACAGCAAATAAATAACAATATTTATAAATACGTCAGAAATAATCACCATTAGTATGAACAATTTGATATTTTCACGATGATGTCTGTGTGTGTATGGTCGTGGACGTATCTATGAACTGACGATTTTTCGTCCACGATAACTTAAATAGCATCAAACCTTTAATAACCAAATTTCATATTTAAAGTTTTAATAAGGATCAACACCGGATAAGATTTTGGTAGAAATTCGCAAACCTTAAATAGTACTTTTTGAAGCTTCATATAGTTTTCCGTAAATATATTGGTACGTTATTTATTTATGACAATTTTTGCAATTAAAAATAAAAGAAAATATAATTTTCTATGGGTACAGTTAATTATAAATACAATTAGCGGAATCTGATAGTATTTAACAATAAAATAAAGTACCTACAATTAATTTTTTATTTTATCGAAATTCCAGTATCTTGTTGTCCATGATATGAAATTTGTTTCTATACACAAAATTTGAATTATTATGACAGTGACAGTACAGTAACTATTAGATTAGTAGAATAAGCGGGTGCATGTCACTGCGTCAAATTACCGTAATGTCAAATACCCGCTGTGTCCAATTGCCGCAATGTCAAATTGCCACTGTGCCAAAACGCATCCCCACCACTTACATACTTGTAATAACGTATGTCGAGAGACTACTGCAAATTTATTTCGACACAGAGGTAATTTGACCCAGTGGAAATTAGGCACAACAGCAATATTTAGACATACTGGCAATCGGGCATAGTAGCTAGAGAGCCGCGGGTCTAAAACCGCGACGAGAAGAAATACGTCTTCCGTTTAGTGAGATGAAAGTCTATCCCTTGAAAACCCCAAATTCCTAATATTTTTGAAATCGGAAGGGGCCCACTCGAGAACGAAGGGAAAATGCATATCGACTTTTTTGCAGATTTAAATATATAATATAATATAATTCCGTTATGATAACTTTGTTTAAAAAGTGACTAGTAATCATTTGACAAAGCGGAAGACGAATTGGGCAGGGCGCACTAGTCGAAACCAATGTTTGAAAATTTTGACCTCCAAAATCGCTCATCTGGAAAATTCGACGTCTTCAATATGCTTACTTTTGTGTTCATTTACTTTGTTATGGTCTTTACATCGGGAAAATCCGAGTGGAAGACTTTTTTAGTAGGGCCTGGCTTCAGGGTTGACCAAATAAACAAATTGAAAAACTAGTGCGCCCTGCCCAATTCGTCTTCCGCTTTGTCAAATGATTACTAGTCACTTTTTAACAAAGTTATCATAACGGAAGACGTATTTAAATCTGCAAAAAAGTCTATATGCATTTTGCCTTCGTTCTCGAGTGGGCCCCTTCCGATTTCAAAAATATTTGGAATTTGGGGGTTTTCAAGGGATAGACTTTCATCTCACCAAACGGAAGACGTATTTCTTCTCGTCACGTCTCAGGACCCGCGGCTCTCTAGCTATAGGTTTTGGTATTTACTACACTAACAAAGCTAACAAAACCGTACTAGAGCCCCACAAACTCAGTTTTGGTATTTACTACACTAACAAAGCTAACAAAACCGTACTAGAGTCCCACAAACTCGGTTTTGGTACGTCAAATCTACTGTTGTGCCTGATTTCCACTGGGTCTCTCGACATACGTTATTACAAGTATGTAAGTGGTGGGGATGCGTTTTGACACAGTGGCAATTTGACATTGCGGCAATTGGACACAGCGGGTATTTGACATTACGGCAATTTGACGCAGTGGCCCAGTGGCGTGTTCCCGAATAAGCAGAATTAGGCGAGAGGTCGTATGCTGGAAACTTGAATTTTTACTAAATTTGTATTTAACATTAATAAAATGTATTATTTACCTTAATTACTTGTTTACACTCAAAATGACAATAAAGCAATTCTTAATTTAGTATCAAAGTGACATAATGAGAGTAAAGTTTCCGCTTATTAATTTCAGAAGTTCCTCAACCTCCTAGTAAAAAATTTCCGCTAAATTCTTCTACAACCATGGTTACTATATATTATTTTAATCAATTCTTCCATTGGCTGTTATTTGTGTCATGCGCTTTTTATGCTTATATTCCCATAAGTGTACCCTCCTTAAATAACTAAGTAGCTTCACTTTTTAAGTTATTTTTATTATTGATTCTTGTGTGTTTGTGTCAACTCACGGTTACTCATGGTTGTCAGTGAAGAGTACACCAGGGGAGATTTTTGTACAGTAACACTGGAATTAATGTATACATAGTGTCTGTTTATAAATGAACCAGCATTTATCTCGCTTATTTGTTGATTTAGCGTTTTTTGTCAAATACATGATTTATACAGTATTCTGTGTAGTAAATAATAGCGGATGTGAACCTTTGGTATCACTTCCGGTTTTTGAGGAAGTGATAGCAACTTTCAAATTTCAAATGGAACATTGTATTTTTTAACGAATTTGAAAAGTACATTAAATTTGCTTAACGGTGGTATAAAAAATCATATGTTGTATTATTAAAATATTAAATTACGGGCACTTAAATTATGCACCTATGAACGCTGAAATAAGTAGGCCTTGCCGCGAAACAAAAACAATAGTTGAAAGCAGATATTTTATTGTAATTGTAATTTACATTGATTGTTGACAGGTAACTGCTTTCAACATATGACTTTTTTTATACCACCGTAAAGCAAATTTAATGTACTTTTCAAATTTGTGAAAAAAGTACAATGTTCTATTTGAAATTTGAAAATTGCTATCACTTCCTCAAAAACCGGAAGTGATACCAAAGTTTCACATCCGCTATCATTTACTACACATGATACTGTATAAATCATGTATTTGACAAAAAACGCTAAATCAACAAATAAGCGAGATAAATGCTGGTTCATTTATAAACAGACACCCTGTATAGGCTAAATTCCAACCTGTGTTGAACGTTCCGTTATTTCATATATTCATATTATTAATCCTTTTGCATGGTTTCTCCGTTATTTCGAATTTAAATTATTCTAATTTGTTTGTTTTATTAAACATTAATTAATTACAAACCTTTAATAAATCAATATATGTAGGTAGTATTTACTAACCCATTTATGAATCTACTTAGTGGTAAACGAGTTGAAATATTCTCAGTTTTGAAATAATCCATTCTTGTCTGTTTTCTGTTGTCGTCTCCCCTATGTCGATTGGATTTTTCGTTGCGCCGGTTTATTCATGAATACTGAAACCTTTCTTCAGTATTTTGGGCGGGGAGATCGAGCAGGCCACGCCTGCTACTCGCGAAACAACTGAATGCCGACGGAAGGCAACATGGCGTCTGCTACTATTACGCTCTTACGGTGCAGATTACAGTGAACACAGATTTTATATTGTAATATTACGGGGAATATAAAAAATATGGATTGGAAAATATAGAGAAAAAGGCTTTTTTATAATTTTCTGTTCATGATTAGGTAGGTACCTTCCTACTATAGTATTCTTATAATAATTTCACGAGAAAGATTATTGTTTACAAAAGTTGTTATTTAACCTATAATCTAATAGAAGTTTTGATTTTCTAAGGTAAACAGAGAATTTAGTTTAATTTAAAAATTTTAATTTAAAACTTTATAGGTAGGTACCTACTACCGTGAGTTTTATTTAACGTGAAACATGGGATCTTTCATATCCGATTACGAATTTGACAGCAAGCAATGTATTAGAGCGTTTCATTTAAAATAAAACATAGCAAATGAAATATGTAGGTATGTATTTCCAATCATTTTAGAAATGAAAAAAGTTGCAAGAAATATAAACATTTAATAGGTAGATATTTTTTCAGAATACAATTTATAACAATTCTCAAATACACGAAATAAATCAGATACTTGTCTGAGGCTAACATCTGCATTATACCAACGTATCATTTTTGCACCTTTTTTTTAATTGTATACCTTATTTTCAACAACACAACCCTAATTGACAGGTAATATTTACTTGACAATGACAGCCTATGTTCTATTTTAAATGAAACGCTCTAATACAATGCTGTCAAATTCGTAACGCATGGAAATGAAAGATCCCACATATTCAAGGTAAATGAAACTCACGGTATAGTAAATTGTACAGGTAGGTATTATATGGATTTATTTATGTTAGTATCAGTAACACATCTCTGCAATATTAATAAAGGGGGTTTTCGCCGCGCGCCACTGTACCTATATACAGCTTTTATTTATAAGTGAATTAATTTCAAATTTTAATATGTTGTCCACAATAAAAGAATCCATTTCATTCTGTAATTGGAATTAAATTCTGTTAAATGGTTACCATCAAATAAAAATAAATGTAAGTAAGTTATACTTTAGGTAGGTAGGTACTAGCTTTTATAGTATAATCGACATAATCTTAGAGGTTACAGTAATTTTGCTACATATTTTCTGTTGGCTCTCTGATGGTAATATCTAGAGAGACTAATGATAATTATGCGTTGAAATGCATGTACTTGTACTTTTCACTCCTCTGTACCAAACACATAATCCTTACAGTTTATATTTGCTTACCAAACAAACAAATTCAGAAGTAAAAAGTCCAATATGTGCCAACAAATAAACACGGAGCTCATGAATTTCTCATCGCCTACTTGTATGTGTTTATCTCGCGTATTTATAGTGTTGATATATGCGCCAGTGAATCATAATATGCATGGTGTATTTTCAGACGGACTCCATATTGAAAATAAACAGTTGCCTATCGCGCATGTGTAACATGTGTCTCTGATGGAATACACAACGATTTTACAAAGAAAATAATCGTCTTAATGCGTTTCTAAATAAACGCAGAGTTAAAAAGGTGCAAGAAATCGAATTACTCCATCGTTTATGTTTCTTTCATCATATCACTAGATGTTGATGATTGATCAATCCAATATTTACGCTGGAAATAAACGCCAAATTTTCTAATTCTGATATTCAAGAATTTTAACTTAGACTTACAGTCTTTTAGTATTTGCATTTATTTGGAACGAATTATAAAAAATGTGGGTGTCATTTTTCTGTCAGTTTATGTACCAAACATTCCTATCCTGCTATTATTTGTACTGTGACATGTTTAGCCCTGATCCTAGTACTATACTATAGCCTATGTTTCTGTTTTTAATCTTCAGGAGGAGTAAATCCAAATTTACACTCTTAACATTTTAAAAATCACTAGGATTTTCTTTTTCGTTAGTTTCAATGTCTCACTTTATGCGTTTTCATGGAATTAGAATTTCTGGTGAATATAACTGAATTGATTTGAGTGACGGTTCGTTGTCAGTGTGAATTATTACCAGTGGAAATAATAAAAGAGCTTGTTTGAATGTGAACGTGACAAAAGGAGTAGGTATATATCAGGAAGGATAGATTTGGCGAATGATTTATTGCTAGTTAAATGCTTATGAACGTACTGTTTTTAAATTTGAGTTGATGTGTTTAGGTAGAGAGCCGTAATTCGTAATATAAAATCTTGTACCCCTTGCCAGAAATTTGTATTAATTCAAGTCTTGCCTTCTAGAAAATGTAAATATTAAATTTGAATCCGGGGTAATTCAAACAAGTGTATTGACCTGTACTAAGTGACTTATTTTACTACTTCTGGTACTTGATGTACAATAAGGGACAAAAATTATTAAGCACCACGCCAGAAAAATTTAACTGTTGTACATGTCTGCCAGAAGCTTCAAAGTGATTCCAGAGTGTACATAATATCGGGAAACGTCATGTGACGTTTAATTTTTTTGACACATTCATGTCACCATGAAGTCCCTAAATTTGCGCACTTCGAAGCATATACGAACGGTAAATTTTTCTGGCGTGGTGCGTGATGCTTAATAATTTCTTTGAATACCAGAAGTAGAATAAGTCACTAGTACATGTTCAACTCTTCTTTAAAATAGCGCCCTGTTTGAAATATCTCGAAGTCCTAGAGGCAAATTTTATATTTACATTTTCTTGAAGGCAAGACTTGAATTAAGGCTCTATACTTGTTGCACGCAATATTGCTGCAATAGAATCAGAATTCACGATTCTGGCTATATTGCTCAAAATAAAAATTTGAAATTTACCATAAGTAATTACGAAGCATTATTTGACCGAAAAATTCATACAATACATTGTTGCGACAACAATTAGAGAAAATAAGAATTAATTTATGCATTTTAATATTACAAATTATGGCCTTATTATTACATATTTATTAATTTTGTTTTAAATAATCGATTCCTTGCATTGTTCATGAGAGTGCTAAGAAAATATTTTTGTCAAGAAAATTACACATCTGACGAAAAAAAATAGTAAAACATCGGCCAAATTGACTATTTTTACTAATTTATTACTAAAATACCATGAAGTATTTCAAAAAAATATTTTCTTAGCACTCTAGAGACATCTTTTAACTATCTATATATATAAAATATGAACAGTGTAGGTGTACTAACAAGAGCTCAGTTTATAATATAGCAAGCTCCCTTTTTCACTATATTTTTGGCACAAGTGTAGCGCCTTAATACAAAAAGTCATTTCTGGCAAAGGGTAAAATTTTATTTTACGGCTCTCTAACTATTAAACAAAGTGTACAGTGATTGGTAAGGAAGATATGTATGGACTGGAACGGTACAATATTTTGCTACCGAAAACCGAACCAATTTTGTAGCTCCTGTGTAAAGGTTAATAAAAATGCAATGCCCCCCACAGGAAAAATCCATTAATGAAATAAATTCAACAATATTATTATTGGTAAAGATTGAATTTGAATTCTGCTGTTACGCTTTAGCGGGGGCTCCAGTTGGAAACGCAGGTCGTGAAATGCCTGATGAACTACTCTTAACTTTGGATGAATCATCGTAGAAACTTGTTCTTTTTTTAACTTTAAAGGAAATTGTGTGAACTTTAATGTCCTTGCCTTGAATATGACCTATCATTTTTTTGTACTCCGTGCAAGTTGTTATAGTTGGACATTTTTTTCAGTTAAAATTTTTTTTTGGATGTATCGAATGTGGCTTTCAGGTACTCTTAACTTTGGATGAATCATCGTAGAAACTTGTTCTTTTTTTAACTTTAAAGGAAATTGTGTGAACTTTAATGTCCTTGCCTTGAATATGACCTATCATATTTTTGTACTCCGTGCAAGTTGTTAAAGTTGGACATTTTTTTCAGTTAAAATTTTTTTTTGGATGTATCGAATGTGGCTTTCAGGTACACCATTCGAAAGAGGAGACTCTGATCTTTTTTAAACCCACGGTTTGAAAATTTGACATTTTGCGTCATAAATCGAGTTTTCCCCTAATTTTTTATTATAATGTTATGTTGTGCCCTTGCCCCCCCACAAGATTTTCAGAACCCGGCGCGCCTGTGTACAAGTGTAACAAATTAAAGTGAATGTAGGTTGTGGCTAAATTTTGTCAGAATTTTATGACTATTAGTAACTTTATGCAAACGTTTTTTAAATTTTTCTTGTAGGTATGCATACGAAATATAATATAGGTATACGATACTTAGGTAGGATGTAATATTATTCTTGTTGGTTGATATATGCGTGCTCACAACTTGGTGTGTGTAGTACCTATTCTCTGTTCTATTTTCTCTGTTCTATGTTCTCTATTTTGTAAGAATGGATTGTAAGCAACGTCAGCATCTATGAGGACACACACATTGAGTGATGTTTGTACGTCTATTCACGCAGAAGTGTTAATTATTTTAGGGGCTTTAGGCTTTACTTTCCGCCGACAGCTACCGACAAACAACGACTGTTTGTCTGTTTTATTATTAGACGTTATTGTGGAAACACCCTGTATTACAATACCGCTACTGTCCACAAGATATTCATATCTTTCTAATGTTTACAAATCTGAGTTTTCACCCATCTGTCAGAAAAGTACCTATTATTTCCAAATCTTATTACTTTCAGAATAAGATTTTCTTTAAAACAAGTATTCCTTAGATGTATTTTCAGTATGTTCAGGATTTGTTTGTTGAGCCAAGGTTTACTAAAATAAGTACAAAGACTTCAATTATGCTATGAAAATTAGACTCAGTTTGATGTTTAAGACGATCCTCTACTGTGCCAGAAAACAGCCAAAAACATGGATTTCGCGCGCCACTCCACAGCGTTTATTGTTTTGTTAAATATAATAATCTAAAGATATTGTTGAAGATAAAAGTACAATCTACAAAATGGTCGATGCAAAATTTTAAAATTTTACTTTAAAATCGAAATATGTTAATTTGAATTTTGAAAATTTTTGTTATTTTTTTAACACAAATATCTTCTATATTAAAACGAATTTAAAAAATTTGATCGGTTGTTTCGCAGATCCAAGCTTTGTTAACAACATATTAAAATTTGAAGTTAATTCACTTATAAATAAAAGCTGTACAGTGGCGCGCGAAAACCTCCTTTTTTAAAAATATTATTATTATATTGTTTTTACAAATATGGGTCTCTAAATTATTTTTCCCCTCAAACATAAATTACTTTTTATTATTATGTTTAACAAAACAATAAACGCTATAAATAGTGTGCGAAATCAATGTTTTTAACTGTTTACTGCCATGGGTAGAGGATCACCTTAATGCTCACAATTTGGTGCTCAAACATTAAGTAAATTTGCTGCAATTGACAAACTGTGTTTTAATTTATTGCTCAAGTCCATAATAATTTGTTATTCGCTTAAATCTAGCTCAAAAAATAATTATCACTTATTCTTTACTAACTAACGTAACTAACTATGATAAGTTAAAATTGACTTTATTTTGTTTGTATTTGTGATACAATATGCAATTACTTTTAAAATAAGTAGAGGAAAGTCGGACAAACCCGGGTAGCAGTAAAAAATAGTGGATATATAGTACTGTGTTACGGAAATAACAATACCTAGCTCTTGTTATACTATATGTCTGGGTTAGCAATCATGTTGATTGTAATAATAATTAATGATAGGAATATGCAAGTAGCTAATGAAGTTATGATCGTGTTTGTTTGTTCGATTACGTTAGTACACTTGGGCGAAGTCTGGGATTACGTGCTAGATGTGGTGTGAGTCAGATATCGACAGTCTTGAAGATGCTCTGATACGAGTAGCATTTGCCTGGGAATTGCCACCTTTCCTTATCGTCACAGTTTGTAGATCATGTTTAATTGGTCCATGACATGAGTGGTGAATGTGTGATTTATTTGGTGTTTCGATTAGTTAACTATTCCAATAATTGCGCCTTTTAGTAGTTTTATTGATCACGTAACTGATCATCTATTGTCCGCTCCGCTCGTACTTCTTAATACGTGTACAAAATTTTTGCTAGTATGCTTGACCCCTCAGTTGAACGTTTCCAGTGCTTGTGTAAGCGGTTCGTCTACGTTTTTACCGAATTCCTAGACTACTCTCGATTTTACTTTTTTCCATTCCACTCTTTTCCTCAACTATAGGGCTGCCTGAAACCAACCCGAAACTCGAACTTTGCCGCTAGCCTAGCTATGCCATTTTGAAATTTAAAAATATTGTAAAAGTGTTTTCGTTCCGAGTAAACTGTCAGATTATTATTGACTTCAGGATAATGTTTTTATAAACATTTAATAGAGAAAGAATGGATCTACAGATGTGCCTTTCTCTATTAAATCCTTGTTGAAATAAATTTTTACCATTCTTGTACTGCTCACAAAACATGCACTCGCTACGTTACTTAGTAGGTACATCTTGTGCTGGATTTTAGGTGGAGACGGGCCTCTTAAGGCTATTGTCTATTTTTGAGGTCTAATTAGTGTTTACACACTCGATTGTTGACCATGTCACATATTTTTCCACCGCTAGCAACTAAATTGCAGGAGGGAGGGAGCAACATAGTCTTCTAAAGTTAGAAGTAAATGAATGAGAATTAAATGAAACTTGTATTTTATAATAAGTTTGTTTATTAAGTATGTGTGTGTTGTTTGTTGTAGAGAAACCCCGTCGCCTCTCTCATTGCGTGGGTTGCGGCGGGCAGATCCACGACCAGTACATCCTGCGGGTGGCGCCGGACCTGGAGTGGCACGCCGCCTGCCTCAAGTGCCAGGAGTGCCGCCAGTTCCTCGACGAGTCCTGCACGTGCTTCGTACGCGACGGCAAGACGTACTGCAAGAGAGACTATGTCAGGTTAGACCTACATTCAATATCTAACACCTCAATAAAAACATCGTTACTATGGCGATTTTAAATAATCATATTAAAAGTTTACCCACTAGTGACTTTGCTCAAAATTACACCCACTGTATAAGTATAAGTATTTATTTCATCACTTTGCATACATGTTTGTGACAAGTCCAATTGAACAAGTAAAATTTCGACCAGTTTACTTTATAAACCAGTGCTTTGATCAACAAAGTGGTTAACATATTCTTCACAGGAATAAAAACAATTTTAAGTAAGAAATTTTTTATGTATGTAAAATTTTTACTGACTCTGGCAACACATTATATAGATTTAAGTTAATAGAATTCTTAAATGACTTATTAAATCTATATTTTAGTGATACGCAAAAGATTTAATGATCTTGTATAGTGATTATGAGTATCTGATACACTTTCAAAACAGTTAATATTACTATGAACTTCTAAATGCGTAATATACTCAGGAAAAAAATGTGTTTCGACCATTTTCAAACCGCCATAACTGAACGTATTTTCAATCGATTTCGATGAAACTTTGCGGGCGAAAAACTTTGAAGTGTCTGCTTTAAAATCATGCATGCGAATTTAAGCGCAACCCCTTCCGTCCCCCTCTAGCACCCCTGTGAAAAAATATTTGTAATGGAAACAATATCCAACTTGACGATATGTACGGAGTTGAAATTTTTTTATGCAATCCACAAAACGGACACTAAAATTTGTTCAATTCCCTCTGCAGGACTCAAAGAACGAAGTTCCTATATACGATGATTTGGCACAAAGTTATGGGTGTTTGAAAAAAATGTGCACATGCATGCATCGAGAAAATTTAAAAATGAAATTGGATATTTCGTGTGAATAACTCATATTGCCTAAAAAATTAGAAATTTTGAAAAAAAAATTCAAACAATTTCGTCGAAAAACTTCCGACTTATGAGTCAACAAACACCCATAACTTTGTGCCAAATTGTCGTAGGAACTTCATTTTTTGAGTCTTGCACAGGTAATTGAATTTAAATTTCAATGCCCTTTTGGTGGATCGAGTAGACAAATTTTTTCCAACTCGATACACATCGCCAAAGTTGGACGTTTTTTTGGCCCATAACGTGTTTTTTGTTTCGGGTTTTGAAGGGTACAAAAAGAGACCATCTTATGCCTATGGCACACCGGTCGAGGAGCATCGAGGACCATCGAGTAACTCCTCGATGAAACGATAGAACGCACCCCGTCCTCGACGAAAAATAGGGGCGCCGCTATTTTTATCGAGTTGTTCCTCGATGAAACGAATGTATCTCATTTCAGACGTATCTTTTGTATTTGATTTCGCGCAAAACTTTGATGTATTTGTCACCGATGAAATAGAAATCCATCGCGGACGGGTGCGTTCTTTCGTTTCATCGAGGAGTTACTCGATGCTCCTCGACCGGTGTGCCATAGGCATTAGAGTCTCAACTAATTTATTAGGTCGAATTGTCCGACTTGTTTCTACTATTCACATGCTATTTAGAAAATATCCCACCATACACGCTTCATCTTTTCGAGCTGATATTATTTGTGATTCTTTCTCCCGTGACGATGTCTCTTTGAATGTGGTAGGTACAAATACACAAACATTTCGCCAGACATATGGAACACAGGTACGGCGTTCGGGTGATTTTTTGTGATCTATATTTGTGGCCGGTGAGAAGTCAAAGGTTTTCAAACTGTTTATTCTGTTCCCTTGTGGCGTGTCTTCGGTTACTTTATACACATCGCCGCGAACCAAAACAACAGACATGAGACGTTGACTCGCGCAGTTCCGTTTCCTTTGAGATTTATTTTCAAAATTGTTTAGTAATGTATTCTGATTAACAGTCTACTGATATTGATAACTATGGAAATGAGTATATTTAAACAATTTAATTTATTGTATTGATAAATGTAATTACAATATTTAAATATGTATGAGCATACATTACTGCTGTATTGTAATTTAAATTGTGTATTATTTATATAATAATGTAATTGGTAGGTACGTATACTCGTATGTTATTTATTTCTTAGTTTCTGCAAATTATTTACAATTTACATAGAAATAATTCAATTATTAAAATTTTAAAAAAGGCATTACGTAAACAAAACAAAAAATCTGATATAGTCAGCACAAGACCTCCCGCCATACTTTATTATTTTTATACTTACAAATATTAGATACTAATACTTACAAATGCATTATTGTCATTTTATTTAAACTGCAGAAGAAGATATAAACGATATTTTACTATGGTCACTGTTATGTCATAATCATTTAAATTTTACGTATTAACAAAAAATTATAAAATACAAATTGTAGATAATAATAACATAATATTGCATTTAAAATAAAAAAATTGTCTTTAATTCTTGATAGAAATATTTAAAAAACTACTACTTTCGGTTTGTAAAATTGAAACCAAAATAATAATATTGGGGATATTAAGATTCGTATTAAAAGTATTAAAACCTTAAATATAATATAATTTGGAATTTTAATGTGTGATATTGTTTGAGTTATCATTTCCGAAAAAATTGTAACACATGGCATCACAAACGAACGCACACACACACACAGATATCAGTTCGACAATGTTAAATTCTTACTCTAGGGACCTTAAAACGTGCTTATTCACCAAAAACTCACTCAATAATTTTTATCCGTTACAATACCTCTCTTATAGAGTATGAGGCGAGTTTTACTTGCTTTATTTGCCCTTCCGTACATTCGTTGATCAATAAATTGGTTCAAAATTAATTTCCATTTATTGTTTCAAAATTATTGAAAAAAAGATCTTGTTCTAATTCGTCAATAAATTGAGTCGTGTACAACAGGCATCTAAATATTATTATGAAATCGTATAGGTATATTATACTTCTTATAGTAAACTTGCAAAATAGTATTTTTGTCAGACAATCATACACGTAGTATACTGCCGGTTTATCGATCACTTATGAATATTGCCTAATTTGCTCAAGAACTTTAAAATTAGTTCCACCAAATACAAGTTTAACAGCTAAGTTGACCATTAATAAGTAGGTATGTTTAAAAACTTTGTTTGTTTATTAGTCGTACTATCGCTTAACCTGCATATTATGTTGTATGTGAACATTTTTTTTACATAATATAGGTTCTATAATTCTGTGATTTCATAGAAATTTAATTATACCTAGTGTTAATTATTCCATTAACCATTCTAAGAAGGTGTAACAATAACAATGGGCTTACACCGGGTCGAGAACACGCATGCTAATAAATTACCTAATGAAAGTGGCATTTGTAGAGGAAACAAAAATCTAGTGTTTATGTATCAAGTAACTCCCGAAACGCCGAAACTAATACTAATACTTTTATTTGCGTATTTATTTCGCTCGAAAAGCGCTAGAATAATAACTCTCCACATTCGTAACAAAAAAATCTTCTTTATAGCCGAAAGCCCTGTTCGTACGAAGATTCTTTGAAGATTCTAAATCCTGGAAAAGAAGAAGTTTCAATATTCTGATTCTGGTTTTGAAGCAATCAATAAATTATAAATTCTTCTTTTCCAAGACTGATTGAAGATTCAATTTAGCGGCACCGCAATTTAACAGGTAATTCTCACTAGAAAGAAGAAAACTTCTTCTTTTCCAGGTTTCAGAATCTTGGTAGAATCCTCGTGTGAACAAGGCTTAAGAGTGTCGTTTACCTAAATGACACAATTTTGTGATTTATTTAACAACAAACAAATGTAATAATCAAAAATTCGCGATGTATACATTCCATTCTTTCATGTTTGATCGAAGACTATGCTTTGAGAGACAAAATGTGTTTATTAAAACAAGATAATTCAAAACTAGTGAATGATCAATGGTCATTTACATTACATTTGTTTGTTGTTAAATAAATCACAAACTTGTATGCATGTTTTGGTCATTTAGGTAAACGACACTCTTAAGATTATGAATACATAGGTACACGAGTAGGAGTGGAACCTCTGTTAGTACTTTAATTTATCGCTGTTCGTTTATATTCGCTAGCTGAACTATACTTGTAATTTTCGTATGAAACGAAGCACACTCCTGAGTATGTAGTTTGGCAGTATGTGTCCCATCAGATTTGAGTTTGACATAATTTCACAGCGGGGCATCACCACCTATGAAGCTACCACACAACATGCGTTCTACTCGAATTACTCGCAAAACAAACTAAAATATCTGCCACCCAAACTGCTTGTCATAGCCTAACCGTCCATTTAGAGTTACGACATATTAAATACTACACATATTGGCGTCTTAAAAAATTAAATCACAAACGTAGTAATATATTCAATCAATCTGTAATACAGAATGATCATAAATGATTGATCATGTAGCTTCGTTCTCGTTCTGACGGGAACACGCCACTGCGTCAAATTGCCGTAATGTCAAATACCAGCTGTGTCCAATTGCCGCAATGTCAAATTGCCACTGTGCCAAAACGCATCCCCACCACTTACATACTTGTAATAACGTATGTCGAGAGACTACTGCAAATTTATTTCGACACAGAGGCAATTTGATCCAGTGGAAATTAGGCACAACCGTAGATTTGACGTATCAAAACCGAGTTTGTGGGGCTCTAGTACGGTTTTGTTAGCTTTGTTAGTGTAGTAAATACCAAAACCGAGTTTGTGGGGCTCTAGTACAGTTTTGTTAGCTTTGTTAGTGTAGTAAATACCAAAACCTATGCCCGATTGCCAGTATGTCTAAATATTGCTGTTGTGCCTGATTTCCACTGGGTCAAATTGCCTCTGTGTCGAAATAAATTTGCAGTAGTCTCTCGACATACTTTTTTACAAGTATGTAAGTGGTGGGGATGCGTTTTGGCACAGTGGCAATTTGACATTGCGGCAATTGGACATTGGACACAGCGGGTATTTGACATTACGGCAATTTGGCGCAGTGACATGCACCCGCTTCGTTCTCGTTCTGACTTTATCTTTGCCGTCTGGATGTGATTGCATATTGAACTATGCTCACCATTCTAACCCCAAAATGTCAAAAAAGCAGTTTAATTTCAAAATTACTTATAGTGATCTTCACTTAGGTACTTTCTGCTTTTCTGAAAGTATAAAAAAACATGATGATCAACTCCAAATTTATCTAACGATACGATCACTCTAGACTATTAAATAATATTAGTGAATTATTCAATAAGCAGTCCTATAAAATTTTAATCTAGATTCATACGGCAGTTCAAAAGAATCTTAATTGCGAATGGTATAATAAAATTAAACTTATATTCTTTCCATCAAAGGTTGCGCTCGAAACCGTTTTCATTCAGTCATTTTTATGCACTTTATCTGCATAAATTTCTGCAAATAGGAACAAGCAATAGGCATAAATAATATATCAATAGAATCATTAGAGTTTCTAGATTGTCTTATGCTAAATAAGAATACCTGAAAATAAATATAAATTTGCAATAGAAAATAGAAGTGAAAGAAGAGGGAGCAAAATTCATCAAATTGCGATGAATTTTATTATTACAGACATAATTTTTAGAATAAGGCAATTAGGAATGTACATGTTTTCATTGTGTAACATAAATTTCATTGTGGGTTACATCGTTTATCCGAAAATGCAGAAAGCTCGTGCAAAATGAGCCATGTAAAAGTTTTAAAGTGTCACTGACGTGGCACTAGTAGTTACAGAGTACCTTTGAGTTGACGGCTGGTATAACCGCACACATAAAACAATTCCTATAGCACACAGTATGTGAGATTGCCACACTCAAACTGAGTTTAATTAGTAAACTAATTCAACTACATGATAATCTCTTTATTTATGATTGGCTTTGAGTGTAGTTGAGGGTAATTTTTCACTCTACTCTCACACCCTATTGTGGGGACTGGCGTCCTCTAATTCACGGTGGCAGGCCTCGTAAAGCCTGGCTTCACAGTATCTCGTTAACGAATACAAAGTTTACGAAGCCTTGAGTAGAACTGGTTACGTGTACACATAATTCGCGAGATAAAGCGATAACTCTGGCATTTTTGTGCAAATCACATTCGTTGTGCCGCCCATGTGATACATACTCGCCCAACGGAAACATAGGCGGAGACATAAGACATTTTTAAAGAGGGCAAATCGATAGATTAGGAAGAGAATAATAAATAATGTCCCAGTACTGCAGTAGGTAGTTGTTTCAGAGTATACAACAGGGGAGAAGTACATTTTATTTTAAAGGGTAGTTTTTCTATATTCACGCTACAGAATCTGTATTACCTAATCTATATTATTTATATTATTGAAGCTTTTTACAAAAAAGTTATAGTTTTATGTTCGTTAATGAGCTTTATACAATCAGTGATACCAACTGTATGAAATATTTTTTTAAAATAATTAATACTTGAATAATTGATGAAAATATTGTAAACATTTGCGCTTTCACTATTACTATTCAATTTAATTTACATATGATTGCTGTTGCTTCGACATTAACGCTTGTCACTTTGACACCGCCTACATTATTTCAAAATTTTGTTCAAATTTTGCCGAATGAAACACAAAATTGAAGCCTTTATGTAAGCATGTTATTAAAACTTTTATTCATTTTTTCTTCTTCTATTTTTGTTTATTTTATTAGTAACCATCAGTAACCATTTAACAGGATTTGCTTCCAATTACAAAATGGTAGATTTTTATTATATAGTGGAATCTAACAACTTCGATCGATTTATCTTTGGTGCAGTCAGAATCTCAATTCGTGCGACGACCTTTAAGAGCGGCAGCAGAGAGATTCTTTTTACAACCAGGACTACATTTAAGACGCTCAAGTGGTCAGCTTGAAAGGCCCGAGTGAGATTTAATTGCAAAATGTTTTTACAATTTCACGCCAATCACACACTGGCCGGGAGAATTGAATTACCTAATAATTAATGTCAAATATTTTGCACATACCGTTAAATTAAAAATACGAGTTGAATTTCGTGTTTCATTCACATTATCTGTGATTTAAGGGTCCCGTCTCCGTAACAAAATATTATGTGTTTATTGCTTTATATAAATATAATACTAATAATAATCAATTCTACCTTTTCTTAGGGCAGCTGGACATTCTATTTTGGTATATATTTGTAATAATTTACGCAGATTACAAAATCTAAAAATTTGCAGATAGGACCTTCTTTCTAAGGAGGGCAGTATTCTATAATTAAGAGAAACCTAGTTCCATTCTTCGTACGTAAATAAATTTTTGAAACTTTGCTTTACCTGTAAAATTTCGTGAGCATTTTAAAAATTGCTAGACTGCTTTTATGTATTTTAACCGAATATTTCTATGCGTTACCATAGAACAAACGCGGTGTTGAGCTACGTGGAGTCGATACCCTTAAGTAAGGAATTTACTAAGGTACCGCCATTCAGACAATTTATTTCTGCAAAATTCACAATTAATTTAATTCCAAAAATTGTGCCCCTTGGAAAAATGAATTTCCCCGACTATGGGGCTGGTGGCAATCAAAGAAATGTTTGCATGGATCCGGCACATAATTCCGTCGATGGAACCGCTGATAACCGCTAAAGAACTCGCGGTTCACCATTACAGGCCAAGCGGTTGCTAATCTTAACCACTCTGCCCGTACGAGTATAAACGTACACCCGGTATATAACTTATAACCACTCATTTATTATATGCTAATATTTTTAATTTAGATGTAGGGTTATTTTGGGGAAATGTAACCTTAACAACGATAAAGATTTATGCTAATTTTGGGCATATTAATCATGTTTTTGAGTTATTATGTAAGTTTTAGGTTCACGAAATAGGTTAACACGAACATATTTTTAAAAATGTTTCTAATTTTGTCTCAATTATTATACTAAAAATGTCTGTAATTTTCATTGTTTATATGAATTTTAAGGTATTGATTTCATAAAATTATATTTCATAAAAAATGTACTACATTTTTTGTGCAAAACATTATCGTAACTCCATTTTTGTTCTCAAATCACAACAAAATTATTTGCTGTTTTGTTGTAAACAATAAAAATGCAACTGATTTTTACCTCTCGCCTCATATTCTATAAGAGAGGTAGGTATTGTAATGGGTCAAAATTTTCGAGTATGAGTTTTTTGGTGAATAAGCATGTTTCGCAGGGTCTCTAGAATACGAATTTAATATTTTCACGATGATGTCTGGTGTGTATGGACGTATGGACTGACGATTTTTCGTCCACGATAACTTAAAAAGTATCAAACCTTTAATAACCAAATTTCATATTTAAGGTTTGAATAAGAATCTTAATTCCGGATAAGATTTTGGTAGAAATCCGCAAACCGTAAGTAGTACTTTCTGAAACTTGAAATAGTTTTTCTTAAATAAATTGGTAGGTACATTATTTATTTATGACAATTTTTGCAATTAAAAATAAAAGAAAATATAATTAGGTATGTGATTAAATATGATATTAAATACAATTTGCTGAATCTGGTAGTATTTAACAGTAAAATAAAGTGCAACTAATTCTACTTTTTTGAAAATCGAGTATCTTGTTGTCCATGATCATATGAAATTTGTTTCTACACAAATTTGAATGATTATGACACAGTGACAGTACAGTTGACATCTTTTGCTTGCATCTTGCTTTACATTATCGTTTACATATTACATGAATATGAAACTATTAAAATGTAAGTAAAACTATTTATTAGATTAGCAAAATAAGGAGAATTAGGCGAGATGTCATGTGCTGATCACATCAGATTTTTTTTAAGGTGGATTTATAACTACGCACAGTATATAATTTAGCATTTAGCACAACATAGCACAGCACAGCGCACAGCATTATCGTGACGGGGGTTTCATGTTTCATAAGTCGCACACAAACACAGATTGCTATACAAAGTAAAAGAAGAAGTTCTTGTTCTACAGTGTTGTCTTTATGACAGCCTTGATGACAGCTATTTTGTTGGTTATGCTAGATTTGATTTAGTATTATTTGACTTTGTGATTTTGTTATTATGTTCTGACTGTTTTGCAAAAATTATTAACATAATGAACAACAGCACAGCACAACGCATAGAAAAATGAACATTGGTCAATTCGTGTGCTACGCTAAATTATTTTCCATGCGCTGTGCGTGTTACAAATCCTTTTTTAAATCTCCAAGTACCTATTCTGATGATTCTGTTTGTCGTAGGCTATTCGGTACAAAGTGCGACAAATGCGGCAGCTCGTTCTCGAAGACAGACTTCGTGATGCGCGCGAAGAGCCGCATCTACCACATCGACTGCTTCCGGTGCGTGGCGTGCGCGCGGCAGCTGGTGCCCGGGGACGAGTTCGCGCTGCGCGAGGGCGGCGCGCTCTACTGCAAGGAGGACCACGACGTCCTGGAGAACAAGACAGGCACCGCGACGCCTGCCGTCGCTAACCAGAACTCCCAGGAGAGCAATAACAACACCAGTCTCAGCAACAACAACCATAGCGCCAGCAGCGAGCTGGGCTGTATGAGCGGTATGTACATCATTCACTGATCAAATCTATCTATCCCACTCCCTTCTCCACTACTGCAGCTGCCCGAAACTCGTCCTTTGCCGTATCCTAGCTATGCAATGTCATTTTGAAGTTGAGAATACTGTAAAAGTTTTCGTTGCGAGTAATAATAATAATAACAATAATAAACTTTATTTCCGTGGACCAGTATTATATTGTCATAGGAGGTGTCATAAAAAAATGTATAGACAATAATATAAAATACACAAATATAACTAGTTACTAAATTACAATGGTAATAATCTTAATAATTATAAGAATCTTAACGATATTACATGCTATCATTAAAAAATTCATCAATACAATAATAAGTTTTATTAATTAGATATTTTTTAATTTTTTAATACTTGGTATTTGGTATATTATTCAGATGTTGCGGTAAGCTGTCAGTTAATTATTGACTTCAAGATAATGCTTTTTTAAACATTTGATAAAGAAACAATGAATCTACACTACTAATGCATTTTTGAAATTTTGAGATATACCTGTGTAAAGTTTGCATAAATTGGAAACTTGTATGAATTTTTCGGAATTTTTATTGTCATGTACAATTTTTTAATTAAAATTTTAAAAAGGCACAACTCTTAATTTATCTTTTAAGTATATAATCCTTGTTGGAATGAATTTTTACAATTATGCTGTAGTTTAGGAGGTGGACGGCCCTCTTAAAGCTAGACAGTATTTGTTGAATAATTAAGATAAAATAGGAATGCTCATTTTATTCAACACCAGAAAATAGAAATGTTCCATGCACAGGAAAATGCAATATCAGAATATGCAAAGCTAAAAAATTTTAAAGTAGTAAAATACCTGTATTAACAGATTCATTTTACTTAACTTAATCGCTGAGACTTTCTACCTTTCTGTGTAATATGTAAAAGATTCATTCAAAGGAAAATCCTATTTTACATACTTTTCCAATCAAATTTTGATTTCCAGAAATCACCGCCGTGCTGATTTCCGGAAATCACTACCGTGCATCTTTTTGGAAATCTATTTCATAGTTTGACTTTTTAGAAAACCAAGAAAATCACTATTTTTAAAATGACATTTTTTTAATTTTCAGCGGTTTCTTTTATTTCTATCTTTGTTTATTTAAATTCCCTTAGTTACAACAAAATACCTTCTTGATTTATTTAAATAGATCTGTCAATGTGGAAAAACCTTCTGGAATCTGAAATATTTCGCTTTCATTGCTATTTGAAAATTACAACAATCCAGGCGGCAAATTTCCGGAAATCAAAGCTAGTACTTAATAAATTATATATGAAAATTCTAAAGAGGTGCGCACGTGAATGATTTTTAATTCACGCTTACGCCCGGTCACAAATAAACAATATTGTCACGAAGAGTCACGCAGACTCCTCAAAAAATAATGAAATTAAAAACATCTCGTTGCTAACGAACTTTCAAAAATAGCATAGGTAATATACCTACCTGATTTTTGTAGATTTTAATTTTTTCATTTAATACCAAATAATTAATATTATGGTACACGAGTCGTGATATCAAACTCGACTTCGCCTCGTCTAATAATCTTCACGACTAGTACCAGAAGGATTGTTCATTTTCAAGTATCTAAGTCAAGTCTAAAAGGCATACTTTTAATACCGATCCTAGAAAAAGAAATTAAAATTGTTAAAATTCTAAAAGTATTGCAATATCAAGTGTAATATCTACAAACTTTTCAATTAGTTCGTGATCTTCCCCTAACCAGTTTGCCCACTTCCTCTCAAATCATTATAATCATCCAGTGCAAATAACGCTAATGGAACGAAATACCGCTAAGCTTCCCTCAACCAACTCTGCATCCCTCGCCATCCCTAGGGAACTCCCAGCCAAGCTATCCCCACTGTCCAGTGATTATCAAAGTACAAAGCTAACTCTGGACCATTTCACACCTTTGTGACGCGCCTGGATTTGCAGGGATAATTTCATATTGAATTAGCAAAGGATGAAACGTAAAATGACCGGCAGTAGGATTAGAAAATGTGTGAAGTTGAATTGGACAGCATTAGAGTGGGTTAGGGGAGGAAATTAGTGGCTTCATTTGCAAATGGACTCATCTATTATTGTTGTTTTGTTTTACAATTTTTCAAATTAAAATTCTGCTGTAAATATTGAATATGAAATGTTTCTAAAAAAAATTCGCCTCCGGCACATTTTCTTCTTATATTTCTTATGCTTATTGTAGATAGGTTTGTGCTGACTTCGATTTAATCAATTAAATAAATAGTCACTCTTGGTAACAGTTATAATTTTATTACAATATAAAATAATAACAAATAACTAATTTTAGGAAGTATCAAATAATGTGTTCATAGAAAAATTTAGAAAAAGGTATAAGAGAAAAATTCTCGGAAAAAATTGTGATTTGACTTTTTTGGAAGGAGGTAGGGGAGCCTTAAATCAAATTTTGCATTGGGGCCTTTTATTTCTAGTTACGCTACTGCTTATATTCTTATCACTTTTCGTTTGATATCGATAACTCGATATATTATGTCAATAATTATTATCGGAAAATATCGATAATATCGCGTTATCGATAGGTATATCGATACCAAACGAAAAGTAATAGCGACTGATATACATACCGATATTTATCGATATATCGATATTTACCCATCCCTAATTGATACTACCTCGTTTTATCAATACATCGCTATTATGATATACACCTATACGTCGATGTTAATTTTGTATAGCCCATTTTACATAGAGCAAGCGCAACGGGCAACTGCAATCTTCAAGTCAGAGTTGAACAAGAAAATTGCAGAAGACATGTTTTTTATTTTACACTGAGCAACAGCAGCAATAAACTAAATACTAATATTTTGTTACTATATTATGTCAACTTAACTTCTTGGATTTGTTGTATTGTAAGTATGTTGTTGGAAAATAAGGATAGAATGGCATTATAACCACTAACGCACTAACACACTAACTATCAAACACAAATTAATCTTTTTGACGTTTATGTTCTGTTGGTAGCATCATAACGAACTAAAAATAACTAGAAATAACTGTGAATTGCCTACAAGCCTTCATGTTTTATTTCATGTAACCGTTGCCTCAAGGTTGCTTCAAGATTGTTTCTGCCTGTTGAACGTGCAATTTCTGTATTACACTCATGCAATATTGAATCAATTTATCAAAAGTTGCACTTGCATCTGCAATGTAAAATGGACTTATCGAATATCGATATTCAAACCGGAATACTAAATAATATCTCGAATCTTACTACCACCCTCTATTCCAGACTCAGGCAGCGAATCCGGCTCGCACAAGGGCACGCGCAAGCCCTCCGCTAGCGCCTCCGGCGACGGCAAGCCCACCAGGGTGCGCACAGTTCTCAACGAGAAGCAACTCCACACGCTGCGCACGTGCTACGCGGCCAACCCGCGGCCCGACGCGCTCATGAAGGAGCAGCTGGTGGAGATGACGGGCCTCAGCCCCCGCGTCATCCGCGTCTGGTTCCAGAACAAGCGCTGCAAGGACAAGAAGAAGACCATCCTCATGAAGCAGCAGATGCAGCAGGAGAAGGTACAAGGGGATTGGTTGATGGGTGGGGTGATGCAGGGAACGCCTACCAGGGAGGGGGGGGGGTATTGATTGCTGGGCTGTGCGGTTGTTGAAATAGGGAATAAATGTTCATGTTTTAGACAATTTTACTTAACTAAGGCATTGTTTTGGTCTGTTGTTTACGCAACGAAACAGTCTGAGATTTGAAATTTGATGCTAGTTGTTTTAAGGGACAAAATAACTGATTCGTTGTAGTCGATTAAAGCAGCTTTGCATTTTTCTGAAATTGTTTAAACATTTTCAACGATAAGGGAATATTCCATGGCGCAACTAAATTTTATTCTTGAACTTTAAAAAGTAAAAAATATTAAAAAGATTAGTTGTCAAGTTATTTCTATTATTTGAAATATACTTTTTGTCATACCTCCATGAAAAGTAACCTTTTTCGTGCCCGTTTTGCGTGCGCAAAGTGACTCATTTCTTTTCTATGCGCCGGATATGCGTGCGCAAAGTTGAAATTAAAATGCAGCAGAAATATTACATAATAATTTTTTTATTAAGAAAGACTACAAATATCGATAAAATAATTATAATTATAACACGCATTGGATTTCTCGTAATTTATTAATAATCTACTTATTTATAAAAAATAATCATTTTCACCATGTTTTCGATCTCGGAAACTAAAAAAGATTTTTAAGTGCGGTTTGCGCCATTCCTCGTATAATTTAATATTTTTTAGAAAAATCAATATTTGTGGTATCCCTTAAAAAACAATTAAGAAAATATATTATTAGGTATGTAATTTCTGTCTTCATTTTAATTTCAATGTACTTGTGTTTTATCATTGAAAAGAGAAAAAAATCTCTAAAACTTGAGCTCCATATGAAAATTTTAATTTTGTTTGAATTTCTCAAAATCTGTAGAAGATTTTTAAAAAATGAGGGTTGCTGTGAATTCCTCGTTAAAAAGTGCCTTGTAGAACGTGCAAATTAGAAACTTGTACTAACTCAAACAAAAAAGTTATTTGTGAAAAACGAAATTAACAAAATTTACATTTCACCTATGCATTTTTGTGAGAGAAAAAACATTCCTAAATTGGCCCCCTACAGAAGGGGAAGTTTAAAAAACATACCTAGCATTCACATAATAAACTTAAAATAGCTTCAGTAAGTGGTAATTGGTAAATATAAACCTAATGTTTGGAGCTTTCAAACTTTAGTGCTAGAAAGTGAAAAACGCGGATGTTTGTATAGTTACATGAATTTAAACATTCTTAAACAAAAACATAAATGTAAACTTTAATTCTAAATGCTTATGTAAATAATGCTTTAGCATTTTTATTATATTTAACATTGGCAGAAATTCCATGAGAGCGATTGCTTTCCGTATAATTTCCTCTGGGATTGGAGCGATCGCTGTGCTTTTCAAAATCTTTTTTCTCTTTCATATCAATATCTTAATCCAATGTGAGATTATTAAAAAGTTCTCCAACGAAATAATAGCCAAGTATATTTCATTACCATCTGCAAAAACCCTTTCTTACAATAGTTTAACAAGTCATTATGATTTATGATATACGTATGTTCAAATTCTAAAGTAGGGTTTCATATGATTTCGCATTTATGATAAAGTCGTAAGAGATATCATCTGCTCAAACAAGTCTGATGCTTTCTTGATTTCATGTTCACATCACAAGAGTTTATGATTAGTATACTTCAACTTTATTTGACAGTACCTACACTTATTATTTTGCGCATTTTGTTTCAGACAGCTTTGAGTAATATTATTAAAATGGACAGAGATGAAACTTATCAAAAGACGTGTTACATTACTCGTCCAATCTACCTACAAAATGTAATGTTTCGTTATAACTTATCTTATGAGTTCGCTTATGAGTCGTTCTGTATGACAAATCGAACAGTGTGAACGTAAAAATAAACACATATGATTTACCCTACTGAATGTAATATTTTCTTGTTCTAGGACGGAAGGAAGCTGGGCTACGGCGCCATGCAAGGCATCCCCATGGTGGCCAGCAGCCCCGTAAGACACGACTCCCCCCTAGGAATGCACCCCTTGGACGTGCAAGCGTACCAACCTCCATGGAAAGCACTTAGTGACTTTGCATTGCATACAGATCTCGACCAAACACATACGCCGGCCTTCCAGCATCTTGTCAACCAGGTACGAAGGGACCAGAGACTTCACATTTTAAAAATTGTCTTATTATTAAGGCGCTACGCTTGCCACGGTAGTAGCATCAGAATTTCATCAATTATGGCTTTATTCTTCAAAATAAAAATCTCAAATTTAACATGAGTAATGATGAAATGATCGAAAAAATCATATAATACATTGCTGCGACAACAATTAGAGAAAATAAGAGTTAATTTTTGTATTTTAATATTCAAGATTTTTACTTTATTAATGCATACAATTGAATTTTGTTTGATATAACCGATTCCTTACGATGTTCTGAAGAGTGCCACAAGAAGTTGTTTTTAAAAAACTTCAAACAATAAGTTAAAAAATATTTTAAAATTGACGAAATTGATTGATTGATTTCACCGGTTTTCACTAATTAATTACCAGCAGACTATTAGGAATTTCAAGAAAATTGTCATGTCGCACCCTAGGGACAGTCTTTATAAACTTATATTTCAAATATGAGTTCATAGATTTCAAAAACAAAGTCACAATCTTGAATATTGTAGCATCCTATTTTGCTCTGAATTTCATAGCAACTGTATAGACTTAATTTAATTTCGTTTCTTTTAATGTTGAAGTATAATAATCCAAATTCGATAGAAGGTATTATAAGAATGTACAACGAATAATATAAAGTATTAGCCTCTTTTTGTTATATTTTTGTTAAAATTCATCTTTAAATAGTATATTTCTATGTCCATGCTTTAATTTACTTATTAAATATGCATTGTCCGTACTTGAACGTCATTCGTTTAGATTTTCTCACTTTCGGAGCATCTTTTGAACATGGACAGGTAACATTTGTAAAGTATTGGGGGCACTGTTAGGGAATGCGTTTGCAAGGTGGCGAAAATGCGAGTTCCCTAACAGTGCCCACAATACTTTACAAATGTTACCTGTCCATGTTCAAAAGATGCTCCGAAAGTGAGAAAATCTAATGAATCAGTTGCAGTAGTTGATTTAGCTTTCCAACTGAAATATTTGCAAAACTGCAAATGTCGGTAACCACACCGTCGACTTCACCTTAAGAGTAAATAGTTTTTTGTGCCGTTCTAAAATTATACTGCTTTCAATGTATTTTTGTTGTCAAAATCAAATAATCTGATTATCTGTTTTCTTCCAGATGCACGGCTACGACCTCCCGCCGCCAACGATGGCACCGGGGCCCCCAACAGGGCTCCATCCGCAGCCGCCCCCGGATGCAATGGCCCACCCAGACTCCACCGACAGCTACGTCACATATCTGGAGTCTGACGACAGCCTGCCCGCCAGTCCTTAACGTAGCCTCTCCTAAACCACGAGGACGGCACCTGGGGGCCATCTTCACAGCCCCAGGGAACGGTGTACATAGGGAGTTAGATGGGCCGGCTTCGGGAAGATTACATTTGTTTTATTGTATAGTTTTCGAAATTTTTATTTTATTAAATATTCGTTATTATAAAGAAATATATTGAATAACGAATGTTTATGTTAAAATGTATTATTGGTTCTTTTATGTGTGTGGGAAATATCCTAATGCCGGCTCTGGATTCAGTTATGTTAGGAACCAATCATGTGCATTTTACTGTTTAATACTTTTACAAAATGTATTATTTATTGTATATTTACTATAAGGTGTGCATTCATGTATATAAGTTATTAAAATGTTATTGTGAAATTAGTTTGTAAATATACATTACTTATTAAGAATTTAGAGCCTGATATTAAAATTTTGTGAGAATAAATACTAATGAATTTTATAACGCATGTTAAACATGGTTTTTTTCCTTTACTTATTTGTTTCACAAAAATTTTGATGCATTATTTAATTATTTGGTTCTTTTTTGCTTTTATTTGAGGGTTGAGTATTCAGTTGTTTCTGCCCCTAGTAGTCATTTGTTTTGTGTCCAGCGGTACACTAATACATTGCTGGTGGTCCCAATAATTGATTATACTTCAAATCAAATCAATTAATAAAAAAATCCTACATTACATTACATTACATATAAATACAGTTTCCTAAATATTCGTTTTATTATAATAAATCATTGTATAAACATTTGAAGTGAGTAAGTAGTATGCAATGAGTCGTATGAGGGCAGCACATGCAGTGGTAGACAGCCATGTTACCAACTGCTATGGTTACTGGGTTCACCGTTATTTTTATTTTTGTTTTTCCATCATTTTGACATTATTTGCAATTTGATTAAAATATTTTGACATACACTTGGATTTAAATAAATTCCTTGCGCATATTATTCTAAATAGAAAGATTTTCACTATTAATATAACTATAAAAATATTTGATAGTTCTTTCGTATTTGGCGCCCCAAGAGCGTGGTCGCAAGTATTGATTTCGATCTCGCCATTTGCTTCGCAGACTTCCTTTCAGATTTGACTCAAATCGTCTATCTTCGGTGTCGCGTAAGGTGCTTTCTTTAGAAAAGTTAACACGTAAGTAATAGTGCATTTGTTGTTATTTTTGTAAAACTGAGCTTGTTTTGTCATTATATATCATTAGATATAAAGAATTTGCTGTATTTTAATAACTAACGTATTACTACAACGTGTTTTGGATTGTCATGAGAAAGCATGAACAACCACATGAAATGCCTGAAGTTTACACTGGCTTTTTATCATTTACGAGATTACTTTGCAGAAATCTTAAATAAGCAAGCATATTGCACAATATTGCTTTTGATATTTTTACATTATTTCAAAAAATTACTACGTCGTCAACCGTTAGTCATACCTTTCTAACAAGTTAGTGTCATTGACCCAAAAATATAAACTTTTTGTTCATTATTAACAAAATTTAACCAACATTTTTATGGGTTTTGATTAATTACAGTCAGTTCTTACTGTAAGTGTAGTCTGAGCACTTGTAAAATAACGGTACTTGGATGTTACCATGTTGTAAAATAATGAATCATTTTATTGTTGTTACAGAAATTTTTGTATGAGTCAAAAGGCAGAAAAACCAGTTTTATCCGGTCAACGCATCAAGACCAGAAAAAGAGGTAAATTTTTAACAATTTGATACATTTTTTGTCCTATTTTAACCATTAGTATCTGTCTCAAAGTACAGCTTTCCTTTATGTAACTTTCTTTTGTTTCTAGTGTTCTTTGCAAAACAAATGAACATCGCGTTTCAATTGTTTCTTCAAACACTAGATCACATGATATTCATTTGTTTTCCGTAGCACTTAAACCTGTATTCAATATATGATATTCAATTGAACTTGACCACATTTCTTTGTAAACTGTTTTGTCTGTTTTGAGTCTAAAAATACATCTTGTGACTCAAAGAAGTGTCATAAGTTTTTGTTGTTGCAAATCTTATCTTTCTGTCATTGAACTGTTACACATTACTTTTGCAAAGATTATTATCTTTTACGCTTCTAATAATTAGTTGCATTAATTCTTTGTAAATTGTTTACACATTTACACAAATAAATTTTTATTTCAACACTAGCAGACACTTTGACCATGTGCTCACATTTAATAATTTTATTTTGAAATATTTCTGCAAAAATATTTTTTAGTATTATGTGTGCTACTGTATAACAATTAAATTTTTTAACATGTGATAGAAGATACATCAGTATTGTATATTTTAGATAATACTCGTAATCTTCATGTATTCCTCAACTATTTTTAAAGAAATATTATGTTAGATTTAACATTATAATATTTTTTAATGCTGTTACTTTCCAAGGTTAGATATATGCGTTTAATTTTATTTTTTTTAAACGTGACAAGATCTTGGAAGAGAAAAAGCATTCGTACTGGCTTTTAGTGATGCTGTAGCTAGAAGTCACCAGCAATGCGACATTTATTTCATTCTCATAACATTTTTTATAATATTAGGATACGTGTACAATAGATCTTTGGTAACAGTTATTTTAGAGCGTTTATAAAATGAAACAATACATAAAAATATAAATGTGCATAAGGGTACTTGCATAACTAGACATACAGATTAAAATAAAGTTTCTAAAAACATATTTCTACACATTATTTAATTTGTATTTTTCATTTTAGAAACGTTTTTAAAAACTATCTTGAATCACTGCTTTGTTATGCATGTAGTACCTGAGTGATTACGTGTTTATAATTTGGAGGCACGCTAGGTGAACATATCAAATAACATCGTTTAATTCGGGAGTACACAATTTAAATCCAAGAAATTTATTTTACCGGAAATGTTTTTCAAAGCCTAGTTATTCTTACTAAATCGAATATGAGGAATTAAATGTTTGTCTTTTCAAAATAAATCATCAGTACATTAGCGTGCTTCTAATAGAATATGTGCGCGTGACATTTCAACAATAGCGAACGATCAGCTGATTTCAGTCAAATAAACAAAAATTTAGCATTGAATCTTAATAGCAATACGTAAATTAGAACTTATGATGTGCAACGAGAGGTAAACTGAGCATCCACGTTTTAATTTTTTGCACATTTGTTTAATTGAGTAATAAATTGATCTAGTTCATAGGTTATTTAGATACTCACGCACGTTATTCATTGTTTAGACAGTTTATTCTGCAATTCTAATTTCGATTTGATTGTTACATTCGTCACATTATAATGTACGGGTACGGGTGACCTAGTTAAAACTGTGCAAAAAGCAGAAAAGCTGATGTGATGTAAAATTTTACAGTATCCAAAAATACAAATATATATAAGATTATATAAACATGTATACAGATTTTCTTAAATTTAAAAAGATTTTGAGCGGATTTTGTTTATTTATCAATTATACAATAGATTGTTACGATTTTAATAAAACTGTAGATTTTCCAATGATTTCAGAAGAAGTTTAATAAATTTGTACAAATATTTACCTCGTGCAAAATATCAATATTGTTCAAAGTACCAATTAAACAAAATATTTGATTTATAATGCAGCAAAATGTTTATCCACAATCAGGCAATTATTGTTGATCATTCACGTGCAAGTATTCTGCAATTTGTCTCTGTCTTTGTGGTGACAGTTATATACGATGTTTTATTATTGTGTACAGATGAAAAGGAAAAGTACGATCCAACTGGATTTAGAGACGCAATAATTTCTGGACTGGATAAGTGTGCGAATGATTTAGACGCGATCAGCAAGTACTTGGACACAGCAGGGAATAAACTCGACTACCGACGTTATGGCGAAACTTTGTTCGACATCCTCATCGCTGGCGGGCTCCTGGTGCCCGGCGGGATGTTGTCACAGGAGGGCGAGGGCCCGTTCAAGACTGACGCTTGCATCTTTGCTACTCCCAACGATATCAACCTCGAGCTCATGAAGAGCTGGGAACAAGTCTTTGTTAAACTTATGCGCCGATATAAATACTTAGAGAAACTATTTCAGGTAATTACAAATATATCAATCAATCTTCACCAAACATTTCTATCTTGACTTCTTGACACTTCTTTTGCCTCGTCCACATTTATTATTCGATTCGTACAAGTTCTCTCACATTTAATTAATAATTAGCGATGCTAATTTATTTAAAAGTCATGTAATTGTTTTTCTATACGACTGTTACATCATATTCAATTATGGAAAGGTTACATTCTTTCACTTGTTACGGAATAGATTCATTCCGTCCCTAGTGATGGAATAATATGTGGCGAGATATAATAATTTAACTTTATTCAATGTTTTTGGTTGGTGGGTAGCTTTTTAACTACTTTGTAGATTGTGTGAAATGTTCAAGTTTATGCAACATAGATTTAGTGATTAAGTAAAGACAGGGATTGTTTCTTGTACAAATGTGAATATTGTTTTTCTCTTGTAGGATGAAATAAAGAAAATCCTAATGTTCGTAAAATACTTCAACCCGGAAGATCGTCGCAAGTTGTCTTGTATGATCAGCTTGTGGATCTCGAATAACTCAATTCCGTTCAGCAGCGTATTGGTGCTGAACAACTCTCACTTGGTGAAGGATAACTTAGCTCTCGACTTCCTCATTGATGTGTTCAAGTGGTGGCGTGAAGACAAGGGCGTCTCTAGCCTTTACTCTGCCATCAAGAAGTCTAGCATCGAGTCCCATCTTCAGAGCTTCGTGCCAGACAACAAGCAGAGCCAGACGTACTTCCGCAACGCCTTCCAGGTACATATTTCACTTATTTACTCACATAGGGTTCGGTTTTGTTCCGGTTTTCATGTTTCTTCTTGAAATTAACCTGTTACCGAATTTTAAAAAAGGTGGTCCAAGTTTCGGTTCAATGATTTATTAAATAAAAAGCCATTACTTAAAAAAACAATACATTTCTAAAGAAATTTAAAAACTTGACTATACCATAGAAAATACAACAATTTTCATAAAAATTTAATATCATTTTAGCGAAAAAATTCTAGTGCTTAGAACTGTTCACTTTTGCATATTTATCTATTACGCCTTTTACCCAACTTAGGTGTGGCAGCGACATATGTACATACTGTGAATCATCAATATAGATAAATATATACCGTGTGTGCGGCTACCAGCCAACTCTCTCATAGTTGTTAGCGAATGGTACACCATAAGGGAGATTTGTATGTAGTTATACTTATGCACCTTACTGGATTCGAATATCGGCTATCCACTCCACTATCTCTTCGATAGTCTCCAAAAGTTGCCACATGAATTTATATTATATGTACACTAAGATGAAATAGTTGCTAAATGAGTACCACGGTACTTTTAATATTTTATAGGTTGTTACTCCAAGAATGTAAATTATTTTCGAGCGTGAGAAATTATCTAAAATTTTATTATCAACAGAATTTTCTGTGTTACACAAATATCCAAACAAATAGTTTGTTATTTTGTAAGGTAGTAATTACCATTGTTAAATATTTAATGAATAATTTGTTATTATAATATAATTATGTATGTTTGTTTTCATTTTTCAAGTTAAAATATATTATAATTATGATTATTTTCACTAGTAACGCTAGAAAACACTAACAAATAAGAAATTTAAAATAAATTTATCAACTTTTTGATTAATAAATTTTTGTGTTTTAAGATTTTATGAGCAACTAGAACTTTTTTAAATGTATATAAATCTCCAAAATTTCGATGTTTCTGATAGCTACTTTTTATAAAATAAATTCTCGAGATTTTCCTAGAGTTAAATATAGCAATAATTATTATTAAGCCCTGTTCACACATGGATTATTTGAGGATTCGTTCATGCTTCTGAATCGTGAGAAAAAGAATCTTTGTGAAATTCGCCTGGCAAATAGCGGTGCTGATAAATGGAATCCTAAATGAGTCTTGAAAAAGAAGAATTTGTAATTCATTGAAAACTTCAAACCAGTGAATTTCTTTTTTCCGGGACTCAGAAGCATGTGTGAACTTTTTAAAATGGTTTATATTTGTGTGTTTGTAGGAATCCGGGCTGGAAGAAATCCTAAAACTCTGTAACGACCAGCACCAACAGGTGGCAAAGAAGCAACTACAGCAGCTGCTGTTGGACAACCTGGCCGACAACAAAGCTACTAAAGAGATCGTAGTCGAACTGAAGGAGTTCTCCCAACGCGAGAACATCCTCGAACACGAAATCGTCTGCATCATCTGGTCTACGGTGATGAGCCAAGCTGAATGGAACAAGAAGGAAGAGCTTGTGACGGAACAAGCCTTGAGGCATCTCAAGGCGTTCACAGGTCTCTTCTCTGCATTCACTACTCAGGCGAGGAGTGAGCTGAGTTTGTTGCTCAAGATTCAGGAGTTTTGTTACTCCAACATGGTATTCATGCGTACCTTCAACAAGATTGTGATCTTATTCTATAAAAGTAAGTTCTTTTCTATTCTCAATTTTACTTTTTTCTGTAAGATCGGTAGACATACTGTGACACTTCGTGTAGTTGATAATAATTATTTATATGGCGAGCGTTGTAAATTAATCTTTACAAAGATACGTGACATTTTGTAATCAAAGGTTAAACCCTGTAACTCATTTTCTTAGTTGCCATAATGCCTGTAAACTGTCATTTATACAGAAGGTGGAAGTTATGTTGGTAAATTTTATGATAAATTTAATAATATTCACCTACGATTGCTAAATACATAAGTACATAATACATACATATTTATCACGCCTCAGCTAAGTTCATAACATAATAATAACATATTTAATGTAATATGTTTAGAAATGCTACTTGTAAATATTTTAAATTATTCAGGTAACTTTTTGACCAGTAAAACTTTTCGTATTGTAGTTTTTAACCAAAAAGACTTCCTGTATATTAAAACTGCATAGACTTTTGCGAAATAACAGTTGCCATATAACCTTATGAAATGAATTATTTAGTAATAATAGTTGTTTTTAGTATATATTTCTAAAACAGTGTTTCTTTTGTTGCAGCTGACGTAATTTCTGAACAAGTAATTCTGAAGTGGTATAAACAGGACTATAATGTCAAGGGAAAAGTGATGTTTGTTGAACAAATGAAAAAGTTTATCGATTGGTTGCAAAATGCTGAAGAGGAGTCTGATTCTAGCGGCTCCAGTGATTAAGAAGTAAGTTAATCATCCCAATGACAACATAATGGGCCGATTCCAGCACTCTTCTTTAAGCTAATGAAGATTTTTTAATTACCATGGAAACATCTTTTATCTCTTTTTTATTTACAGACCGAAGCATCTTTGTAATTTTTGTGAAGATTCTTTAACTTAGATTATTTCACTCATCATAAATTTGACCAATCAGATTGTCTTATTTTTCATTGTTTTCCAATTTAAATTAGTGATTAAATAGCACCATGCTATTTAATCGCGATTAAATTGCAGCTAGCCTTTTCTAACAAATTTTGAGCTTTTTGAAGGCATATTTAGCAAGATACTTACATGATTTTTATGTTTTCCAATATTCTATATCTTTAAACATGCCAAATTATTCATTTCAAGCAGATTTTACTTATTAGTTTTTGACGTTTATCTGACAGAAGTATAAAAATTACAAACGATTTGCTATTGTTACAATGGTTACGTATAACAACAAAATTTGTTAGATGTCAGAATCAACGTATGATTGCAAAAAATCTTCCTATTAATACTGTAAGTACACATAAAACTATGAATTCATGAAATAATCTTAACATATACCCCTCGTGCTAAAGAATTGAATCGATAAATTTGACGTCTGGCTTATTCAAAAAATTTTGCTTTAAAAAAGTGTTATCGTACATAATAATTTTAGATAAAATCCCTCGACCTGCGGTCTCGGGTTTTTTTCAAATTATTATGTAGTCAAACACTTTTTAAGCAAAATTTATTTCATAAGCCAGACGTCAAATTTATCGATTAAATTCATTGCACTCGGGATATAACTTATGAGAAGAGTGCTGAATTCCGCCCATGTGTGTTTAAATTGTTAAAAAAGGGTCAAAACTTTTGAGGGTATATACTTTTCGATGTCCTCATTCAAGAAATATAGTAATGAACTATTTAACCACGAAACTAACTTTCAATAACAAATAAATTAGCAACTTTGATTAAAGATTAAACATCATGTGTGCTTGAAAAAACTTATCCTTCATTAATGAATATCCAAAAAATTAGTTCGGTTGAGAATCAGGAGAAATGTATATATTCTCAAAGTTGATCCTTTTTTTAACATCCTGTTTATATTTTTCTTACATAATCGACGTTGCAGCTTACACTTTAATCTTTCTCAGGGTTAGTAATACTTTTGTATCAGATAAATTCGTAAACAAACAGTTAAGCCTCATTCACATAAGCATTTAGTTTGAAGATTTACATTTATATTTAAGTTTTAAAAATATAGCATTCACATAATAAACTTAAAATAGATTTAGTAAGTGGTTAAAGCTAAAATTAGGAGTTTTCAAACTTTAGTGCTATAAAGTGGAAAATGAGGATGCTCGTATAGTTACATAAATTTAAACATTCTTAAACGTAAACATAAAAACGTAATTCTTATTTAAATGAGGCTTTAGTATTACAAAAAACTTCGTACAGATATACAAACATCCATTTTTTTCTCATTCTGTAGTCAGTATTGTGACGAGAGTTTACTCTTACTAATCGTGAAGAAGGTTTAAGTGTAAATTGAAGAAGAATATGTTATGTTACACGTGATTTTTTCATCTACTATCAATTGAATTGTTACATAGTTAACATAATGTTTTGTTTGTTCCAGATTCATCCTATCATCAGTGCCACCATAAAGTTAAATTATGAAGAAGTCTAGAGCCAGTATCGCCATTCCCAGTGTAAGAAAATCTCGGTGCCTTAAACTATGTTTTGTATATTCGGCATTGCAATAGCCCGTGTTTGAGATCTGTCATTGTCTCGTAGTAATCAAACAGATATCGGTGACGTCATTTCTATAAAGTATTATCATCCCCGGGAATCGTGGTACTGCCGCTTCTGACAGTGTGAATTCATTTTTGGTGTTATGAATGAATGATTGTCAATTTTTTTAAAGTAAAATAAATGACTGTTTCTTTTTACACCAATCCCCATTTTATTGTAGACTAGCAAACAAAAGATATATTGTAATATTTTTTAAGATATACAATTATGTTAAATAGTATTAAGGTGTTATTAATTCAGTGTGACAAATATCTATCCTGTATATTATGCAAGTAAAGGGTAAGAAAAATCATATTCAGGTAAAATTATGAGTATATTCTACGGGAATGTTTTACATACTTAGCAAATTAAATACAAAACAGTTTTCGTAAATATTTTATATCAGATCGCATTTAGAATATTGCAACATATACTTTGGTTCAATAGATACTTTCAAATATTCTAAATACATTTACACACAAATTTAACATGCGTTATACACAGTATATCAATAACTACCCCATCTTTCAGGGCGGAAATCATAAATTTGCGCCTTGCAGATTAGGAATAGTGTTATTCTAATGAGTTTAACATTAACAATTGCTTTAAGACTTTAGTTTGCGATGTTTCACGTATTTCTCCTGCTAAAAACATTTCATCAACGACTGTGTAGACTTTGTAGAAATTAAAAACAAGATCTAGTTCGCATACATTATGGAAGTATTCGTTTAAGACTTCAACAAAATTGTGTATAGCTTCAAGATAGCATAGATTGTTATCGTTTACGTCAACGCATATGCAGAAATATAATCCTGCGTATCTTCTGTAGACTATTTTAAAGTTTCTGAACTGTAAAACAAATTGTTTAGATTGCTACACTAAAACAGAAATCAGTTGTTTCAGTACTTACCTCAACAAAATTCGTGTGCTTTGCATCTCGTACTGTTACTACAGCATGTACTTCTTCGATTAGCTTTTGTTTTTCGTCATCATCGAAATTCATATACCATTTGGCTAATCTAGTTTTACCTGCTCTGTTTTGAATTAAAATAAATCGAATCTATAATTAAATTAGGTTAGTTAAAGATTAATTATTGCACATCTAATTATAACAATATTAACATTATAAACATATATACCTTACCATTGTTATAAATTGTACTAAATTTATGTCAAAAAATGTCAATGTCAACTTATGAACGTACGCCCCTTCTTTCTCTTTCCAGTGTTGCCAACCTTTTTTTCTTAAATTCCCAAATGTTATGTAAAAATATCCCAATCGAACATGAAAATTCCCTATTAAAATTAATATTTTATAAAACATTGCAGTAAATATACAAATAAATTTAACAAAACATTGAAAAAAATGCCAAAATCATACGAAATAGTTTTATAAATATTCTATATCTCTATATAACAAAAAAATACCAAAATCATATGAAATAGTGATACCAAAAAGTACTAATACAGTGGTTAACCATTGTATTTCTTCGATTTTGCCGGTTTGCGGCATTGGATTTTTTTCGATTTTGGATCTAAACTTTGAGAGCTCATATCTCGAAAACTAAAAGACTTAATAAAGCGTGGTTTGCGGCATTGGATTCCTCGTACTTTACTTAGTATAATCCGCTACTTTTTAGATAAATTTCAACTTTGACCAAAAAAAGAACTAAATGGTTAACCTTATCTAAACTTAGGGACGCTATATCTCGAAAACTAAAAGACTAAAAGCGCGTTTTGCGGGATATATTAATTATTTATTTGTGTGTTCAGGTTTTCGACCCGTGGAGGCGGTTATCGGAGGAGACCCTACTTACCATTCTTCAATTGACCACTGGCCTCCAATGAAGAAATGTCTGCTATTTATTGTATTTATTGATAGAACTATGTGTTTATATCATAAAAATTAAATAATCGAGATGAAATAGCTGTATATATTATTAATAAAAACAAATAAGCAACACTTACATCATTGCACTAATTTTATTTCTTAAACAATTTTAATTGTACACTCCCTAAACCCAAACGTCTCAAAAGTTTTTGTCGAGTGGTCCAGAAAATGAAGCAAAGTTGCAACTACGCTTGGAAAATATTAAACTGCAAATAACTCGAAAACTAAGGGTTGCACGGTAAAATGCAACGCATATTTGGATTCAGCGGGTCCTACTTGAGGGGTTAGACTACCCCTCTTTATCCTGCTACCTTTAGTTTACGAGATATAAGCATTTTAAAATTTTCCTAGCGTAGTTGTAATTTTGCTTCAAAAATCGATATATTATTTTAAAATGAATTTTCGATCGCTCAAAAAATTGAAACCCTTATTTTTGCCATAGCCCTTTGAGACTTTGGCCATGTATAGAGGGCATTAAAATGCACGGGGGGGGGGGTTATCTCAAGGGCGCCGAAAACTTTCTCAGAATTGCGAAAAAATCAATTCCAAGCGAGTTATGAGGGATTGAAAATTCTAACAATTTTCCCTTAAAATAAGGGCTTGTTTCATATATTTCAAGGGTTCTTGGTATTGAAATCGGTTAATTAAAGTCCGCTGATTCCAAATATGGCATCAGAATTATATAATAACTTACCGTTCACGAGAAATTACGAAAATTAAAAACTACCCTGTGGTTATAAAAATTGGTTATAACTCGGAAGTTAAGGATTGCACGGTCAAATGGGGCGCATATTTGGATTCAGCGGGTCCTAATTAGGTGTATATGATACAAACTACCCTTGAAATAAACGTTATTTAATTTTGCTTCAAAAATCGATGTATATCGTTAAAAAATTAACACTACGCTAGGAAAATTTTAAATTGCTTATAACTCGGATATTAAGGGTTGCACGAAAAAATGAGGTGTATATTAGGATTCAGCGAATCCTAGTTGATAGATAAAACTACCCCTCTTTATCCTACTATCCTTAGTTTACGATATATAAGTACTTTTTAAATTTGCCTGGCGTAGTTGTAATTTTGCTTGCAAATCGTCACAAAATCGAGATGGTAATACACCCCTAACTAATTAAGCTTAATAAACATTTTGCGAGAGTAAGTTGTACCCAATCCCTCTAATTCGAACCCGCTGATTCTAAATATGCACCCCTTTTTGTCATACGACCCTTAGTTTAAGAGTTATAAGCGTTTTAATATCAATACAATTTCCTAGCGTAGTTGCACTTTTGCTTCATTTTTTGACCTACTGAACAAAAACTTTTGTGACTTCACACCAAGATGTTATATAACGGGACGTAGGACAATAATAGGGTAATTATATAATTAATTAGATTATAAATAAATTTAAAAATGATTTATTATATTAAATATCAAAGCATTTGCATTTAATTTTAATAATTCATATAACAACTCATATATTTATACTTTAATATATTTAACAACTTAAAGAAAACATGGGGAAAATAGGGACTTCATTTTTCTTTTATATAGGTACATAATATACAAACAATACATAAAAAATTATTATACAATATTTTTATTCACACATATACATACTTAAATAATAAAACATCACATAAATCAAATATATATTTAAAACTATAAAGTAATGGTATTTTTATTAAAATAACATAAATTAGTTTGATAATTAAATAAAAACATACATAAAAATACACATATAGAATATAATTATCTGTAGGTATTTACAAACGCTACAACAAATAACAATTTAGCTCTAACAGTAACCTAAGACTAACAGTATGTGAGGATACCACATCTTAATTAGAATGAAGATGTAAGAGAAAGAAATCCACAAAAAAAACATTACCAGGGGACGAAAATTGTGTTCATGGGCAAGGAGTAGAGTGGTCTGTACATCTGCTTGGAAGCCAGTCTGAAAAACACAAGAAAAATAAAGATCAGCAATGTATCTTGTACCGTTCAGAAGTTACAAAAAGGCCCTCTTAATTAAGCCCACAAGATATTTTCATTAATCTAATCTTATGTAATTTAACTCAAGGAATCCAATGGTGCCAAGATCAGCCCTGTATCTTGTACCATTGTTCAAAGGTACAAAAAAGGGCTCTCTTAATTAAGCCCACAAAATATTTTCATTAATCTAATCTTATGTAATTAAACTCAGGGAATTCAATGGTGCCCAAGATCAGCCCTGTATCTTGTACCGTTCAGAAATTACAAAAATCAAATAAATAAATAAACTACTTTAAATAAAATGTAAACTTACATAACACCAACCTTCAGTTCAAATATGCATGATGTCTCTCAATAACTGTTGAATAATTCCAAGAATGTTTTCAAAACTCTTGAAGATGCTGTCCAGGTCCAGCAAGAGCTGTAGAAGACCTCCAAGAATTACACCAGTAATCTTCAATGTCTATAGAATCTGTAACAATCCGAAAACAAACCATAAGGTACTGGCAAACAACCATATAAATAAACAACTTTAAATAACATGCAAACTTACATAATACCAACTCGACACCAACCTTCAGTTCAAATATGCATGAGGACTCCCAAAATCTTCTGAAGAATTCCAATAATGTGTTCAAGACTTTTGAAGATGCTGTCCAGATCCAGCAAGACCTCCAATAATGCAGTGGAACAGCAGATGGACCAATTCACTTCTTAAAACTACCACAAGTCGACCAATAATCTTCAACAATGTTACTAGAGATCTTCAATGTCAATAGCGTCTATAGAATCTGTTACAATCCAAAAACAAACCATAACATACCTGTATACAATCGAATATATAAATAAACTACTTTAAATAACATGTAAATTTATATAACACCAACCTTCAGTTCAAATATGCAATCTCAATCACTGCAGAAGAATTCCAAGAATATGTTTAAGACTCTTAAACATTCTTGAAGATGCTGTCCAGGTCCAGCAAGAGCTGTAGAAGATCTCCAAGAATGCAATGGCACAACAGATGAACAAATTCTTAACACTACCACAAGTCGACAAATAATCTTCAACAATGATACTAGAGATCTTCAATATCTATAGAATCTGTAACAATTCGAAAACAAACCATAAGATAATTGTATACAACCAAATAAATAAATAAACTACAATAAATAACATGTAAACTTACATAACATCAATCTTCAGTTTAAATATGCACGAGGACTCTCAATAACTGCTGCAGAATTCCGAGATTGTGTTTAAGACTCTTGAAGATTCATCAGCTTATTGAAGATGCTGTCTAGGTCCAGCAAGAGCTATAGAAGGCATCAAAAAATGCAGACTACCACAAGACGACAAATAATCTTCAACTATGACAGTAGAGATCTTCAATGTCTATAGAATCTGTAACAATCCGAAAACAAACCATAACATACTTGTATACAAATTCATAAATATATAAACTACTATAAATAACATTCAAATGAATTTATATAACACCAACCTTAATTATAAAGATGTCTAGGTCTTTCAGCTTCTTGAAGATGCTGTCCAGATAGAAAGACTCCAAACATCTGTAGGTGGCTTCCGGAAATGCAGAAGAGACAGTAGTAGATGAACCAGTTCACTTCTTAACACATCCACGATTCATTTTACTGTTTTGTACCACGTCCGTTCACCACGAAATCATTTTAAACAATGCAATTCTAAACTTTGGCTATATAATTATATTAATTTTAATTTAATTAAGTTGTTGAACGTTGCTAATTATGCGATAAATTGATGATGCTTCTAAAAGATTGCATAAAACAAACCTATTGCATAAACCGCACTATTAAATGCTTGAAAAACAAATAATAATTGTATTTATTTAATTTATCTTCATTGCATTCCTGACAATTGGCGAGATTCATCTGAACACTTTTGTTATTTACCGCAAGTTTGTTTTCTTATAAATTATTTATTAAATACTGCACAATGAACAAGGATAAATAAAAAATGTATATGTTGGTATCAAAACAATATCTTTATAGCTATATTGTACTTATTTATTAAAATAATACAGTTTTTAACAATAGTTACGTTGTTAAAAATCAACAGTCATCAACTTAACAGTAATATAAAGATTACGACTTATCTTAGAAACAAATATCATTATTGTATGTCATGGAAAACAAAATAAAGTTTTATAATATAAACGAAATAAAAAAAAAACAAATTATTTGCAACAAACAATCCACGATTGTACAATAATGTAGTAAGATATAATCACAGTCGGTTGTTGTTTACCACTCCTCTTCTGGTTGTTCTGCACCACCTCCGGAGTTAAAGTCTTTGGCTTGACCATATGAGTCCTTAACAAACAAAAATATAATTAACAAATTGAAATACACATAAATAAAATATTTACCTCTCTGACATCGCGTCCACCAAATCTTCCTGAACTGTAGCTTCCACTTCCACCAGCAGCAGCTCTTTCAAGCCAATCCGGCACATTCTGATTAGCTTGTTTTAGAATCCTGACTAGATTTGTAGCAACGGGACCATCTTGACTGTCATCATAGAAACTAGTGGCTTGTCCTTTGTTTCCTACACGACCTGTTCGCCCAATTCTGTGTACGTATTCGTCTATACTCTTCGGCAAATCGTAATTGATAACATGTTTTACGTTTTTGATATCAAGACCACGAGCTGCTACATCCGTAGCCACTAAGATATCTCTGTGACCAGTCTTGAAATCTCTTAAAGCTTCCTCGCGTTCCCTCTGAAGCCGATCTCCATGAATACTAGTCGTTCTTAGGTTATTTTCACTAAGATACGTTGCGATGAAGTCAGCATTTCGCTTTGTTTCAACGAAAACTAAAGTTCTTTCGGAACCTTCGTCAGTTAAAATTTGGAGAAGTTTTTGTCTCTTACTAAACTTATCCACCTGGTGGAAGATCTGCTGCACGTCACTGCAAGCGCCGCCGACGATGCCGACGGTGATGAAGAGGTAGTTGTTGAGGAAGCGCGAAGCAAGGCGCTGGATTTCTTCTGGGAATGTAGCGGAGAACATCAAGGTCTGGCGTTCGCCAGTAGCAACCATGGTTTCATGGCTCATCATCTGCTCAATGGCTGGCATGAAGCCCATGTCCAGCATTCGGTCAGCTTCATCGAGCACCACGTAGCGCACTGAGTTGAACGTGATGCGGGAGCGGCTTACGAAGTCGTTCATGCGGCCTGGAGTTGCTACCAGGATATGGCATCCGCTCATTATTTGGGATACCTGGTGACTAACGGAGGTGCCGCCGTAGGTTACTACAGTCTTAATAATAGAGTCGTATGCAAACTTCTTGGCTTCAGCACCGATTTGAATGGCAAGTTCTCTTGTGGGTGATACAATAACAACTTGAGGTTCGCAATGGCTGCCGTCGGCAATGAGATCCACCTTGTCCTCCAATAATGAGTGTATAATTGGTAGCAAGAAAGCTGCAGTTTTGCCTGAGCCTGTCTGCGCGCAGGCCATGACATCACGTCCCGCCAAGATAATAGGTAAAGCAGTTTTCTGAATTGGTGTGGGCTTTGTATAGCCTGACTTCTTAATGTTGTCTAACAGAATCTGACGCAAACCGGACTCAGTGAAGTTGCTGATTGCAGGAACGATGTTCTCGCCAGTGACATCAACAGGAATGTTATCGTATTTGTCGAAGTTGATGCCGGAGGTGATTGCAGTTGCGAACATCTCTGTTTCATCTTCGGTAGGTTCAGGTGGGATATAAATTTCTCGGGGCTTTTCTGGTTTGTCTTCGTCGCCATCGCCGCCGTCTTCACCGCTGCGGCCGCCGCCGCGACCTCCTCCTCGGCCTCCTCGTCCACGTCCTCTACCGCGGCCTTCACCGGAGTCATCACCCCAGCCGCCGCCACCACCACCACCACCACCGCCGCCGCTGCCCCAGTCGTCACCGCCGTCATCATTGTTGTCGTTATTTCGGAAGCCGCCTCTTCCTCGGCCACCACCGCGTCCTCCACGGCCTCGGCCACCTCCTCCACCGCCGCCGCCCCAGCTGTCACCGCCATTATCATCGTTGTTTCCCCAGGAATCGTCACCGCCATCATTGCTGCGGAAACCACCACCCCCACGGCCTCTGCCGCCGCCACGACCACCTCGGCCACGACGTTCACCACCTCCAAAGCCGTTTTCGTCGTCATCTCCGCCGAATCCACCACCTCCTCGGCCACCTCGACCTCCCCTTCCACGACCTCCACGACCCCGACGCTCGAAGCCGCTGTCGTCGGTTGAGCCCCAAGCATCATCGTTTCCGTTACTGTCGAAGCCGCCTCTGCCGCCACCTCGACGCCCACCGCCTCGATTTCCTAAAATACACGGGAAGTCATTTAGATAAGAAATGTGTTTGTATAACCACAAATATTAGAAATAGCACAACAATTTTTATATCAATGAGATAATCTTATCTTAATTTTTAATGCAATGACGGCAAGATAATTTTTTTATTACTTAAAAAAGTATTTTTGGTTGTCTATGAATGAATTAAATAAAATTTGCAATTATTTTACTAGATATTAAAAATTATGTAATAGACCAAGAGCAAGCGGTCAAATTAGTGTGGACATTTAATTAGTCGCGAAATTGAAGGTTTTGGCCCAGAAGATGGAATGTTCATTCTGGCAATTCTATGTGGCCGTATTAGGCATTTTATATTTTATTTCATATTTTCATACTTGTTTTTCGAGTTATAAGCACTTATGATTAATAGATATTTACTTCACAAGTGGGAAAAGCAAGGAATTGCACACGAAGAAAATCTTAACTCACGAGACCGAAAGCTGAGTGAAATAATGCCACTAATGGGCAATTTTTTACTTTGCTTGTTTAAAATCACCAGTTATGATGCTTTTATCGAGAGGTATTGGATAAATATTTGTATTATTTTTTCCATATGTAAGCAGATGTTTATCTGCTTACATATGAAAAAAAAAAAACGCTGATGACAAGCAAATTTTTGACATTTATGAAAATATAAAATATCATTTATTTAATTAATATACGTTTATTTCAACCTCTTTTTCGGTAGATATGCAAGGCCCAAACCCTTCAATTTCTAATAAAAGTAATAAGATTTCCACACGAATTTGATCGTCAGCTTTCCGTCTATAACTAAAAACTTCTTGACTGCATAATGATAAGTTTTCTACCCCACATGGGTCTTTTTCAGGGAGTTATACACCCATGCGGGATAGAAACAGGTTGGAGTCGATATAAGCCTTTTAAAAACTGACTATTTCCAGAAAATAATTTTCCTTTCCTTGTTAAAAATTATTTTGAATGTACAAGATAAAACCAGTATAAATTTGTTTTAAAATATTGAAAAAAATGCTGATTAATATAATTACCACGTGAGTTAGAACCCCAGCTGTTCGTGTTATCATCGCCCCAACCACCATCGTCACCGTTTCCTGGGGCTGAACTTTGTTGCTTTGTGAAACCTCGACCTCGTGAAAAATTTCTTCCAGAATCTACGCTTTCGCTACCGAAATCTCCATTCTAAACAAGAATAAATCATTTTAATTAACATATACATAAACATAAAATGAAGGTTAACTTTAATCAATGTTATTTTAAAAATAAAATTTAATAACAATTTGTAAAATTAGTAATAAATAAAAAGTCTTACGGTGTTCCCAGCAGGGGATTCATCCCAATCGTCTCCCATCGTGTAATAATCTGCAACAACAGCAAACAACAAAATCAACAAACTGTGTTGTCTTTGTTTGTTGCAGTGCAAGCAATAACATGCTCTACAACCAACATAAATGCCACCAAATTTATATACTACGCTTTTAAAACATATATTAACTCATATTTTTTGATTATTATTGTAAATCAATACTAAAATATTAATAAAAATGTAAAAATTCCTTGCTTACCGGTTCAATTAACCACCTGCAAACGAGAGCACATGTAGCGAAGACCGTTGGCGGCAAAATGGATGAGCCAATAGCAGTTCTGTTTTGTGCTTACGAAAAATCCGTTCAGCAAACTATAAACACAAGAGATTCGTTCTTACTACAGTTGGTAGTAACAAACTTTAGATAAAAATTACTAGTTCTAGTTAGTCACTAATTCAAGAATTTTGTCGGCCATCACTGAAATCGTTAGAACATAGCTTGAATAATTTGGATAAGTTTCAGCAATGAATTCCGTACAGGTATTTATTCTATTCTATTTATGTACAGCCACTATTAAGCTTTTGTTTACAAATAGTATAATGAAAATAGATTAATCTGTTTATATTTCCATTACGTAATACTCTAATGGCCAGTTGCACCACTTAAATTTTAAGTTTTCCTTAAATTAACAATATCGAATCAAAATCAAATTGTCAAACGTAGAAATGTCATTAATTCGATTCGATATTTTTTATTTAAGTGACACTTAAAATTTGTGGAGGCGGTGCAAATGCCATAACTTGAACATACTATCAATAATTTTAGTGTGTACTTTGTCAAACATTTCTTATTTTACAGAAATCTTTGGCTTTGGCAAGAATCTGCACTAGACAATATTCTAGTGGAGCCCCATCCACACAATTCTCAAATTTAAAAGCCAAACAGGCTAAGTTCCAGGTATTCAAAGGAAATGACAATGTGACAAATGTAATTAATATTTTTATTTTCTAGAGCGGTGATGGTCTACCAGTTTTCCTGAAAGGAGGTGCTATGGACAAAATGCTTTACCAATCGACAGTTGTGCTCTGTCTTATAGGTATGGGAATGTGCGGCAAACTATTTTGGGAACTTGCCGTACCCGCTAAAAATGAATAGTGCTAAAAATGTGTATAGTAAATATCTAGTTGTACTATTATATAAAATTGTTATTTAATAAATTTATTTCGACTTATATAAATTATTCTTGTCCCACCGTTCACAATTGACAAATGAACAAGTGATGGAAAACAGGCAACCAGTTTTATATTTGTTTGTAAAATTTCTTAAAAACAACAATTAAAATTGTATGTTTAACTCATTTATTAACGATTAACAAAAAAAAGGCTGTTGTATAATATTATTTATTTCAAATCTTGGTAACATCCCATTTGTACAAAGTAATATAAATATTCTGAGTACTTGATATCACAGATCAAGTTCAACATTTTACTTAAATGCCCTATTTTATAACTTTTTGTATTATATTAACAGCAAACGTATAAAGTGTATCGATTTTATTTAAATGCAAGAAAATAATAAATGTACAAAACAAAACAATTATTGCAATCCTAAAAGCAACAAAATATACAATTAAATTTCTTTGTTTTCATTTTCTGTAACGGCAATAGGTACTTTCGATTCATTATTAACAATGTTAGTTTCTATATTTTCAGTTTGTTTATCTACTAATTTATTTACGTCGTCTGATTCTATATTGGCAAGATTGTCTTTTACTTCTACGTTTACAGATTTTACTGTTTTTGGCTTTGTAGATTGTTCTACAATATTTTCAGTCATTTTTTCTTTTAATTTTGTACCATGATCATCCTTTGTTTTCTTTGATTGAGTTTCAGTTTCAACTGTTGTCTGATCGTCTTTTGGTACCTTTGTTTGAGATTCAACTGTTTTCTGATCGTCTTTTGGTTTCTGTGATTCATAGTCAACTGTTTCTCTAAGCTCACTAGATGTGATAGTAGATTTACCTTCAATTGTTTTTTTCTCGTCACTTGATTTAATATTTTCGATATGTTTTTCTATTTCCTTAACTGTTTCAACTACTTTTTCTTTTGGTTTCTTCTTTACAATTTTAGGAGCAGTCTTTTCCATTGTTTCTTCGGTTTTTATTGTACTTTGATCAGTAAAATTTTCAGTTGTTTTGTTACCTTTATCAATTTTAATTGATGGTTTCACTTTCTTGGGCGGTTCTTCACTTGAAATATTTTGAATAGGTTCTACAACAGGTACACTTTTTAATTGTGTTTCTTTCTGTAACTGCATTTCTTTTTCTTTAATTTTCCTTAATTCTTCTTGTTTTAATTCTAGTTCTAGCTGTAATTGCTTTTCCATTTCTTGTATTTGCTTTAATTCTTCTACTTTCCTTAATTTTCGCTTTTCCATTAATTTTTTTACAGCTTCTTTGGCACTTTTTAAATTATCCTGAGGTTCCCTTTGTTCTTCGTATAAAATTTCTTCGTTGGCGGATTTCTGTTCGTCTATTATTTTCTTGACATTATCTTTAACTTTCTTATTATCTAGTTTCACAACCGATTCATTCTTGATGTCTTCTATAGTATTATTTATTTCGTTTTGAGCTACTTCGATATCATTCGTACTTTCAACAACATTTTCTTCTGTACTTTCTTCAACAATTATTTCGTTTTCTTCAGTAATTTCTTCATAAGAATCAATAGTTGTATCTTCTTCAGAATATATTAAATCATCAAGTTCTGCAGCAAAATCTTCTTCTGTAGAATCAAATTTAGGAACTTCAATATTATCTTTTCGTTTTAAAATAAATATAGACGGTTTCATTTTAATTTTTAATGGAGGGATCATGTTATAGTTTAATGAAATGCCAGCAAAACCTTCAATTACATCTAGAACATCGTGTGTTCTTGCATATGGTTTTAAATTTGTTGAATATTTACTTTTGGCTTCAGTTAATAAATGTGTAAACACTAACATTTCATCACTGCCTGGTATCAAATTTTCATCTTTGCTGTAACTATAAATTAAAACAATTATACTATAACTTTAACTGTACTAGGAATATAAAATTACCTCCAACTATCATTAATTTGAGTAAATCTAGATACTCCAGTTTGAGCTGCCAAGTTATCAATATGAACATGTACAAAAGATTCATCTTTGGCTATTCTATTAAACCGTGAAATTGCTGCACCACCTGGGTAATTTGTTGTTGAAATACTTAGCATAAATAAAGTAAATAGACAATTTACTACTAAGTGACCACAAACTCCGAGAGATAACACATTAAAAATTACAGATTTTTCCCTATTTTGCCATCTAAAAGTAAATCAGTCACAACAAATATACAAAACCATTTTAGAATAACTTACATTCGATGGCAAGCAGTGGCAGCAGCAACATTTAACAATGGAAAAACGTAAATGATAAATCTCAGTTCTTTGTGAGGTAGAAATGAATACAAAAACACAAATATTATAGCTGGTAAAAATATTTTTCGAGCTCGAGAATCGAAGAATACGCCAAGAGGAACTAAAAAAAAAGAGGCAGCCATGCCTCTAGGAATTGCTGAATAAAAATACCACAAAAATGGTGATGTCTACAGTTTTCATCAAGAAAATAATGTTAAATAGTAAGTTGAACTACGTATATTCAATCTTAAAATCCATAATTTTAAAAGGTGGGTAAATTATGTATGTATGAATTATAAAGATTTATACAAAAGATCTACTACAAAATAACTGGTCCAAATTATGATTAATTTTTATGTTAGGATAGGTTTATAAAATATAGTGATGCAACGGATTGTGAATTGACCGGTTTACTCTTTGTCGCGTTCAATTTTTTTTTTTCGGATATTCCATTCACTTAGGATATTACAAGTGAATATTTGCATTTATTAATTTATTGTCAAAGATTTAAAGAAATATATGTTACCGCAATTTTGTAATTTAATTTAATAATACAGGTGATTGTAATTGCATTTTAAATCGCTATGCCCAATAAATTATATTTAGACTATCAGTAAAAACGCCTATTTGAATGTTAATCAATAAAAAATTCGCTGTAATATTAAAAAGGATACCCCATAATCAGAACTACGGTTTAAAATAGCATTAAACCATAAAACTTCACCTTCGGGCCACAAGAATCTATTCCAAAATATAGAATCAACAATAATAGTTAATGATAAAGATATCACACCAGCTGGGACCGCACTTTTAAGTAAACTACAACAAATACATTCACATAAAAAGTACTCTACTACATATTCAAACATTACTTACTCAACTATACTCATTCGTTTACAAATCAAATCATACAAAAGTAACAACCCTAAAAACATAGCTAACTCTGCTCGAAAAATGATAATTGCAGCTGCTGAAGAGAAAATAAACCTTTTCTGGTGCTGGTTCAACCAACTACTAACGGCAAAAAGGACTGCAAGTTAACAAAAGTCATTAATAAATACTAAGTAAATATCTCTATTGCGAACCTAGAGGTAGTGCCATTGTGTTTGGAAGCGTTCGACTTAGGTAATAAATAAAATGATACTGGGAAATCGTTATAGCTACAAACCAAACAGTCCATTTTTGGCCGAAAATTTTCTCCAGCGATTTCAATAGTGAGTTTAAAGATACTACTACTAGTGCACCAAGAGTAGCTCTAACTGAAAAATAAGTAATTGTAAAAACAGAAGCATGACGGGTATTATTCATGATTGACATCAAGTCACTATTTATTTAGATAAACCTGTAACCCGTGATTAATGATTCATTACTCACAGCTCTGTTTAAAAATAGTATTTGTCAATTTCATAATATTTATTGTTATTTATGTAACAAGTACGCAAAATACAGTCTTAGAGGACGAATCTATATGTGGACGAGGCGCAAGCCAAGTCTTTGAATTAGGTGAGTCCTCTAAAACTAAGTTTATGTACAATTTATTAGTAACTTTTCGAAATTATTCTAAAATATAACTTTAAAATAATTTGAAAAACGTAGGCGATGAAACAATGAAAATAATCCTATAAAATGTAAATAACAGCTCATTGCCTAAGTTACGTTATTTTAAAGGACTGGATTCCCTAAAATATTATTTTGCGGACTTAAAACAGTTCGCAAAGTAACGATTTTAGAGAGCATGTACTAAAATAGTATATTACATTACAAGTCATGAAAATGTTTCATTGCAGACGAGGAGGCGTTTGAAGAATGCGAGGATGCGCAGCGTCCGAGCATTTCTTCAAAGCCTCCGAGTCAAGCAAAGACATTTTTATGACGCGTGATGTATTCTATTTTTTTTAAATCAGCAATTAAGCTTAAAATTATAAAAAAAAATAGGTTTGCATAAATCATCAGAGCTGTGACAAATCATCAGAGCTGTGACAAATCATCAGAGCTGTCACAAATTTTAGAAAAAGTTGTCATGACAAGTAAACAAAGTTGAAAGTAAAAATGTAAAAAAGTAAAAATGACTAGGCATTTTCATGCCGTCATGAAAATCTTACTTTCATGCCGCAAATTAGTCTGGAAATGACGATTTTCATGCCGATTTTGAAAAAACAATATTATTTAACGCGCACCTATTATTGAATAGTACTGTACATTACTAAATAGAATTAAATTCGATTTGATCAATTATTTTAGTGAGTAGTAACTTGTTACTCACAGTCATGAGTAATATCGTCCAAAAATGTGTATAATATACGTATTATTCAATAACCGTGGAAATATAATTCCTACCTAAATATTGTGTCCAGAATTTATTTAAACCTAAAAGTTGGATTACTGCAAAAATAGGCGATGACAATACACTAACGATTAAAGGGCCGATAAAACTTCTAGGTACTACACCGGGAAACTCAAAATGGTCATACTGCAATAAACAATTGCAAGTTAATATAATTTCTTCCTTCAATTGTCATACTACCTTTGTCAAATTGAAACCATGGTACAGAATGTCATGCATAGCTTGCAGATTAAAACTTTCTTCAACTTTTGTGAATGGACAGTACACTAAATGTGCAGCTGCAATTATCATAATAATTTGGGACATCTTTAATTGATAAATTAATATTTACAGTATTTACATAACTTTTATGTATACAATACATTGAACTAAAATAGCTATAACCTCAAAATATGATGTCTGACGTAAATATCACCAGTGGACATCAAAAGTTGGGGAAGATTTGGCACTAAAATAAGTTGCGTAGATATTTTAAAATTTCGTGCAAATTATTTTTTTCTTCTGATTTTAGTTGGCTTAGTTTGGTTTCCATGGAACTGTTGTCATTTTTTGTTTCATCTGATTTGACACATCTTCGCAAACGAGGATCAATGATTGCCATGGAAATCTTTTGTTTTTCTTCGTCATTTTTGAGCAATTGTTTAACGTGACCTCTAAGACATTTGAAAAACGACACCAGGTTATCTTTTTCTAGTTTGATACTGTTTCTTTCCTCCTTTAATTCTATTACTGTTAACTGAAAATTGTATTAGTTATAAACGTTGTAAGATGTATTTTCAGTAGATAAAATATACCATCCATTTCCAATAATGTTTTTCATTAGTTTTCCATTTCCAATATGTATCCAATAAATTTGAAACTGTTTTTGTTTCTTTTAGATATGAATTAAAATTTCCTTCACTTTTTAAATGATATAATTCTGCTACTGTTAATTCGCTTGTTGCATTGTGAATCTATAGATTATATTTTAATTTTTGAATTAGTTCTTACTAAGGCTCTACACTTCTTGCTGAGATAAATAAGCAAAATTAGATATTACAATATCTTTGATTTTGAAATCTGTATATAAATTAAATTAATTATTAAAGGTTGTCACTACGATTGTAACAAAACGATATTTTTAAAATACTTAATACCTATCTGATAATTAATTTAAAAAATTAAGTATTAAATTTTCTTGGTTTTGATGTAAATTATAGCGTCAAAATTTGTGATCAGCGAAATTTGAAATAATTTATAGGCTAACAAAAAAGATATTCTGAAAAAATGACATGTAAGCACCGTATGGGTTCATTTACTCGGTGTTGAATCATTGATAAAATAAAAATGTGTCATTATAACACAAAGTGTAGAGCCTTAATTTATTTTTTACCTTTTCTAGTAACTTCATAGTTTTTTCATTATATTCAGATATTGCTTTTAAATTAACATTTATTTTTCCACACAAGGAAAATATGTAGTTCTGATAATCCAAAATAGTTTTGCAATTAACTTCAATCGATTCTTCTGATTTAAAAGGTTGTTCAGGTACATCAAATTCATAGCTGAACTTTGATTCTAATATTTTTTCCTTTATTAGTCTTTCAAAAATGTCGTTTTTGTTAATTAACCAAGAAAATGCAATTAATAATTCTCGACTGCCATATTCCATATCATTAGGAAGAGAATAGAATTCTAGATTTTTGTAGTTCAGTCCAGCGAAATGAATTTTAATGTTGTCGACGATATTTTCGCCTATATTGTTTTGACATAAACTATTTAATAGATTCCAGAATTTATCCACCTTAAAAATAGTATAAATAGTATTAAGTTTATTTTAAGTTATTGTAATACTTACAACAATGTCGTCTTGTTTGTCATACTTAGCTAGTTTGAAAAAAATTGGTTCTATTTCGAAATCACTGGTCAATTTAATAAAGTCGCACAAAATCGCGATTGTGGGTTTTACATTTGTCATTGTCTAAAATATAAACTGATTTTTAGTTTTTGGTAACGCAAACAATTTCTCAGCATTGCTGAACACCATAAACAGAGAACACTGACGTTTAAAAAACACCTCATTTAATATTAATACTCATTATTTTTGTACAAAAAATATTATGCCAAATACAAGATAAATCATTATGGGTGTAATAAAATTAAATATTGTATTGCAAAGATTATTTTCGAATACAAAATGTTACTGAAAGAGATGTACGGAAAAGTTTCGTTATTATAAAGTTGTATCTTACGAAACATATTTCTATAATTGAAAGTTCATTAAAATTTTGTAGCTTAGGTTTGTTGTTTATACATCTATATCTCTGCTAGAAACGTATAATAACAAATAAAAAATAACGATTTACAAGAGCCCAACAGAGCCAGAGCTGCCAGACTTTTTCATATTATGATACTTTCCTTACCCAGTATGTATTTTTATTTACTAGTGACTTTTGTAAAATTACTCACTGACTTTTTGACAAATAAGTATTGATAGTCAACGTACAAAGTAATTTTAACTGCTGTCATTTAAAATTTATCGTATAAAATGAATTAATGATTCAATATTTATAATTGTCGATAAAGTTTAGTACTCTATTCGAGTTTAACCAAGCAATTTTATTACTCAATCGAATGATTATGATATGAACCTGCCTTCGGTTTGTGTAATAAACTTTCAATCTCGTGATTAAGAATAACATGAATGATATGATACATCTTCAAAGGGTTGTAGTTGTAACGAAACGTTTCTGGACCTACCTTGAAATATCATTTTTTACTTGAAAAGATCTGGCAACTACAGTGTTCAATTGATTAGAAAAGTAGAACCATGTTGAAAATAACGTAAGGGTGATACACTCGCTAACAATTATAACATCCAAATATACGCCATTTTATTTAGCGACTGCACTAACAAAATTCAAAAAAGTATAATACAAAACACTATCTACATATTAACTTTATACATAACAAATAGTTAACAACCAAGTATAATATAAATTACAGCATATATTCTATGTGATCTGTATTGCTATTAATTATGGAATTCCGGGTTCGGTGGAATTTGGCAAAAAGTGAATTTTCAATAGGTATCACCGCAAATAATGAGAAAAACAGTAGGTAGGTATAACAATACAGCTATGACAGACACGGATTACTCGCTTTATCGTTCGATTAATGTTAAATGCACTTCGGGTGAGCGTTAATGTGATGCTAAAGTGATTCGCAATATTGCTATGATCATGAATGATATGTCACTTTAGTCATTTTAGTTTTTCGATTAATTTTCAACTAATTTCGCTAACTTAACTACTCTAGTTGTTCCTTAACACTAAAGGATTCGTTGGGTATCAAAAATAATAAAAGAAAATTAAATAAAAGTAAAAACTTACAGGAAAATCCAGGGAAGTTGACAGGTGGTTGTAAAATTATTATTCTAACGGCTCAAACTGAAAACAAATGAAACAACCTTAACACACTCTATCGGAGATTCTTAATATTAGCTCTCAAACCAGTGGTTTCAAAACTTAAAAGTTACAGTATAATCAAGCATAATAATCCGCGTCTTGTAATTTTTAAATTGTAAGTGATTTTATTAAGTTTTGATGTACACTGGCATTTAGAGCAAGCGTACACAGATATGCAAATATGAATACGAAATTTCAATCAATAAATTAACACTCTAATTACTGCGGTGTTAATTTATGCTTGAATTTTTATTAATCATCCTAAAAGAATTGTATAGATATTTTATGGGTCAGATCTATCTATTTGAGTTGTATTTTACAGTCAAAGTTTTTAACATTTGAAAATAAATTGAATGAAAATCGAAACAACTGGTGAACTTTTCGTTCACGTTTATATAAATCAAACACACACTCACAATTTGCATCATCTCTAACGTAATATCACTAAGATAAAGTTCTATATTTCACATAAAATACAAATTTATGTGAATCCGTCCAGCAACTAAACTTGTGCAAGTTTAAAAAGTTCGCTTCCTAAATTATACAAAAGATATGGTATGTTATTATTATTTATTATTGGGGGATCCCACATAATCAGTTAACCACAACACATTTCATATAACAGTTGTTCAATGATGAGACTCACTGATTTTTAACATTTGATTCTTCACGATATTTTACAATGGCTCGGAGTTACCCTAGCTAAAATGAATTAACACTTAAACATACCACTCTTTGATGTCCTTGCTGTCGCGTTTTTTCTTCGACACTACACCGCTTTTGTCGCCGTTTCTAACCGTGCCATTCATCTGATACTGCGTCTGTCCATTTCCGTTACTCGTGTTGCCCAACAGCGCCGCGTTCGGGCCTTGTTGGTACCCTTTTCCGTCGTCGACTTTATACGAATGATCGCCGCGCGATTTAAATTTCAAAATCACGAGAATTATTAAAATCACCGCAATAAGCGCACCTGCGATAACTCCGATAATGAGCGCAACGATTTCTGACAATTCGGATGAAACTCTTTCGGTTTTCTTGTTGTTGTTGTTGTTGTTGTTTGTTTTGACTGTTGGATAATACGGCGGCTGGTAGATCGGGGGTTGAGGCGACGGCTCTACTATAGGATTGGTACTACTTCCAGTTGTATCTGGAGAGTTTTCTATGGTGCTAGGAGTTTGACCTTCACTTGTACCGGATCCTGAAGGACTTGAACCGCCATCTTGGTTTGTAGTTGGGCCGGAAGTCTCTGGAAGAGGAGATTCTGATGGCGTACCTTCCGAACTTGGTTCAGTTCCTTTTGAAGATGTTGATTCACCGCCGCCTGTTGTTGATCCGGAACTCGGATGAGTTATCACTAAAAACAATAAATTCATATAAACAGGTTTGTACTTGCATTTTTATATGGAAGCGAATGCTGGGCATGCATGCAAAAGCACAAATAATAGCGTGTTAAAATGATACTTTTACGAAAGTATGTAAATATAAATATACAAGATTGGGTGTATATGAAGAAATTTAATGACTGAAAGGATAGTGGTTCTGACCGGTTCTGATAACTCCGGTTCGAATCCAGTAAGGTACACATTCCAGTTTGACTGAACAAAAATATCTCCTTGGTGTAGTATCCACTAACATCTATTAATACTATCCTCGAATTGATGACTGGTAACCGCACACACGATATAATATATGATATTACGATGATAATACCTGTTGAAGAAATAATTGGCTCTTCTGTGTTGTCTCCAGACCCCTCGTTGTCACAATCTTCATCATCACAAGTGGTAGTCTTCGGCGAAGGAACCTTCGACGTGGTGGGAGGCGGTCTCGTTGGTGGAACATACACCGGAGTAATCAAATCATCACCTGAGCCCGATTCAAACAGCGGAGTACACTGATCTTCATCATCTTCATTGCACCCAGACCCAGCTCCCGAGAAGATAAGGTCATCCATGACTCCAGGAAAACCTGAAGCTGGGGTCTGTTGCATCTTCTGGTCGTGCCGTTCGAGGATATCTGTAACGAGCTGCACGTCTCCTCGAATTGACGTATGGGAGTCTTTCTCAGAAGCTAGATCAAGAACTCGAAGACCGTTGACTACTACGCCTGCCATTATTCCGGTGAATGGTCGTTCTACTCGTAATTTATTTTTGTTGAACTTTCCTCCGACTTGGATTTGGTATTGGCTGTTGAAGACTTGAAGCTGGTGACCTAAATATGGAAAATCTTACATAAGATGCAACATGATCTTAATTTAATAATGTGGCGGATATTGGAGAGAGGCTTTAGTAAAGTAAATGTAAAAGTTAGCTATTAGTGATAACCATCTTCAAGTTAAAAGATTTATGTAGTAATGTAATTATTATTTTTTACGAATCGGAACAGGAACGAATAAAAAAATTCGTGCTAGTATTAAATTTCGCACTAGGTGCCATATAATCTTTACGGTCCTGCATTGGATTATATTATAATCTTCAGCCGTGGTTTTGCCCTGAAAATGGCTAAGACTAATAGCTAAAACGTCATAAATAAAGAAAAACTGAATAATTTTCTTTTTTACTAAAGTCTTTCACCAATATCCGCCAAAGCAATTGATTAGCATGTCTTAATATTCTTTTTATGATTTAAATTTAATATTTCTTACCACTTGGGTGATTGGTTTGCACGTTAAAATCATCAATTTGTAGAGTGGAATTAGGTCCTGATCTTCTAAACCGTACAACATGGTACGCATTGTCGTTAACTTTAACTGAAATTTCCCCTAATGGATGGTCGTTCGTTCCCATGTTATAAACCATAAATACATTGCCTTCAACCTAAACAAACAAAAATATTAATACTCTTTGTTAACTATCTACTGTAAAACATACAATTTCAAGTTCAATGTAATCATTAGACGTCGCGCTAGTAACTCTCAGTAAAACGGCATCGGATTTGGTTGTTCTAAATCCTAACGCGATGGCATCTTCCGTCATTTCTGGTCTTCGATCTTCTGGGAAAGTGTACATGATTACGCCTCGGTTTGGGCCGAATTCATACGCGACAGATTCTGCAAAATAGGTTTAGTATAAAGGAGTACAGTGTTAAATAAATGGTGTACCATCTGAGCAAGTTGGGCCGGTGAAGGAAGTCATATCGCAATCGCAAGTGTACGAGTGCCATTGCTGCACGCAGATCCCTCGGTTCGCGCAGACGTTGTGGCTGCATTTTGCTGCTTGACCTGCAGATTTAGAATTTATTAATAGTTGACAGTTGGGTAATGCGTGTAATAGAATAATGGTACGCTCGAAATAACTTATTGTTAAATTGAACATTCACTTTATGATTTTGAATGGGAAAACTAGTAGGTAATAAAAGCTAGGCAGAGAAATACATTATGAAGTAATACATTTTCTGTTACACCGTAAAGGAAAAACATGTTTTTTAGCTTATTAAATCTTACGTTTCAGAATACCATAACAGCAAAAAATATGTTGCTTCAATTCCTGATATTCAAAAATTTAAAATTTCGAATTTTTGAAATTAATTTTTTTTCCGCTTAATAAATGAGCAATTATCGTTTAAAATATGTTTTTTTCATAGCTCATGTTAAAGTGCCACTTTATCGACTATTTTGAGTCGATAAAGTAACTCTTTAACCGTAAGGGTACATAAAGTAAAATAAAGAATAAATAGACGGAGTGTAAATTATGTTTGTAGTAGGTACATATTGCATATAAAGTTATGAAACTAATGCAAATTCTTTTAGCCGAGCGCAGCGAGTTTCGGAATTTGCACAGATTCAGAATTACGTTTTCCGCATGTGTTACTACAAATAAGATTTTTGCTGCAATCTTCCTCAAGAACATAATATTAAAATAAATTCAAGATTTTGGCAGTTTATATGTAACTACTATGCATAGTTAATCTTTAATATTTATTACTTTTAAGCATCATGATAGTTGCTTACATAACAGTATTTATAAATATATTTTTTTAAATTCCCACACTAGTGATAGCATGTCTATTTCCCGCATGATTGCGGAATAACGTTATTACGAGTGAGCCATTTTTTGACACCCAGTATAATTTGATAATTACCTTCGCATCCAGTGGCAACAAGCGAACTATGTACCACAGCGTCTTCCAAAACATTCGGCGATTCTCCATTAAAGTCCAGCCCAGCCAAACATCCTTCAAATCCATGTTTCGAATGCAATTCTTGCGGTAACTGAGCATACAAGTCTTTATGCAGCCCTCCTAAGTATAAAATTCCCTCCAGTTCCAAATTTCCATCGCCATCAGTAGTTGCAACAACCAAATCATCATCAACCATCAGAGTATGTTGCTTGGGAGTCGGTCGCCTTATCCCAACAGTGTGCCATCGGTTGTCGTTCAGATGAGCTCGAATATTATCTCTAAGTTTTATTACACCATCTCCTACGTTCAGAAGATAGTGCAGATGGCCGTCAACCAGTTCAACGGCTATAAAGTCTTGTTTTCTACCCCCGTTGAAGAATATTAGGCCGTTAGATTCGCGAGTTTTAAACATAAAGTCAATATGCATTGTAGAATATGCTCTCAACATCGGAAGACCAACAAATGTGTGTTTCGATCGAAAGGTTACTGGTCTGTGGAGAGTTTCCAAAGAATGAGTAATAAATTTCGCGGCGACTTTAATATGTGGCAGACCACTTATTGTTTTTTCTGTTGGGGAGGCCTGGGCTAAATCTATGTACGATATTCCGTTGAATATAAACTGTTGCAACGAACCGACGAAATTTGGAACTGTTGTTTGCATTCTTATTTCTTCTTCTGGATGGTATAAGCCTCCTAAATGAATGGTATGGATTTGGAGCGTGCTCTTTTTCAGCAGGATTGTTTCTGCTATGAAAAGAAATTATTAATTGGTACACAAAGTTACAACACTTATTACGACAAACGAAAATTGTAATTACTTGAAATATACATGCAAGCGAAAACAGAATTGCAGAGAAATATTGAATCGAAATTGTTTGCAATATATCTCTTTTTCAGCAAGATTGTTTCTGCTATGAAAAGAAATTATTAACTGGTATACAAAGTTACAACATTTATTACGACAAGATAAAATTGTAATAACTTGAAATATACATACAAGCGAAAACAACAGAATTGCAAATTCGAGAAATATTGTATCGCAATTGTTTGAAATAAACCAATATGTTCAGTTATTATTAATCTCCTGAATACGATGGATATATTTAATATTTAATTGCATAATAAATGAGATATTGCGAATAGTAATTTAGCTAGAACTGTAAATGACAGATCTGTTGAAATATCGAATGCAATTATCAGGTAGGTACCTATGAAATACATCTATTCCCCTATTTTTATATTATTACGGTGGATATAGTTACAAGAATTTAATCAATGATGATGATGATCAGAAACAGTAATATACCTACTGTTCCTGTCAATTCCAGCTCTCATAAATAACAAATTGGAATTATTTGAAATATATCTATAACGTATTCTATTTTAAACCACTATAAATTGCTCAATAAATGAGCACTCACAAATAGCAAATTTTAAAATAGGTACCCGCAGTCATAGTTTCAAATAAATTTATTCAACTTTATAATTATGATAGGCACAAATAAAACTTTTTAAATTATATAATTAAATTAGCTGATCAGAAACCATCAAAAATATCATTTATTGCGCTATATTCTACTTAACAAAAAATCTGTCACATAATAACTAAGCTATAAAAATAATATATTAAACATTCCATTACCTCGAATAGGTGGTTGGGCATCCAACTGCAGTTTAAGATTACTAGATCTTCGTGAAAACCTGACAGTGTGCCACTCATTATCGTTCACATTTTGTCCAGCCAGCAGAATCTAGACAAAAACAATCATCAGTATAACAAAATCAACTTTCAAATGGGATCATGCTCTTTAGAAACGAACCAAGCCATGTTTTGTTTATTATTCACTTTCTGTAAGCATGGTAACATCTCTCACCTTATCTTTATCACTGATCCTAACAGCAAGCCGCACCCTGCCAGCAGCCACACTGATCTCGATCCTGTCGGTGCTGTCTTCAGTGCTGGTGGTCAGCAGCAGCCCGAGAGCCTTGGCCGTGCGGAACCTAGTCATAATCATCATCTTTAGTTTCATAGTATTGTATTACAACTTGTAGAATTATATTTGTGGTGGTAAAAAAGACAGCTAAAATATTAAGAAGAAGATTAAAAGGCTAAATTAAAAAATTCTTCCATTGTCTAGAAATTATGTTCTAAAAGAATTTATATAATTGGAAAGTTTATTTAAATTTTTTATTGCTTTTACATGAGGTGAATTTCACCACGTCGTGTAACATAGGTAGATGAAAATTGCTTTTATTTCTGGTAACAAAGGACCCCGCACCATTATCATTTTTTCTGAAACTTGGTATACGACCTACTTAAGATGTTCTGAATCGAAATGGTCCTTTGGAAAAAAGTCCGAAAATGCCAGGTTCCCGAGATATAGCCCTGTAAAGTCGCGAATGTAGGAATTAAGATTTTGTGGATTCTCTCGAATAAATCATTGATATATGCTTAGATCATATATGCAAATGTGAAAACTTAGATTTTGCATCTCAGGTCTCAGGCACATCCCATACAAGAAAAAAATCTACCCCCACTGGATGTACTAGATTACTGGACTATAATTTAATATATCATAAAAAGCATATTCAAATATCTTAAGCCCTGTTCGCACGGCGATCTTTGGAGATTCTACGGAGAGTCAAGATCCTGGCAAAGAAGAAGTTTTTTTTTTCTAGTGATAATTACATGGTTTTGAAGCAATCAATAAATTATAAATTCTTCTTTTCCAAGACTAATTGAAGATTCAATTTAGCAACACCGTAATTTAACAAATAATTCTCATTAGAAAGAAAAAAAAACGTTGTCAGGATTTTGACTCTCCATAGAATCTCCGAAGATCGCCGTGAGAACAGGGCTTTAGAAAATATAGATGTCTATAATGATTTATTTCTTGCACGCTGTTGTTTTATGAACAGGTAAATTCGATGAAGTTAGTATACCTGAGCACCAGGTCCTCGGTCTGCGTGTGCGACTGGCCGTCCATGACGATCTCCACGTGCTGCGTGCCGTTGAAGTTGAGCGTGGGCGCCTCCTTGCCGCACGTGGGCCCGGTGAAGATGGTGTCCGTGCAGTCGCAGACGAAGCGGTTCCAGCCCTCCAGGCACAGCCCGCCGTTCAGACAAGGCTGCGACGTGCACTGCGTTGGTTGCGTGTGGCAGAGGGTCTTGATGGAACCTGGAAGAATGTTAGATAATGTTAGTTGCGGTTACGTCATTAGTTGATTTGTTATATTGTGATCAGCTTTGCTAATTCATTACTGTTTATTGTTACATAAGTAGGAACTGGGAGCACATAATAGGGTAGTTTACCATTTTTTAAAAAGTTTTTTATTGAAACTTCATGTTATTTTAAAGCGATTGAGAGTACTGATAAGCCTTAATTGTTCTTAATAAAGCTGTAATTAATTTTTAAAGTTTGTGTTACGTAGATGTATAGCTGAAAATCTTCTTAACTTTGTTTCCTGACACAAAAAAGGCTGTAACTTGCGAACGGATAGAAAAAACGACTTCTGGTTTGAAGCAGTCGATTCAACAAACATTTTTCTATCAAATGTATTATTTTTAATTTTTCAGGAGGGGACTGGTCATAAATACAGTACAAAATTATGAAAGAGTTGATGAACTTAAACTTGATTTTGGAAATTTCCGAGAAATTCCAATTTTTAAATGGTTAATAGTTAATTACCTATATTAATATAACTACAGAAAAAGTTGTGACGCTTGTTTGGAAACATCTATGCTGGATGCATGTGTCATCGTTTTGTAACAAATATGTAGATTAATTTAAACAATGCCACTCAAAAGTTATTTTGAGAGCACTGAAACCAAAATTTCATTCACTTTTATATTATGTAATAACGAATATAATTTCAAGAGATGATTTCAATCTATGTTTACGACAATATAAATAATTAAAATTGTTTTTCTTTGTAATGTTCTTCATATCTAGGTTGTATCTTGCGCTTTAACTAATAAGATTTGTTAAGGTAGATAAAAATATCTCATATTTCTGTAATCAATTATATTAATTCATTTTGCTCTCAGGAAATGTTTCATTCCGGAGAAAACTAAATTATTAATTCAATAAGTTCGTATCGGAAATAAACATATTGAAGAATTTTCTTTTGTTCAGTTCAAACGATTTTCCTTGTAAACAGGAAATTTAAAATGTTCCCGATTTGATAAAATGAAAGAAGTTTAGTTTACTTACAAAAAATTTAATTAAGAAAAAAAAAACAAATACAATACTTCGGAAAGAAAATAATTCAGATAACGAGACAGTGATAAATTTTATAGAACGTCAAACTATTTACAAACAGAAGCAAATGCAAAAAGTTATCTTGCTTTATAAATTAGTCAAATTTATCAGAAGCACCCCTCGGTGTTTTTACGTAAATCTATTGTGTTTTAATTTACATATCACGTTGCAGATTCTATCTTAATTGAGAATTAAGATTACAAGTTCATTATGTGCGAACAGAAAACGTTCAAGAAAATAAAACATCGACTAAACCTTCTGTTTTCATCGCAAAATTACACTATTTTGGATATTTTAAAGCCAATAGGCTACTTGTATTGAAAATGAGTTTTATATTATTATGTTATGTAAAATTAAATTTTATTTAAAAAAATTATGTAAAGTTTGTACAAAAATATATCGTTATAGCTTTAATTGACTTACTAAGCTTGCGGAATGCCGCACACAGCAGGGAGTAGCACTACCTGGCGCGAGGGGTAGGATTAGCAAAATTTGAAATACACTAGGGTTTTTCATTTCAATTCATTAGACATTTTAAAATTTCTATTAGTAATGAATTCCGAAAATCAAATAAGGGATTTGATCTTTTCGTCAAATTAGGAAAAAATAAGATTAGTGAGAATAAATCTTGAGAGAATTAAGATTTTTAAATAAAATAAAATTGGAAAAAATTTAATACGTACCTGTTCTTTCAACGCCATAAATCAAGCTTAAATCCGCTTAAATGTTTAACAATAGGCCTGCTGTGAGGACCATAACGATATATGTTTGGACATACTATACCTATCCAATTTTTCCAATTGAGGAAAAAAATGTTTTGCGACGTCATTATTTTGAGCATAATAATACTTAATTATAAATGTAATCGTTATAATGGGGCGTTAACTAGATACGTCGTTACTATGGCTTTACGGCCGTTAATTTGTTCAGCGTTATTCTACGTCACATATTAATATTAAATCTTCATTTGTCAAAATAATAATAAATCTGACGTGGCCACCACAAGACCTCCCGAATTACCTGCTTTATTCTTTTTACTTATTACCTATACAAATATATTAATATATAAGTACTATTACTAGATTACTACTGCTACTACTCACAAATATATTTTAGTCATTTTATTTACACTGCAGCTGCAGAAGAAGATATAAACGATATTTTACTATTGTCACTGTGACTGTCATGTCATAATCATTTAAATTTTACGTAGTAACAAATGATACGATCATGGACTACAAGATACCGAAATACTAAATTATAAGTAATATTATACTTTAATTATTCTTAAATGATATCAGATACAGAAAAATTTATAAAATACCGATTGTAGGTAATAATCACATAATCTTTCATTTACAATAAAAATATTTGTCTTAAATTAATTATATATAGAAGTATTTTTAAAAAGTACTACTTCCGGTTTGTAGATTAAAACCAAAATTAAGAATCGTATTGAAACCTTAAATACAAAATTTGGTATTTAAATTTAAGTTATCGTGTCCGAAAAAATTGTAACATACGCACACACACACACACACACTCGCACAAACACACAGACATCATCTCAAAAATGTGTAATTCGTATTCTAGAGACCCTAAAACGTGCTCATCTACCAAAAACTCATACTCGAAAATTTTGACCCATCACAATACCTCTCTTATAGAATATGAGGCGAGAGGTAAAAAGCAGGGTTGACAAAAAATTGTCTTGAGTGTTACATAATGAAAATCGGTATCGAAATGAGAATCTGTATCGAAAAGAATGTCATTTAAATACAGACAATGCATATTTAATAAATAAATTAAAACATGAGCGTAGAAAAATTCTTTTAAACTTGTTTGGGATTGAGTTGGACAGAAAATGTTTCGTATCCCTAATGTACTCATTCCAAAGTTGTGTTTGTTGAAATTTTTGTGGTCATTCCTGAGCACTATCGTGTTGAAACAACCCTATGAATTTGTTTAGTTTGCGTGCTTCTTGTTCCAAAGCAGAGAAGCATCCAAATCGATAACATTTTACGAGACGTTCCGTGTTACACGAATGTTGTTCACTGTTGTTTCATTTTTAAGTTTTATTGTTAAATTGTACAATGTACAGTTCTATCTATGTTATTACTTTCAAAGAGCAGTTCGAATTTTAATAAACAAAGAGTAATATTGTTTTATACTTTTATAACAGGTCATAGACGCCGAGTTTGAAAATTTTTGTAGGGTGCATTTTAAATAATGAGAAAAAGCGCCGCTGGCGAATTTTTTTTAACTTCAAGGTTGAACACATTTAAAGTAAAAGTAAAAGTAAAGTAAAACACACACACGCACAATACCTTCCCTTATAGAATATGAGGCGGGAAGTAAAAATGTAATGTCACCGTTAATTTTACAAAATAACCAATGTGGATTGCAAGCATAGAGAAATATATAAAAATTACTAGAGCAAGCGTCCCATGTTATAGGCTTGTGATGAATAGAAGGCTAGGCGGTCATATATAACAAGACGCTAAATTGGAGACACGATATTTAAAAAAAAATACGTTAATTTATTCCGTTGACACCGGATGGAATGGACGGTAACCGTTCCGGCGAAACCGTTCCATGTTAAGACCCTTAATAATTAAAAAAAATCTGATGTGGCCAGCACACAATCTTCCGCCATATCTAGACTTATATAAACACAAATGTATACCTACGTACAATCCGGTGTCCATTTAAAATATACAAATAAAAATCTAAAATATTCAAACAGAAATTTGCATCACCTGAATCAAAAGATTCATTCACAGGCAAACTCTTCTGTGTTGAGGCCATCCTCCGTTCAATCAAAATTTTTGGGAAATTCGTATTTGAGTTATCCGACTTACACCCCGGCCTTGACAACATTCATACACTCACATACATACAGACATCATCGTGAAACGATCAAAAATGAGTTGTAAGGAAGAACCCTAATTTGTGCTCATCCACTAAAAACTCACTACCCGATTTTTTGCATGATTCCAATACCTTCCTTTACAGGTAAGCGGAAGGTAAAAAGTTGTACAGTATTCCTGTAACAATTCATCGGCAGTCCACCCCTGTGCACTTTCCGTTCCTAGCTATCGATTCCTAGTGCACTAACCACAACATCGATCTAGGAACGAAACATTTTAATACTGACGCCAAACACGATACGCGATACTCCATTGAATAAAGATTAGTGTATTGACACCACAGCAACCGCCAGCTATACTACACGGTAATTATAGTGTCTCGACACGCTACAATATCATATCGCAACAGAAAAAACATTACATTGTTCCATGACATTTGTTAGCACTATATTGCCGCCCGGAGAATTAGGATCATTTGCATAATAGTGACATTGTGACAGTTACTATTGTTCAAGGTTCTGTATTTGCTGTGGATTTTTGTTTTCTGACTTTGGTTTAAAATCTGTGAACTCATATTTTGCAAATACTTGCTGCTTGATAATTTTTACTACAGGATGCAATATTTAAATCCTTTATATTAACTTCACCGTCGGTCATCTCTGTCTGTCTACGTACGTACGTACGGCAAAAAAAAGTAAAAAATGATCCACTTCCCGGTATCTTTTATTCTATTCTATAAAAATATATTTTATCTACGACTAGTATGGACTACGGATGCAATACACACAGTTAAACAGATAATGGAAAAAGCACACGAACACAAGATACAAATTGAAATGTTATTCATTGACTTTAAGCAAGCCTTCGACTCAATCAGAAGAGGCAAACTAATTGAAGCATTGAGAGAGTTCAAAATAACAGAAAAGCTAATAAGACTAATAGCAATGACAATGAAGAATTCAGAAGTTTGTGTTAAAACACAAAAAGGTGAGTCCTCCAATTTCGAAATTAATAAAGGAGTAAGGCAAGGCGATACATGATCAGCAACGCTATTTATCCTAGCATTAGAATATGCAATGAGAAAAATCAAGAAGAGAACACTAAGAACAAATGGAGGACAGATCATTGCATATGCCGATGACATAGTGATCGCAACAAAAACAGAAAAATAATGGTGGAAATACTACGAGAAATAATAACAGAAGGAGATGAGATAGGATTGAGAATAAACGAAGACAAAACCAAGATGATGGTAATAGGAGGGAACAGGAAAAATAAAAACATAACATAACTTTCCGAGTGGAAAAATTCAAATATCTCGGAACTACACTGTCATGCGAAGGAGATAGGGAGACAGAAATAAAAGAGAAAATAATGGCAGCGAACAGAGCCTACCACGCAAACAAAAAACTACTAGAGAACAAAAATTTAACAAGGAAAACAAAAATTAAAATTTATAAAACGATAATAAGACCAGTATTTATTTATGCAGCTGAAACAATGACAATGACGAGAAAAGATGAAGAAGAATTGAGAAGAGCGGAAAGAAGAATAATAAGAACGATATTAGGACCAGTAAAAACCCCAGAAAATGAACCTAGACAAAGAATGAACTTCGAGATAGAACAAGAACTAGAAGGAGATATAGTAAGAAAGATAAAGCAACAGCGAGCAAGATGGTTAGGGCATGTATGGAGAACAGATGACAGCGAAACAATAAAGTCAATAGTACAATGGGACCCAGGTGGTAGAAGAAGAAGAGGCAGACCAAGATCAAAATGGCTAGAGGAAGTAAAAGAAGATTTAAGAAGAGCAGGCATCAAGAACTGGCAAGAAAAAACAAAACATAAAAAAATATGGCGAGAAGCAATAGAAAACATACAAAACAAGAAACAGGGACTGATCCACCCTAAAAAACCGGATTTAGAGAGCTCTACGAGCGGCGATACTCCACTGGAGTGTAAAGCCACTATATATATATATATATATATATATATATATATATATATATATATATATATATATATATATATATAGTATGAAAAGTTTATATTTATGCTTTCAATTATTGTCAATTGAGGAACGAGCAAAAAACACTTTGCGCGTCTCCTATATCAATCATATTTATACATTGAACTTTGCGATTTTTATGAATAAATTATTTTGTGATTTTGCTAGCGTTTCTGTGTACCGCGAGTAAAAAATATTATTTCGCCATCCGTCGTTCTCTTCAAATTATTTAAATTCTGTGCGTCAGACACCGCAAGAGCAACATTCGTTTTTTTTAATTTTTCAAAATTTGCAATTACAATTCATGCAAATGTCAAACGAATGCAAATAACGTAAGTCATAACTCCAATCAAACAATCTAAATCGTTTTGATTAATCTCACGGAATATGCTGGATATAATAGCTAGTTTAACGACGTCACGATAACACAGAAAGGATAAAATAAAAGCTTGTTCCAGACAGAGGTACGAGAGCTATGAACTCCAGTAAAAATATCACAAAAGCACATACTCCTTCACTTGTAAACTAAGACCTTTTATTATACTAATAATTAACTTTTAGATTCACGAAACTGATTTGTGCTAACACCAGTTTTTTCTGTTTCTTATTTAAATTGGACGCACACCCATTGTCAAATTTAAATTACACGCAGGTGCAATGAAAAAGAGCCACCTACATAAATTAAATTGTCCCAGACTATCAGGATTATAAATTAGCATATTGAAAAATTCAAGGATAATGTGCAGACTGCGGACAAGTTACTAAAAACAAACCTAAACTTATATAGTTATTTTTGAATTAAGTGCGCGAAGTTGATGATTTTTGTGCTTAAAAATGTCACTTATTTGACGAGGCTTGCCGAGTTAAATAAGTCATTGATGTTTTACAATTTGTTAAAATTTGTTAAATTTTTAATCATTTTCAATAACCGTAAAAAAACGTTTATTAAAACCGTAAAAATAGTTATTTAATAGCGGCTAGCTATCTCAAAATGTACTTCACCGATTGCGGTAAAATTTGATACAGTAATAGCCAAGGATCTAACTTATGATATAGATAAATTAAAATGTCAGTCCGCCATCTTGAAACAAAATGGCGGATAGATATCTCAAAATGTACTATAACTATTGCGTTCAAATTTGGTACAGTAATAGCTAAGAATCTGTCTTGAAACACAGGTATATTAAAATGTTAATCCGCCATCTTGAAACAAAATGGCATTTAGCTATCTCAAAATGTACTGCACCGATCTGGTTCAAATTTAGTAGGAACAGTAACAGCTAAAGATCTAATTTAATGTCAGTCCACCATCAAAAACTGGGCTGTAAAAATTAGTAAGTACCGTTAAAGTGTTTACGTGGTGAAAAACGAAACAAAAATCTGTGCACAAAATTTTTAAATAAATATCGATCGAGTCTCATATATAAAGAATTTATAGTCAAAAACTTTGTTTTTACGGGTTCGTTTTTTAAAACTTAATAATTTTGAAAAGAAAAAATCTCTAAAACGACAAACAATGTAATCTTATTTTCGTACCTGAATCCTGTTGTCGAGCATATCCTGCGATGTCAACTGGTTTACTGTTGAGGTTGAAATCTCTTAGACAGCCGACGTAACCCTGTCTTAAGACGGCTGTCCAGAGGGTTGCAGGTGGGACGATTTCCGTGAACGGTGGGCCCATACCGCCGATGTACATCGGCCCGTCCAGTTCTAGCTGATTTGAATCCCCTAAGAAAACACAAACAAGCTACAAAAACCATACTAAAAATTAAAATTTATTATTATTAACCAGTTGGTAAAAACAAAGTAATAAATAATATTGTCGATGTTGGTAACGTTGTTTTTAAAATTGATTCCTCTATCATATTAACTTAAAATTAAAGTAATTTAATTATCACTGTTTGCATTATATTTTACTTCACATAAGTTTTTACGTAGGTACTCCGCTGAATAAGTTAATTAAAATTTGTTTAATAAATTTTAACGCTATTAAACAATTTCCAAAACAATGTGATTAAAAAAAACCTATTTTACAAACAATTCAACGTGGAGTAAGAGAAACCACGAATAATATTTGATAGGTATATAAAAATGACGAAAAGTCGTATAGATCCAGTCGTTACGTAGTTGCGCATTTTCCAATTTATTTTTTTTCTGAAATAATGCATTAGGTAAGTAATTTTAATAAATGTTTCACGATTGAAAAGTGTATTATTTGTAAGATACAATTTTAAAAAAAATCTTCTAGTTTCAAATTTTCTAGTCTGACGTGCGTCTCAGAGCTCGGCCTTCTTGCGAGTGAACTCAGAACTCAACTGACATTTCTCTGTACAGTCCTTGAAGTGTACAGGCTGACATAAAATTTGTAGTGTTTCAAGAACTATGCGACTTATCGAGTAAATAAGTAATATTTTTTAACAATAAATTACTTTTAAATATTATTTAGATATCTGTTCATTTAATATTTGAAATAAGTTTAAAATTGTCCTAATAAAGTGAAAAGATATGTAGACTACTTCGTTTTGATGAGGTATTACAACGATATCTATCGAACAGATATCTAAATAATATTTAATGTAAAAAATATTAGTCGCAGTGTTCTTGAAACACAACAAAGTTTATGTCAGCCTGTACACTTCAAAGACTGTACAGAGAAATGTCAGTTGAGTTCTGAGTTCACTCGCAAGAGGGCCGAGCTCTGTGATTGGTTTTCACAATGCACGTCAGACTAGTAAATTTGAAATAAGAATATATTTAAAAAAAATTGTATCTTAAAAATAATACACTTTTCACTCGTGAAACATTTATTAAAATTAGTTACTTAATGCATTACTTCAGAAAAAAAATAAATTGGAAAATGCGCAACTACCCCATTCCGACAATAACAACTTGCAACATGGCGGCACCAATGTCTCTGGTCTCTGGTAGTATAATCCTACTTGTCGTTGTAATCTCACCGTTGGTGACGAACTCGGAGGGGTTTCCATCGACGGTGGCTTTGGCGTCCCGGCCGACGCGGCGGAGGATGAGCTCGTGCCAGGCGCCGTCGTCCACGCGGCGCTTGGACACGCGCACCTTCACGCCGCCCGACCCCAGGTCCAGGTGCACGTACACGTGCCCGTTCAGGATCTCCACGGCGAACAAGTCCGACTACAAACATACATGCACTCTGTAGCCAGGGGTGGAAAAGGACGGTTGATTTAGTACTGATTTAAATTACAGGTTAATTAAAAATATGTTGGCCTCCTGAACTGTAAACATAACAATCACAAATCGTTGACGTATATGGTAGTTGCGATTTAACACATAGGCCGTTGGAAATAATAAAATGTGCCGAAATTCAAGAAGTTTTTTCTCCATCAGATTTTTTTGCAGGAAGTCACAGATTAAGATGTTGGTATATTTCACGAAAAAAAAAAAATACCCGCATACATGACATCATGGACTGGAACACATAAAAATGCACTTTTATGCAATAAACTGCATTTTTGCTATTTTCACGCTTTTAATTGATTAAAAAAAGGAAAAGCTTGTGGGAAATATTTTATTTTTTTATCATTTAATACTCTACTAACATATAAAGCTATTTAGAGCTCATAAACTGAAAATTAAATTAATTAAATTGAAACTGAATAGTTTATTGTATGTATGTATAAAACACGGAGTAGGTATAATAAGACAGGTGATACTAAAAACACCTAACTTAATGCTGTATTATTCACGTTAAGCATTTAGATCAAAAAGTAAATGAATTTTTATTTTTAACTGCGTATTTAAATATTCTTGTGAATTATTCGTAATTAGTTTTAGAAAACACTATTACTCAAAAATTACAAGATGGCGTATGATATAAAAAAAATAAGTCGTGTGTCAATCAATTAATTTTGATTAGACGAATTCCTTATTTTACCGCCCATGGGAGTGTTTTTCTACTTTGCCGCTCAAAGGTGCAAAGCAAATGCTTCTGCCATGGTAATCAAGTTATAAACATACAATTTTGATGATACAGTTGTAATTCTAAGAAACATAAAATGAATATGGGTAGAAAATAACATTAATTTGTAAACTTTTACAATAAATACAATATACAACTAAAACACAACAAGTGGGCCAAAAAATAATTTCGTAATTTACACATTTACAATTTCTGATTCTAGCAGTAGTAGTAGTAGTAAGGGGATGAGGTGAGCCAGACTTGTCTGGCAAGGTTGGGCTTATACTACTTATCTTTAAGAAATGATTTTACCGAATAAAATAAAAGCTGGTTTATAATGGATATAACTGTAATCTGTAAAATTGAATAAAGTATTTGAAGATAACACTTCATGTCATTATGAACCGTAACATAGGATTGACCACAAGATAGACCAACGTTTTTTAAGGTTAAATTGTTTTACTTGTGCTCTATTTAAAATTTCTTATATCCCATAATATTTTAAATTTGAATGTAGTAGGTACAATACTTGTAAGAATTTTAAAATAGTTTGTTGCACATGGCGAGAAATTTGTTCGGTCACAATATAAATGCCGGAAGACAAAAATGAAGGTTAGATTCTTAGCTGATTTGATGTAACTGTATTAATATATTAAAATAAACAGTTTTTTTTTTCATTTGAGTGCTACATCCCTCATGATGTCTTTCTGTTTGTTACGGTCCTTGTTCTTGTGTGTGAAAAACAGGTGCAAGTAATTTGATTGATGGTGACGTTTACAAACGACGTTTATTCGCTATGACCACCGGTGCCATTCATCGTTAGGGGATCAAGTTGGCAGCGGCGGAGTTTTTTGCGCCCGTAAGCGATTTGCGCATATTTTAACATCGTCCCAAAATGTCAAGTTCAATTCTATCTATATCTATATTCAGACGAATCGATAGGCAAACGCGCGCTGTAATTTCTCAGTTAAATGATATGCGAGTTTGCATTTTCAGATGAGATGAGATCGTTTATGGATTTTGTATTCATTGCCGCCTAACCAAAGATCACTTAGAAATTTACCAGAAACGCGTAAGTCAATATTTATTTTACATAAAGTTATTTTAATTTTAAATCAGTATATTTTTATTTCGATGAGCAAAGAGCAATGACAATATCAATTATTATGACTTGAAAACTTAATCTCTAAAATACTGAATCGCAAACCGTAATTTTGCTATTTTTATATTCTAAAAACGATGGATATAATTAATTGGAAAGTTTTAATTGGCATTTTAGGTATCCACACATTTAGGAAATGACATTTCAATTACAAAATTGATATGTATATAATATGAAAGTGCATAATACGAGTAGTAATTCTAAAAATAGGAAAACGCAATAGTTACATATAGATCCTCTATTTATATTACGTTGAACAGCACAAATGTTATTTTATAAGCTATGTATTTACGGGAAAGGGGAACTAATTATTTCTATAAAATACTAAAGAATCACTAGCATTAATATATTTTATAGAAATTAGCAGTTACTCTTTATAAACGACATTAAAAGATTTTGTTGGCAGCTAGGACTTGTTTTGATTTTTTAGCACATAAGATAAAATATTTTTTATTTTTTTAGACTCTACTGAACCCAAAAAACATAATTTAAAAAAGTCAGTCAGTCTGTCTGTGCGGAAGCATGATAACATGAGAACGCGTACGAATTTTTGACTGAAATTTTATATTTTTTACAAAAAGTTAGTTTCAAGTTCGTTAATGAGCTTTATACAATCAGTGGTACCAGATTTATTAATTTTTTTAAATTATTTTCAATATTACCATATATTACCTACAACTTGCAAAATCTTGATATGCACTCGAGGAAAAAATTAGGGGAAAACTCGATTTTTGACGAAAAGGAAATTGTGTGAACTTTAATGTCCTTGCCTTGAATATGGTCTAAATTTTTTTTTGTACTCCGTGAAAGTTGTTAAAGTTGGAAATTTTTTTCAGCCAAAAACATTTTTTTTCTATGGCGGTTTACGAGACATTGGATGTATCGAATGTGGCTTTCAGGTACACCATTCGAAAGAGGAGACTTTGATCTTTTTAAAACCCAAAGAGTTATTGACTTTTGGTCAAATGCAACCGAGTTATCACGGTTTGAAAATTTGACATTTTTCGTCAAAAATAGTGTTTTCCTCTAATTTTTTCTTCGAGTGTAGTTGATGATTATAAGAAACGCTCTTAAGTAATGAATTGTAATTTTCAAAATACATACATTAATAAATTTTCTTTTAGTTGGTTTAACTCGAACACGATGCAAATATCCAATAGGTTCATTTGTTCAATGAAAAAAGGCAATGAGATTTAGTTTATTTTTGCAGCTTGTAAGTTTTAAATAACGCGATGTCGTACAATAAAACTGAAAAAGCTCTTCTCTTGTTACTTACCCTGGGGGGGCGAACGCCTCCGTTGTACAGAATGAGTCCATTTGCCTCATTCGTGCGGAACTTGAAGGAAATAGTTCCACTTTTCTTCGCGTTCCAAGCCGGCAGCACCTGCGTCGATAAAGAAAAATTTCCTAATCATATGCAGCAACGATTTCTGACTTTTTTTTTTATTTTACCGCCGCTAGAATCGATATGTTTGGTATTTTAAGAACCTCAGAGGTAGGAACACGGTTTTTGGAGCTGGAAATTTTGTCGTAACTTTGGGAATGGTATAGATGTAGATGCGGGAGTGGCGAGTAAAATTATAGATAATACGAATTATACTTATAAAAAAAATTGTTGTGAATCTATCACAACAATGTCACACTCTCAATCTCTTCTTGTTTTGTTTTATTTTAATACAAAATTGTAGCTTAGGCTTGAAATTTGTTTAAAATTTATAATCTTGTACTTGTTGTAATTGACTATTCTATTATTATACTCATTTCACAAACTGAGACAAAATAAAATATTGCAGACACGAAATAAAATAAGAGCTAGATTAAACGAATAACGAGCAATAGTATACGAGTATACGAGTTCTAAAACTTGGTAGAGAAAGATAAATTCTTGCTTGATTTAAAACTACGAAATATTGTTAACATTACATTTATTAGAAGTTGTTTCTATTTTACCTACTTTCAAGTAAAATACCTATACTACTATACTTTAATTGGGAAGATAGGCCAAAAGTTTACTAAATAGTATATTATATATTAAGGGACTATAAAGTGCATGATTTAATCCTGAGAGTGAAGTTTATTTCACGAGCCAAAGGTGAGGGATTAAAGGTACTTTGGTATATACGCTATTCTCAAACGAATGCAAAATAGTTTAAAAGAATACACATTTTGCAATTTTGACAGTACATTTTATGACAAATATTTATATTGTTACCATAGATACTCTGTAACAAATAGCCCGTATTTACTTGACAACGGAATTAATTAATTCAATTCCTTGACAACGGGATTAAATATGAAAAATAATCCCTTGGGATCAAATTAAGAATTTCTTAGTCTAAAGTCGTAATAATCTAAAAGTCGAAATAGTTTAAAGTCGAAATAGTCTAAAGTTGATATAGTCTAAGTTAGACTAATCGATTTAAATTTTTCTAAAATCGATTAAAAATTTAAATTGATATATCGACTTTTTTACCAGCCCTAATACTGAGTATTATTCCCCGGTATTATTTCCTGCGGGATTAATATATGGCATTATGTAGAAAAAACACATACAATGAATGTTCATGTTATACATTAGTTGTAGATAAAACAAATTAATGCAGGTATTGATTTTTATTTTAAATTTAGCTTTTAACATTTTACACCGTTCCTTTTACTCTTTAACTAAAATTATGAAAAGTTTGAAGACTGTTTTGTTCCCACATCCCGTATTGACAGTTTGTTCATCTTTAGCGTCTTTCAAATCGAATCCTCCGTCTAACATCTTCGACAATTCAAGTCAGTCTGGTTTGAAGCGTCAAATCCTGAGATAAATGACTGTAGAAAATATTTATTTTTACGAGTGGCGACTTCCACTTGAGAAATCGTCCATCTCGGCGGCTGTAACACACCATTAATAATATAAAAGGACGCGGAACTACATCGCTTTGTTCTAAACTTCAAAACGGCGTCTATAAATCCACCGCGCTATCTAAGGTTGCCGCGACGCTGCACGTGTGACAAAATCGCTAAATATAAGAAGTACTTTAGCCACAAACGAGAGAACCATTCAAGAGAAGAACACTTAGATTTTGTTACTACTTTCTTTGCTTACTTACTGACAAAGCTGGGGAAGTAAACAGTGGCATCTATTTTATTTTCTGCTGTGTAAAGCCTGTCTCAGATTTTAATGTTACCGTTGTCCTTTTGATATTTTTATTAACAAAAATTATTTTATCATATATTTCATAATTTGTTGTGTTCATAATTGTTACAAAATAATTTAGGGTAAGTATTTATTATTAATTAATGCAATATTACAACGCAATTCATTTAATTTAATTTAAGTTCTTTAAATTTTATTTACTATGTTACTAGCAAGGTAAAACAGTACCTATTCGCATGATCGGTCATTTTTACCTCCCGCCTTCCGAGGTATTGTGATGAGTCAAAATGTGTGTGAGTTTTTGGTGGAAAAGTACGTTTTAGGGTCCCTAGAGTAAGAATATAACATTTTCGAGATGATGTATGTGTGTGTTCGTTCGTTCGTTTGTATGTTACAATTTTTTGGAAACAATAACTCAAAAAATGTCAAACATTAACATTTCAAGTTTTATATTTAAGGTTTTAATACGAATCTTAATAAGCTATTAAATTTTGGTTTCAATCTACAAACCGAAAGTATAGTAATTTTTAAAAATATTTATATAATTTATTTTAAATGAAAGATTATGTGATTATTACCTACAATCGGGGTTTTATAATTTTTTTTGTATCTGGGTAGGTATCATTTAAGAATAATTAAAGTATATACTTATAATTTAGTATTTCGGTACTTTGTAGTACCTACATGATCGTTTAATATTTGTTACTACGTAAAATTTAACAAAAAGATAGATTCCTGATTCTATTATCTTCATTGTTTGTTTAATTTTGTGTACACATATTTATTAATTTACTTACTTACTCCTTTATAAGTAATTGTGTTTCTCTGTTTTCTAAGTTTAATAATTTCTGTTCAAGTTCTGTTGAGAACTTCTCTGTTTTTCTAAGTAGGTCAAATGCTGTGAAACTTTGAAATTTATAGAGGATGACAGCGGTATTCGGAATCTTTAAGGTACCTAATTATTGTGAATATCCGTGGAACAATCCTTGAATCATATAAAAGGATAAAAGATAAAACTAGATTTATTTATGTCCTCATAGGCTGCTCCAGAATATTGTAGGAAACAGTGTTCGAGATTTTTAAAGAATATTGCAATGTGGCCTGAATAAAAAAATTGAAAATGAAAACTATGATAATATTGTTCATGTTATAGGTACCTACCTACACAGAACTGGACAAAATCCTCTATAAATGTACTTAAATAGAAATACAAATAAATCAATTAAAAAGGATTTTAAAAAGAAATACTTAAGTATACCTGTTCAAAAGTATTTCAAATTTCAAATACTCTACAAAAGTATTTAAATATTTTTCAAAGACTTTCGTGTTTGAAACAAAAATAAGGTTAAGAATAATTTTCGACTGGATGTTCAACATTTCGACTGCAATTCAGTCTTTATCAGGGTGCTGATACATACAAAACATAAAGTCAATTAAATATATATATATACAATAAAAATCAATGGCAACTAAAAAAAAACTGATATGGCCAGCACAAGACACTCAAGATACCCTACTCTTTTAATTGCAGTTTAATAATAGTATTATATCTATTACTTAAATATATATATATATATATATATATATATATATATATATATATATATATATATATATATATATATATATATATATAAGTGTAGATGAATCTCTTCGTACAAGTTGGAAAAAATTGATGTTCCGTTTTCCCCTTTTTCCAACTTTAAAGGCCGATATCTCAAAAACTAAGCGAGAAATCAAACTCTAGTCTGCAGCATTGTATTTCTAACATTTAAATTAACCTATAACCAAATTTTCAGAATTTTGAAAATTTGGAAATTTTTTGGCCACCCAAAAACCAACCATCCTCGATTTCTCAAAAATGATTCAATATTTGCCAATGAATTCCTCGCGCCGAATTACGTATGTACGGGTACAAAATTTATCATGGTTTCCCCATTTTTGAAGATTTCTTACGAATTTTTCTAAAATCGACAATGTTGGATAAATCTTGTACCCGTCGGAATTTTGAGCTGAAAATTGGTACACATATGTAATTCGGCGCGAGGAACTCATTGTTGAATAAATTAAGTCGATATATTGAACCATTTTTGAGAAATCGTGGATGGTCGGTTTTTGGACGGTCAAAAAATTTCATAATTTTCAAAATTCTGAAAATTTGTTTATAGGTTAATTTAAGTGTTAGAAATACAGTGCTGCAGACTAGAGTTTGATTTCTCGCTTTATTTTTGAGATATCGGCCTTTGAATTTAGAAAAGGGGGAAAATGGAACATCAATTTTTTTATTGCCAAGTCTATATGGCAGAAAACTCAAATTGTTGTACCTATAAGTCTTGTTTCAAGTATTATTAAAAACTGAAAGAGTTTGTGTAGGCGCTACTTTAATATTAATTATAAAACTAACACTTGATTTATTTCACAAAACTTTATTTACTTAAAGTAACGATATCGTTTCGTTCTTTTGGACGTCATCAGATTAGTCTGGAAATTAAAATTGGGAATTTTGAAAAAAAATTCCTACCAATTCCTTTATCACTAAGTTGCATACTAGATATCAACCATTGAAATACTCGTATATAAGTGATTGTGTACCTGTATAGTGTATATTCTTCAATTTATGGGAACTTAAAATGTATAATTATTGTCAGAACATTATCAATAATTACCATATATAGTTATAAAGCAACAATACAATATATCTATTTTTGTCGAAATGGATAGATAATTGACTAGTTAAAGTAAATATATTTTTAAAGATAATCATCGTTTATAGATATTGATTTTAGTTAATTATTAAGTTTCCCAGAACCAAAACCATTAATAACAGTAAAAGCACAGTCATTATGGATTATTTCTTCAATATTCCTTTTATTTACTTCAACAACGGCGATCTATTTTTGTAGTCCTTTACATTATCATAAATTCGGAGCGAATTTGCAATTTGTGCCCCTTTTTGCTTTCCCCTGAGAATGATCCTTCCTAATATGATGCCCACGCACGGCCATGGTCCTGGCCTGTCCCTCTAAGAAGAAGATAAAGTGGCCCAAGTCACGGGACGTAAAGGATGAAATTCTGAATCCAGGTTGAAAGAACTGGAAGCGGAAAAAGTGCGACGCGGACAGATGCTATTAGTCTAATGTTTGCGTCTTTTGAAGTATTATACTGTATTTTAATTTTAAATATGGACATTAGGACCATCTACTCGTTGGCCAACTCAATCTTAAATTACATATTTTTATATGAACCTAATGTTAACATTATTTTCAGACAAGGGTAACTTGCCTATAATTTAATTTTGAAAAAGTTTAAAGATGCTTAAAGGTGCAACACAATATGAGTATTGAGTAGGTAGTACAAATGTATCGAGTTTATAATGGTAGTTATATTTTACAATACTTAGGACAAAAATTAAAGGGTATTACTGTACGACCGACGTACTGATCATGAAACAAAAAGACTTTTTTTAAAATTCGCAAAGTTAAGGGTAGTTTACTTGACGTGTGTACATTTTAAGTATCACTGTTTTGATGGTATATTTGATAATTTGATATTTATTAGTATCAGATATTATGTAAACAATTACTTTCGTTGTAGAAGATTTGAAAAAAATTGTTAAAAATAGCTACCGACCAGTGACAAAATAATGTTTGCTTGAAATACGATTTTAATTTTAAAAATTAATGTCAATTTTAGGTTTCCAACTAAGTTAAAAGTGAGTTTCGATATTCTTCTTAGTATTCTAAGCAAGATTTTTCTGATGTATTTATTCGAAGTTTAAAAAGAAAAATTATTTTTAACACTGCCTCAATTTTAATAAAGGAATTAAATTCATTACACGATTTTTAAAGATGAAAGACTTAAATTTTTGTTACGAGAAATCCTGCAAAAAATATTAATTTTAATCAGACATAAAACAATTTTATGACTTGGAAAATAGCAACACTTTAATTTTGTAAATACATCATAAATATTTTTAGTACTGCATAACGTTTAAGCAAGGGTTAAACTTATAATTTTAATTGCATCTAAAATTCAACGACTCTTACAATGAAAAAAGTGGCATTAGACGCATTGGGAGACAACCTTATATCTATTCAAAAATGTATTTGTTATTCTAAAAATGTGAATTTATACTTCAATTTTAAGGAAAACACTAAACATACTTTTCAGCATTATAACCCACCTTAAGACCTGTGTTAATTATTTTTTATTTATCTATTAATCTATCTAATGTGCTTGTTTGCTGTTTAGTATGCTACCTAACATGCACTATAAAACATGTTATTGAAAACAATAGAACGTACTCATCCGTATAAAAATATGCTTACAAGCTTCGTATAGAATATCAGAATAAACAGAAACAATTCTCCGCAACATCTTCTCCGTGCTTAAGTACGTTAAGAAGCCAGCGCTTCTCAGGCCTCTAGTGGCGAGATATGGTACTACAATACGCCGCTGAAGATGCTCCAGACCTACTGCCCTCTTGAGGTTTCAATGGCGGGGCGGCGGAGCGGTGGGGGCGGTAAGGAGATGTGTAGTCAAGCCAAGGAGAATTTAATACTGCTATTATTTTAAACAGAGTTTGGAAAACTTCAAGTGTAGCTTAATCCCAGATGAAGCGATGAATATTAATTTTCGTGGTTTTTATGACGAAGAATGGGCATGATCAGCCATGTTCCATAGAGGGTTGGGATTGTAAAGCAAAGAATGTATAGCTTTAATTATTATGATTGTTTGATCTTACTTACACTTTAATTAGTTACTATTACTTTCAAAAATCATGTAACTTCTTGACAATTTATTGTGCAATTAAAGGTCTAATTGTTAATTGCAATATCTTCAATATTAAAGCGACTGTGTAATCGACTGCGGTGATATGTAGGTACGGTTGAAAAATTACTCAAAATATCAGTAATACAATACAGAGAGTTTTTTTTTTATAAGTAAACATAGAGTAGTTTCATTACCAGTGTTACAGAATGACAGTAATGTGTTATAATTATTTACCGGTTTCAGGATATTAAACCTATATTTACATGCACAAAACTAGGCTGGTAAGTAAGTAATAACTGTATTCTGTAAGGAAATATTACCATCTGACGTGTCAAAACAATCAAGAAAATGAAAATAAAACAATGATAATATAACACTATTTATTAATTCAAACGGAACTCAAAACAATAATAAGACAAAAATTACTTCTCCTGCTTATCATAATATATATTAATTGTATTATTTATTATATTAAATAAAAAATTATTTATAAATATGATACAAAACTATTGTAACCATATTACGTTAAATAAAAACTTACAGACAACAGACTTACTTGATCACCTTCTAAAATGATGACAATGACGTTATTCATTAAATAATTTCAAAAACTAATATTTATTAATGACGTTAACGTGTTATTATTCTGAAACCGATAAACTATTGAACAAACCACGGATGCTATGAGTCATAACAGGCCTTAGATGTCTTAAAATCCTCGCTCTACGAGCTCGGATTTCAAACTGACATCTGCGGCTGTTATGATACTCATAACATTCCTAGGTATGTTAATAGCTATGAGCTATGACATACTAATAAATATGAAATATAAATTAAAGAAATGATAAATTATTTGTTTATGTTATCTACACTTAAGAACTAGGTAGATACTTAAAAAATACTGTAACATTCTATGTAGCTTTAAACATCACAGCAAGTGGGAGGGCTCTAGCAAAACGACCTGTAAGTGCTTTCTACGACGAGTAGGTGTTGCTGTTTCAAACTTCAACGACTTCAACCACATTCTCAAACATCAACTCAAAATATACAAGTTATAATATTAGCGGTTAAACAGCTATCCGAAGTATGTTCAATAGTTTTGAAGGATACTTTATGTATAATCTAGACATGAACAACAAGGTAAAAGGTCGACGAAAAGGTGGTTCCTTTTGGTTGAATTGTTCTCAAATGTCATCAACTCAAAATATAGAAGTTATAATATTAGCGGTTATACAGCTATCCGAAGTATGGTCAATAGTTTTAAAGGATATTTTATCTATAATCTAGACATGAACAAGAAGATAAAAGGTCGTCGAAAAGGTGGTTCCAATTGTTTGAATTGTTCTCAAATTTCATCAACTCAAAATATAGAAGTTATAATATTAGCGGTTATATAGCTATGTTTAATAGTTTTGAAGGATATTTTATCTATAATCTAGACATGAACAAGAAGGAAAAGGTCGATGAAAAGGTGGTTCCTTTCTCAAATTTCTTGTTTCCAAACATATAGATTCTATATTGCGATATTATTAACGTTGCTGGTTACAAGATGAAATAGATAAATTATCTAAAACTCACCAAATGTGAATCTCTGGTCATGAAGGTGATAGGATCACCAGGTTCGGCTTCAGGACACTTGAAATCCAATCGTCCTGCTACTGTGATCAGTTTGCTCCCAGTCCGGCCCAGCTCGATCAGGTTTAACCGAAGAGTGTCTGCCACAAATTCAACCTGAAATCAAATTATTCTTTTGTAAAATTTGGGTGGGTATAGACAAAATATTGGAGTTGTTTTCTATTCAGTTTTTAGGATAAATTCTTACAAAACTCCATTGATTTTAAAAGTTACTGACACCACGTACTAACTAAAAGTAAGTATGGTAATAATATTTTATATATTTATCTATCACAGAAAAAAGATTTCGTTCGTTTCCTATCGGAATAATAACGAAATATTTCGTTTTCGTGCTTTACGTTCTCATCTTAAAATTTCGTTTTCGTTTCCGTGAATCGAAAAAAAAGTACAAATTAAACTCGTGACCAAATTAGGGGTACACATGAAATGAGGTCAAATTTCACCCATTTTCAAATCGTCATTTCAGTCGATTTCGATGAATCTTCGAGGGTGAAAAACTTTGAAGTGTCTACTTTAAAGTCATGCATGCGAACTTTTTTTTTCAAACACACTTAACTTGGTGCCAAATCCATTATGACCATTATGACTAGTTTTTACGTGACGTCTGTACGTACGGACGGACGTAGGTATGTGTGTCACATAACTCAAATACGGTTATAACATCTAGTTGTGCACCGCCTATTTTTGGTTGCGATCGTCCGTGCCAAAGGGGCACTTTTTTGTATTTTTCGCATTTATCAAAAACGGTATGTCGTAGAAAGTAGAGCTGTCAATATCTGAAAAAATTGGATCCGGGTATCCGGATCTCAAACTATCCGGATACTCGGATATCCGTTATCTGGATATTTTATCGGATATCCGGGTGTCGGATCTGAATCCGGATATCGAACCGATATCCGGATATCGGATCTAGATCCGGATATCCAAGTATCGGATTGAGTTCAAGACACCAGAGTATTGGTTCCTGATCCCAGATATTGAGTTTAGTCTCTATAATTCAAGATTAGACAATTGAATAAACAAATCGAAACCTAGCTTCTTACTTAAAGTTTCTAACTCATTTGATATTGAAAATTTGTTTATTAAGCCTGTACTTTGCACTTTACCTTGATGGTGTCCAGAATATTGGTTAAAAAGTCACAATATAATTTAATCAAAATAAATATTATAGTTCGTTTCAGAATAAGCGAGTAAGAGTAATCAAAATTTGCAAAAATAGTATTGGATTTTTGACAGTTATGCGGCAAATACATCCACCAGAATAATAAGATACAACTTTAATAGGATGCTCATATAGAATGCCGCACGTTTTATACCTGGAACGAAACTATTATTTAAGAAGTAAACTAAAACAAAAAATTAGATATTATTCCAATGAATGTTTTCAAATTCAAAAGATTTTATTGTCTCTGTCCCTTGTTCCGTTCCTCCCAGCTAAGTGGCATAGTACAGCACAGCTACAAAAACATGGCGTTTTACGGCACAGAGCACAAAAGAAGTCGACAAATCTGACTCTTTAACTCTAATTTTGTGATATTATAATAGAACTAGGGTACTATGTAAAAGTACAAGGAGTTTTTAATAGAATCTATGAATACAAATAGTACCTACCAAAATCTCACCTAAGATATAATTCTTTAATACGAATTTAAAATTCATTACTACTTCTTTTCTCCGAATCTGATATCCGAATCTAATATCCAGATCCGATATCCGGACATGGTAATCGGATTCGATATCCGGATTCAATATTCGGATCTAATATCCGGATCCGATATCCGGTCTATTATCCGGATCTAATATCCGGATAGTAAAGTATTCACATATCTTGAAATATCCGGATATCCGGATATTTTTGGATCCGATACTGAAACTATCCGGATCCGGATCCCAGCACTAGTAGAAAGTTGAAATTTTGTATTTGAGACTCATTTTACATCTAATTGATCACCTCATATCTTTGGTTGCGATCGTCCGTGCCAAAAGATGTATTTTTTGGTATTTTCCGCATAAATCCAATACGGTTATTATATTATTTTACATTTTAAATAATAAGAAAAGTATGAACAGTTTAATAGGCATACAAGGAAGTCATGTGGTATTCACATCAGATTATTTTAAATATATTTTTTTTAAAACTAGTTAAATTCATACCTTTCTCATGCAGCCAACGAAGTTCGAGTGCACCCTTGTTCCGGGCAGAGTCCGGGTGTTGATGCTGCCGCCCACGTGGACTTTGCTCGAGGTGAGCATCGTGAATTTACCAGCTATGTGGGAATGCTCTGCGTACACGCCATCCACCACTGTCGATAACTGAAACAAACAAACATTCATTTACTTTTGAACCTATTTTACGATTCGGCGTCCGCTTATTTAGTCAAATGTAGTTTTGTCAAAGCGTAGTTTGGCCAAAAATAATTAAGCCAAACTGCATTTTAGTCAAATTGTAATTATTTGTTCAATTGGATTTTGTCAGACCGTAAATATGCCAACCCGTAATTTAGCCAAACTGTATTCTAGACAAACTGTAATTTCACATTCCGTAATTTGACCAAACTGCAACTTCGACTACTATTATATAGTCAAATCGTTTTCAGGTAAACTGTCATTTAGCCAAAACGCAACTATACCTAACTGGCATAATTCAGCAAGGAATTTATACAAAACGTATTTTTGTCAAATCGCAGTTATGCATAACCGTAATCTTTTCTCAAATCGTAATCTTCCCAAAGGTATGTCTTAAATACAGTTGGGAATTCCTTATTTTGCCCATTAAGGCGAAGTTGACGGTGTGGTTACCGACATTTGCAGTTTTGCAAATATTTCAGTTGGAAAGCTAAATCAACTACTGCAACTGATTCATTAGATTTTCTCACTTTCGGAACATCTTATGAACATGGGTAGCTTAACATTTGTAAAGTATTGTGGGCACTGTTAGGGAACGCGTTTGTGAGGTGGCGAAAATGCGAGTTCCCTAACAGTGCCCACAATATTTTACAAATGTTAACCTGCCCATGTTCAAAAGATCCTCCGAAAGTGAGAAAATCGAATGAATCAGTTGCAGTAGTTGATTTAGTTTTCCAACTGAAATATTTGCAAAACTGCAAATGTCGGTAACCACACCGTCGACTTCACCTTTAATAAAGTAAATAACTATTTCTAAATTTGCATTAATTCAATTTATCGAAAAATTAGGTCAAATATTATTAATTAATATATTATTTATGTTACTTTATGTATCTACTTTTATTTCATATTTCGTGTTAAAAATTTCTATTTCTAATATTGTTTAAGTATTCTTTCTAAATTGTAATAATTTTCTTGATTCCATTAACAAGTAATAAGTTACCAAACTCAGAACAATTGTTTATTTTTTTATAGTTTATACCAAGCGTCTGTTCACTCAACTCAGTCTGCTTATAATTTATAAATGCACGCTATGGCTATACATCATTATAAATTATGCTGAACACTAGTTAAACATGAGTGCACTTTTAGTAGCGTCGTAGAGTTTGCGAACTCGCAACTCTTGTTGAACCCTGTGAAGTAATTGACAGCATAATGCACTATGCACAACTTACAACTACGTTTGTGTAATTAGTTTAAATGTTTATTTATTTAGCGAAATACAAATGGGGAGTTAGACGTACTATTTAATTAAAGACAAGACTAGAGTAAACAGCATCGCATATGTTTCAGATAAATTTAACTGTTTATCAGAATTGAAATCAACAAACACCCATTGAAAAAGCTTCATCATCGATTCATTATTAACTGGATATAATGTAATAAGGTAATAATAAAATAAAAATTGTATCTACAAAGAGCTCATTTGATTTCAATGCCAATAGGAATCGGTACTTTGCTTGAAGGACTACAAAAAAATTTACAAAAAGTAGCCTAATAAAAACCAAATTCACATATTAGAGTGTCAAGGCAGGAGGTTATGTGCTGGTCACATAAAATGTTTTATTACATACTTTTTTATATACTTTAAAAAAATTCAGTTAAAAAAACAGTTTTATTCAACAAAACCCAAGCTTGGTGTAAAAATTTACTCCGCTTGGTCATCCGAATGACGAATGTTAATGTAATACAGGCTTATCATATTTTGTTGATATAATTCGTTGAAATTTCCTGTTTGGTTTTACAGAAAGTAAAGTCAAAACCACGTGAAAATGTTATGTGTTATTTGGAAAGAATTATGCCTCTACCCCAGGGTGAGATTTGCAAAAAATCAGCAAAAAATCCGCAACGTGGCGAACGAAGCTCGACCCTGTAGTTTTCTATTACCTCAGCTTGTAATAAAAAATAACTTGATTTTAAAAGCCGCGCAAAAAATCCCGCGAATATACAATGAGGTCGGCAAATTCATGCTGGTATTTTGCGATAAAAATTTAATTTATTTTATCTAAATAAATCTCAGTTTCGTTCTGAAACGAAGTGATTCAACATTGATGAAAATTTTAATTCGTTTCCTATATTTCACTTTGAAACAATCGAATTCAATTCACTTGGAATCTGTTACATTTTTATCATGAAAATGAAGAGATTTTCATCACTGACAAATTTTTTTCTCAGAACTTATGTTTTTAAAATGATGAATAATTTTAGTACAGTTTACAGGAATGTTTGTTATTTTATTACAGTTATAAAATAAAATCTCTTTCTTTCGGCCCTCTACGTAAATATCTATTACTACGATCGATATTAAAAGTTGGTTTTTCGGGCTTAACTTGGTTACTTGAAAATGCTGACCAATACTTCTTCGACTGTTGCTACAATAATGACGTTCTGAAAAATATTTTCAGACTGTGCTGCTTATAAAAATCTGTTTCAGTAATCATAAATAATTCACTTAAGGGCGCTCCTGAGTGATTTAAATACGTCGATTTTAAAGAAATTTCTATGATCTCAATTTTATTATAATTGTTTTTTATATAAAAATATTACAAATTTTTCAGGTTTTTTTATCAACGTCAATAAAAATGTTATATCTGGATTGTTATTGACGTTATGAAAAAAAGATCGGACAAATTTTTACTTCCTTGTACGGAGTAATAAGGAAGTATTGTAATCGCGAAAAATTTCGGTTTTCAGATTTTGATGGAAATATCCGTTTTGACCCTTTCTGAATCCATTATGACTAGTTTCGTCGTGACGTCTGTACGTACGGACGGATGGACGGACGTATGTATGTCGCATAACTCAAATACGGTTAGACGTAGAAAGTTGAAATTTTGTATTTAGGACTGTTATAGCATCTAGTTGTGCACCTCCTATTTTTGGTTTCAATCTACAAACCGGAAGTAGTAATTTAAAAAAAAAATCGATAAATATTTAATTTAAGACAAATTTTTTAATTTTAAATGAAAGATTATGTGATTATTACCTACAATCGGTATTTTATAAATATTTTTGTATCTGGTATCATTTAATAATAATTAAAGTATATATTTATAATTTAGTATATCGGTATCTTGTAGTACATGATCGATTAACATTTGTTACTATGTAAAATTTAAATGATTATGACATGACAGTGACAATAGTAAAATATGCTTTATATCTTCTTCTGCAGTTTAAATAAAATGACTAAAATATATTTGTGAGTATAGTAGCAGTAGTAGTAGTAGTACTTATATATTAATATATTTGTATAATAAGTTAAATGAATAAAGTCAGATTTTTTTATATTATTCTACACTTTAGTTATTAAGAAAAGTATGAACAGTTTAATAGGCGTACAAGGAAGTCATGTGGTGTCCACGTCAGATTTTTTTATTTTGATGTCAGCAATTTAATAAAATTCAATAAATTTGAGATCGTCAGACAATTCCAGTGAAAATCGATGTATTTGAAGCGTATTTCAGTATACGGCTTTAATCTGCGAAAGGCTATACTTTCAAACCTTGGCAAATATTTTAATCTATGTTCGTAACCTTCTTCAAAAATATTAATTTTTTTACACAGATTTAATGCTATTATTTTAGAATTTGGATTCGCTTTTTGAATTTTTTCGCATTTATTATTTATACCTGTATTTTAAATTATAATTTTGTAATTTGTTAATAGATAAATTAGTTTTATTTTAATTTAAGGTTCGCTTTCCATATAAAATTTTATTAAAAATATTTTTATTGCTATGTAGAAATAATTATTTTTTATACAAGATGATAAAATTATAGTATTTTATCGACGAAAGAAAAGTATTAATTCACAAGGGACGAAGGAGCGAATGAACTATTTTTCTCGAGTCGATAATAGAATTTTTCGTCATGTATAAAATTCTATTTTTCTATAGCTATGATTTTAAAAAAATAGATAAAAAGCTAATTTTAAATTAAATTATTATCAAAATACAATTTCGGAGTTTGTATGTGATGTTTTTCATTATCCTACTTTTCTTCCAGAGGATGCAGAAATGTGGGAAAACGGTATTGAAAAAAAATGTAAAAATATTCTTATTTTACTTTATCTATTCTTGCGGGTAAAGTGTTACTTTCTCTACTCGAAATAGTCGATAAAGTAACACTATGGAAAAAAGTTAAACGATAAACAATTCAATTTTATTTCACGATCTTCACATTTAAAATACTAGGACGGTATTTCATGAACTAATTATTAGCATTTGCACTGAAAGAAAGTGTCAAAAATGTCAGCAGTCTATTAAAAACCTTCAAAACCCGTTGCACTTTGTCCGCAAAAATATTGGTAAAAGATTAGCAGTGTATTGACTCCTCCTTTGAAAGAGTTGATATCCGTTCAATTGTGAATTAGCCAAGCACATTTATTTTCTTTGGAAAATGCGTAGAGTCGGAAACCTGATAACAATATAATGGAACCGGGCGGTGTAAAAGACGTGTGTTTAAAATCGGTGAATCGGTAAAATTGACGATTTATGCGTTTCCGGTCCATATAGGCTGTCCGCAAGGTTTGCGGCCCCACTAAATCAGCCATAGACACGGCCGCCACATATGTTAAAATACAGGAAAATAAATTGGAAACCGCGACGCGATAGTAAATATTCCGCAGGGTCTTGTCAACGGTGCTGATTAACAAAACACAAAAACGGCCGGAGATACAAACGACTGCTCTGCTAATATTTTTATTTCGAAACGGCTAATTCGTCTATCAACAAACATAACGGGAAATCGACGGTTTGGTGATAAGGGGAAGTAATCAACGCGGTAACATTGTTCAAATATACATTCATCTATTGCTTCTAATACATTCATTATTTGTTAGTTTTTTGTTTAGTAATAAACTGTAGCTAAGAGGACTGTGTTGTGTTTGGAATTAAATAAAATGAGTAAATTTTTGTCAATAAGCACGTTTTAGTACCTTTAGAACGTATTTTCACAAGGTTGTCTGTGTGTGTATGTATGTGCGCCTACTATGTTCTTTCGTTCTGATTCATTATCTCAAATTCTACTGAACATAAAATTCTAATATTTTGCATTATACATTTGTACATGTTAATGAACAGCTGAAAAGATTTTGGTAAAAATCTGCCAATTTTGTGAAATAGGTTTTCAAATTTGAAAATTCGGTTTTCATTATTGCGAAATCAAAATTCATTTGTGTGAAATCAGATTTTACTCCAGTCAAAATACGGGGAGGGGTTGTATTATTACTGGCAACTATCAGATTTGGTCTAGTATAGGTTTTTTGGGTCGCTGATCACGAATTTCGAGGTCATTTTGTAAAGAAATGTGCGGAACACTCTTAAATTTGCAAAAATTACCCCCAAAATGGGGTATTTTTTATACAGGGTGAGTCATCGAAATGCCCGTCGTCGATATCTCCCTTGTCGTTAAAAATACAGCATAAATTTATTAACAGAATTTTTCGTCTACTCAAGGAGCATAACTTAAAATTATTTTCACATATACAGGGTGTTGCATAACGACTTGGCAATAATTGTTCGTCTTTTTTTAAATAAAACACCCTATATATTTTTATATATTTTGAATTGTATTTTATTTACCTATACGAAAATATAAGTTTCATTTTAGTTTTCCGCGGCGTTGCCAAGTTATTCCATTTTTTCTCTAAAAAAAGCCGAATACACGTATTGTTTTATAAAGGCGTACTGAAGTTATTTTACTAGTAAAAATTAAGAATTTTTTTTTCTGTACAGCTGTAACTATACTCTTTGTTCTGACATAACTTTTTTTAATGTTATTATACAGGGTGTTCAATACAGAGAATCAAATTTACTCAATTTCAAATGGCTATAACTCGTCATTTTCAAATGGAACACCCTATATTTTATTATTCTGTTGTGTGTATTTTTGCATCTTCTTATGTTATAAAGAGTGTCCTATGCCTAAAAACATTAATTTAATTAATTTCGAAATTAATGTTTTTAGGCATAGGACACTCTTTATAACATAAGAAGATGCAAAAATACACACAACAGAATAATAAAATATAGGATGTTCCATTTGAAAATGACGAGTTATATCCATTTGATCAAGAATATCGGAGATTTTCCTTATAAAATTAATATTTCACCCTTAAATTAGCTAAAAGTACCCCCAAAAAAGGATATTTTTGCTATTTTCGCACTTTGAGCGTCCAGATTTTGTCCATATAGGTTTTTTGGATCGGTGATCAAGAATTTCGGGTTTTTTTTTAAATAAAAATTAATATTTTACCCTGAAATTATCTAAAACTACCCCCAAAAAAGAGTGTCTTTGCTATTTTCGCACTTTGTGCGTCTAGATTCGGTCCATATGGGTTTTTGGGTCGCTGATCGTGAATAGCAAAGACACCCTTGTAGGGGTAGTTTTTGCTAATTTAAGGGTGAAATATTAATTTTTATTTAAAAAATCCCCGAAATTCTTCTTCAGCGACCCAAAAACCTGTATATACTAAGTCTGGACGCTCAAAGTGCAAAAATAGCAAAAATACCATTATTTGGGGGTAGTTTTAGCTAATTTAAGAGTGAAATATTATTTTTTTTTTAAATCCCCGAAATTCTTGATCAGCGACCCTAAAAACCTCTTTGTGCGAAATCTGGGCACTCAAAGTGCGAATATATATTTTAAAACCCCACTTTGGGGGTAGTTTTTGCAAATTTAAGGGTGTTCCGCACATTTCTTTACAAAATGACCCCGAAATTCGTGTTCAGCGACCCAAAAAACCTATACTAGACCAAATCTGGTAGTTGCCAGTAATAATACAACTAAACCCGTATTTTGACTGGAGTATTTCGTTAATGTGAAAGCGTATTTTAAAAGTGTGAAATCTGTTTTCGTTAATGTGAAATTATATTTCAAAAGTGTGAAATCATTCTGTAAAAGATATACCTATACCTAGTTTAATTGTTTCAAGAAAAATATTACTAAATTGTTGGTATTGTCCGTATAATTAACAAGTTATGTAAAATTGGTTTTCTTGTTAATATTCCTAATTGGAAATTCAGTAGAAACATACATTTAATTAATTTTAAATTTAAATAGAAACTCATGTGGTATTGCAAATAATAATACTAATTAGTAATTTAAATATATTTCTGACATTATTTCAATAATAAATTAATTGTACATAATACAAAACTATTTAATAAACTAACTATATAACGTCGAATGAAGTTATAATACTCAACTAAAATTTATCAAAGGCTACCCTCTAAAACAGTATGAATAGCGAATAGCCCCTACTTATAAAGTAAACATTCATCGACGTCGTCTAGAACTGCAATTCGTACTAATTGGTAGTATTTTTGAAGTAAAAGTCCCTACGAAATACCCTCAAATGTAATCCTCTCATAGTGGCTCGTAAGCTATTCAAATAAATGCTGCATGAATATGGTACAATCTAAATGACGAATGAAATTTCAGTTATTAAACTGAAGTTGGGATGCCTTTGAGGAGGACTTTAATAAGTCTATATTAGAATATGAATGCAACAATGAAACTTAGCAGCCAGAAGCCAGCAGGGCAACCGGTGACGGGACATAAGCGTCGGCAATGGGGGCGAAGGGGGCGACCGCCCCCCAAAAATTAAAGCAGGGGGCGAAAGTATCACTTCACTCCCCTTATATTTGAGAACAACAAATGACTCAAAAGAGACTTAATAACAAATGCTAAACGATCATGGACTACAAGATACCAAAATACTTAATTATAAGTATATACTTTAATTATTTATAAATGATACCGGATACAAAAGAATTTATAAAATACGGATTGTAGATAATAATAAAATAATCTTTCATTAAAAAAAATGTCGAAAAAAAGTACCTACGCCTTAAGGTACTATACTTCTTGAGTGCAATATTGCTGCAATAGAATCAGAATTCACGATTCTGGCTTTATTGCTCAAAATAAAAATCTGACGTGGCCATCACACAACCTTCCGCCATATCTAGACTTTAAACAGAAATGTATACGTACAATCCGGTGCCCATTTAAAATATACAAATAAAAATCTAAAATATTGAAACACAGAAATTTGCATCACTTGAATAAAAAGATTCATTCACAGGAAAACTCTGCTGTATTGAAGCCATCCTCCGTTCAATTACTACATTTAATATCTTACTTAGGACTTATATAGCGCTAGTATGCCAACTTGTCACCCGTCTCACCTGTCAATATTTTTTACGCAGAAACAAAAATCAACCGATCATGGATTACAAGATATCAACGTTTTATTTGATAAATTTATTTTTTAAATTTTACTGCAGTTCTTTAATGCTACCAGATAAAGACAATTTTTTTATAACGTAAGTTGCAAATAACTTTTCCTCTTATTCTCATTACAAATAAATACTATATTTTTCCAAATTTATATACAATTTTGACAATTAACCTTTTCAATCTTCAAAACATATCACTTCCGATGAAGATATTTGTACCAAAATCTAGGGAGCTCTTCCAATTTATATACAAATGTTAAATACCAAATATCAAAATTTTCGGGTAATTCGTATTTGAGTTATGCGACTAACAACCCTTGACCACACACACACACACACACACACACACACACACACACACACACACACACACACACACACACACACACACACACACACACACACACACACACACACACACACACACACACACACACACACACACACACACACACACACACACACACACACACACACACACACACACACACACACACACACACACACACACACACACACACACACACACACACACACACACACACACACACACACACACACACACACACACACACACACACACACACACACACACACACACACACACACACACACACACACACACACACACACACACACACACACACACACACACACACACACACACACACACACACACACACACACACACACACACACACACACACACACACACACACACACACACACACACACACACACACACACACACACACACACACACACACACACACACACACACACACACACACACACACACACACACACACACACACACACACACACACACACACACACACACACACACACACACACACACACACACACACACACACACACACACACACACACACACACACACACACACACACACACACACACACACACACACACACACACACACACACACACACACACACACACACACACACACACACACACACACACACACACACACACACACACACACACACACACACACACACACACACACACACACACATACACACACACATACACACAGACATCATCGTGAAACTATCAAAAATGAGTTGTAAGGACCCTAATTCGTGCTCATCCACTAAAAAATCACCACCCGATTTTTTGCATGATTCCAATACCTTCCTTTACAGGTAAGCGGAAGGTAAAAATCTGAAATTTTACATTATTAATGACAAAACATTGTTGAATTGAAAAATTCAAACTTTATATTGTTCCGACCACAATTAGAGATAAAAAGGAATTAAACACTAGAATTTCGTGAGGATCTCATGAATAAACTATAAAAGTTATCATTGAGTTTAAAAACAAATGAGTAGAACATAGATGTAAAAAGTGCGGAAAAACAATAAAACTATAATTTTATCAACAGAATTGATATAAATTCTATCTAAACTTGTACAATTTTCGCCGATTTTCGCATAATTATTAAAGCCAAACTAATTACATTAATTAAAGATTTTGAAGATTCCGCACTTTTAGTATGCTTCCTTAATCTACATATAAAAATTCAACATCATATGTATAATAGTATTAGATTGAAATCATCACAAAAATTACTCGTTTTTCAATGCGTATTATTGCCATGAAATAGACTCTTAGGCATAAAAAGTTGCAATTATTAATTATTACTCTGCTATTTTTACAAGTAAAGCACAGGTGCGTGAACTTGGCATAACAAGTGCGGGTGCAAATTCCAAAACTTGGCAGATAATTTGCACCCAATTCGCACCAATTTGCACCCTTATAATTATTACTATATCTTATTTTGTTTAAGAGTTATTAACAATTAAATTGTTTTTATGCCAACTTCACACCAGCACAATAAGTAATACATAATTTAAAAAAATATATACCAAAAATTTGCACCCAATTTGCACCAATTTGCACCCACATCAAAATTAGTTTATAACTTATAACAAAAAAGATATAAACAAATAAAAAAAATTTTGCCAGCTATACAAGTATGACCAAATTGAAAAATTTTTTTACGAAAAATTGCACCCTAAAAATAATTTACTATATATAATTATTTAGTGCCGAAATTAACAATTAAAATAAAAAACTACTACTTCCACGCTATATAACAAACGAACAAAACGGATAGATACTGAAGTTCAAATTTAAGATCAAATTAGTAAGTTCAAATTATGAAATGGGCAAATTCTTATTCTTATACATGTAAACAAATTTGCACCCCATAAACAATGACAAAATTGCAATCGGTTTCCAGGTAGTAAATAATAATAATTTGTGAAACAAGTCAAGAAAATCTTATGTGTGTAAGAATAAAGTTCAAATTGATAAGTAATTTTATGGGTGCAAATTATGAAATCTGCAAATTCCTATTCTTAGACGTGTAAACAAATTTACACCCTATAAAAAAATACAAAATTGCGATCGGTTGACGGGTGGTACGTACTTATTATTTGTGAAACAACTCCAGAAAATCTTATGTTTGAAAGAATATAGTTCATATTGATAGGTAATTTTATGGGTGCAAATTATGAAATCTGCAAATTCCTATTCTTAAACATGTAAACAAATTTGCACCCTATAAACAATAACAAAATTGCAATCGGTTGTCACGTGGTAAATAATTATTATGTGTGAAACAACTCCAGAAAATCTTATGTTTGAAAGAATAAAGTTCATTTTGATAGGTAATTTTATGGGTGCAAATTATGAAATCTGCAAATTCCTATTCTTAAACATGTAAACAAATTTGCACCCTATAAACAATAACAAAATTGCAATCGGTTGCCAGGTGGCAAATAATTATTATGTGTGAAACAACTCCAGAAAATCTTATGTTTGTAAGAATAAAATGCATTTTCATAGGTAATTTTATGGGTGCAAATTATGAAATCTGCAAATTCCTATTCTTAAACATGTAAACAAATTTGCACCCTATAAACAATAACAAAATTGCAATCGGTTGTCAGGTGGTAAATAATTATTATGTGTGAAACAACTCCAGAAAATCTTATGTTTGAAAGAATAAAGTTCATTTTGATAGGTAATTTTATGGGTGCAAATTATGAAATCTGCAAATTCTTATTCTTAAACATGTAAACAAATTTGCACCCTATAAACAATTACAATATTGCAATCGGTTGCCAGGTGACAACTCCAGAAAATCTTATGTAAGGTTCAAATTGTAAGATAATTTTATGGATGCAAATTGTGAAATCTGCAAAATCTTATTTATTTGCACCCTATAAACAAGAACAAAATTACAATCAGCTATAAATTGAAATTATTATGCATTGAAATATTTATTAATATGAAATTAGTTATATCTTTAAGAAACATGTAAGACAGGAAGAACAAAAATTTAACATAATATAAAATTAAAGTTCTTCCCATTCATAGTTAAGTGTCAATATTAGAAATTACATGTAAATGTTCGTTATTATTTACAAGAAAAGTTAAAATTTTACCGAGTGTGGTATTAAATTAAACTATAATATAGTTATTTAATGCAGATATTAATAATTAATTTTTAAAAACTACTAACTTATACGCTATTGCAACAAAAGAACAAAACGAATAGATACCGAAGTTCAAATTTTAAAATGCCCAAATTCTTATTTTGTTATTGTTTATAGGGTGCAAATTTGTTTACATGTTTAAGAATAGGAATTTGCAGATTTCATAATTTGCACCCATAAAATTACCTATCAATATGAACTATATTCTTTCAAACATAAGATTTTCTGGAGTTGTTTCACAAATAATAAGTACGTACCACCTGGCAACCGATTGCAATTTTGTATTTTTTTATAGGGTGCAAATTTGTTTACACGTCTAAGAATAGGAATTTGCAGATTTCATAATTTGCACCCATAAAATTACTTATCAATTTGAACTTCAGTATCTATCCGTTTTGTTCGTTTGTTATATAGCGTGGAAGTAGTAGTTTTTTATTTTAATTGTTAATTTCGGCACTAAATAATTATATATAGTAAATTATTTTTAGGGTGCAATTTTGACGCGTTAGGGTGCTAATTTTTCGTAAAAAATTTTTTCAATTTGGTCATACTTGTATTGCTGGCAAATTTTTTTTTATTTGTTTATAACTTTTTTGTTATAAGTTATAAACTAATTTTGATGTGGGTGCAAATTGGTGCAAATTGGGTGCAAATTTTTGGCATATATTTTTTTGGCATAAAAACAATTTAATTGTTAATAACTCTTAAACAAAATAAGATATAGTAATAATTATAAGGGTGCAAATTGGTGCGAATTGGTTCAAATTATCTGCCAAGTTTTAGAATTTGCACCTGCACTTGTTATGCCAAGTTCACGCACCTGTAAAGCACGCGTAATTCAAATTAACACGAATCTCCAATATTATTAAAATTGTTGACAATTTCTGTTCGAGATTCTAATTACTTGAGTGTATAACACACGACATACAAATCGCATACACGGCTGCAAACTGCGGCGAAACTGGAAACAAGTTTGGCAAGCTTCCTAGAGTATAACGAGAGTAATCGGATTAAATCAATTTGTCGAATTTTCTGTTGAAATGTATACGAAGGATAAGCTTTTGTCAGACGTTTTTTCACTAATTACATGATACTTTTGCCCCGAACGTCCATGGTATAAAAACTACATAGAAAATAATTTTTAAGTGGAGTTATTGCAAGTTGTAAGAAGCTTAAAATGGGGAATATTAAATGTACATACATAAGGTCATTAATACAAGCTTATAACTTTGAAAATTTTGCGGCAAAGGTATAAGCTAATAAAAATGTTTACTAACATCTGAACATCAAATGTAATTAATAATTCAAACGTTAATTAACGCATAATTAATAAACTGTGTCAGTGGAGATTTTACTTTGAAAAGAAAATACATTTTGATAATAAATAAATATTTGCTTTTTCTTGTTTTTGTATAAATGTTCAGTATGTATCGTATGTTGCTGTACTAGTATTTAGTAAAACAATATTTACGCATTATTAAAATCAACAATAAAATTGTATTTTATTTGTAGCATAAAAGTTAATTTGTTTATTAGTTATAATAACGTATTTAATTATATTTACTAGAGATTTTTCTAAAATTACCCAACTGCGAATTTTTTGCCAAATACTATAACATATTGAAAAGATATTGGATTTAGGGCTTTAGGAGAAAAAATTTATTGAACCATTAATTTTTTTAATTTTATTGCGTAGACTGTGACGTCCATACAATCAAAAAATTTTTTTAGAAAATACAACAAGTAAACTAAAGTACCTAATGAAAATAACGAACAAGTCCAATTATTTTGAAAAACTTGCAACAAGAACCAAAAATAGAAAAATTTACTTACAGATTCTGGTAAAGAACAACAAAAATTAAGATGTTGGTCAATTTTTTTTTGATTGTATGGTTTTACTTATTTTGTAATTTTCCATTTTTAATCATTAATTATTATTACAATCAACATGATTGCTAACCCCATATAACATAACATATACACATGATTGTATTCGAACTTGATCTGTCAGAACTACATTGTCCATATACAGGATGTTTCATAACTTCAGGTCCATACGTTAACGGTATATGTAGTTTGATATGCTGAATACGAAGCAAAAAGAATTTTTTTAAAATCGCAAAATTATTTTCATGTTTCCCAGTCAAAAAAATGTCATTGCCACTGCCACTGGGTGAAGTAATGATTGTTACATTAAAAATAAATAATTTTGTATGTTTATTTTACTAGTATTATGTAATTTGAGATGTTAGATTACGTATTTCTCTTGTTTGTGTTTCATAGGAAAACGAATCCAGTGCAGTAGGTACTACAAAAAATGCTGCAGGTAAACTACCCTTAATTTTTCGAATTTAAAAAAATTCTTTTTGATTCGTAATCAGAATATCAAACAACATATACCTTTAACGTATGTACGCGAAGTTATGGAACACCCTGTATACGTGATTGGATTCGAACCAGATCTGTCAGAACTACATTGTCCATATATTTAAACGTAAATTAAATATTGCCGTAAAACTCTGTGCTAGTAATTCTCATTAGCTTGATTTAGTTTTTGTATAAACCATTTGCGGAGAACAATCCAATGAAATCAATAAAAGCAAACAACATTTGGCGGTGGAGGAAATTACAGCAGCTCAAGAACTTCATTACAACGTTGTACATTCTTCCCTGGCAGCGAGAGAGACAGCGCGGCGGCTTTGGGAAGCAATTCTCACAAGACAGGAACTAATTTTTTGTCTTGTTCTCGACAGAAAACGGAGCGCAGCATAAATCAAAACTCAGGAAGAAAAGAGTGTGAAAAGAAATTATACACGAGAACGGAATTTGCAAAGACAGGACGAGAGATGGCATTGTTGTAGATTTTGGTAGATTCTTACGCTGAAAATAACTACGCCGTATATAGGCGAGTAATTGCAGAAATATTTTTCTAGGTAGGTATAGTTTGTGTTTGTAAGATGAAAGATAAAGGGCATTCTGGAACAGTATACAAAGTAAGATTTCAGCTCCAGCCATATTGCCATATTCAGTATTAATAACTTATGTTACAATAACAGTGTTGAGTAGAACGAGCAACGCTTTGCTAGGCATGTCGTAACTTACTCGAAACAATATGAATTTTTGAAAGGCAAACGTGTTCAATGCATATTTATTGCATTTTGCATACCATTGGACAATGCAAGTACGATAAAGATAAATATATACACAGCTTATTTATTTGTTCATGATCATGACACAGATGACCATGACCAAATTTCTTTTATCTCTATCTTAGGGTGGATGAAGTGTGGCCTTTTTGTTGACCTTTTAGAGAGAGACATAAAATACGGGCCAGTTCGGACCATACATTCTATGATACAGGCGGGTTTATGCTCAAAAATTTAAGAATAGTTTTTTAAAGTTAAAACAGTTATCTCATATGAGTCGGTTTATGCTGGAGAAATAATTCTTAAACCTTAATCCTTATTCTTACTTCTACAGCATAAACCGACTCAAACGTTATATCTGTTTCAACTTTACAACTAATCTTATTCTTAGTTCTTATTCCTTAATTTTGTGAGCATAAACCCACCGTAAACAACGATAACGATGGTAACGCACGGACCAAGTAGCGAATTTTCTCTCTCGCACAGGGTAAACATAAATACCATGAATCTACACTACCTATTGCTATGAACTGTCTACTTCTGTGTTTACTGCTTCAAGAAGGTGACAGGCTCGCCGGTCAACGGTCATTTCTTCCTTTCAGCAGTAAAAACTGTTTTACTTTGCTAGTTGAGTAATATACTATAGATTTGTTCTAGCAGGAAAGCAGTTTGCGTCCACATAAAAAACTATGGCAGGTCCTGCTATAACTATTCCTCCGATATTTATGTTTCGGTTAAGTTTATTTAAATTGCGTTATAATGCCAGAATTAAAAATAAGCAACAAGGTCTTATAAAAGTTTCGCAAAGTTTTATTTTCCTTATTATCTAAAGTAAACTCTCACAATAAGCACTCGAGTCTCACTAAAATATTTAGCGCGCAACTACAAAGCAGCATTCGTTTCCTTGCGACATTAAAACTTTTGGTTTAGTGCGCAAGGCAAAAGTTTTTAAATTCATCACGATCTGAACAGATGTCTCCACACTTTAGCCCTTAATCCGACTCTAGTTTCGATGAGAACTTTCCTGAGTTTTAATATCTCAGATAGCGACAAAGTTTCGTGATATCGCAAATTATTTGCCAGAGAAGAGCCGCGTAGATTTGCGTGAGACTTATCGATGTGCTAACGATATATGAAAGAAATATTAAATAAATAAATATCTCTCATTTTACCAAACACCATCACAACTTGAGGTAGTACATACATGATGAAATATTCGGGCTAAATAAATATAGGTAATATTGTTATTATGTATAACTGATGTCTACTTGAAATATACAGAGGGAAAAAAATTCGTGAATTTCGACCATTTTCAAACCGCCATAACTCAGCGTATTTTCAATCGATTTCGATGAATCTTTGCGGTCGAAAAACTTTGAAGTGTCTACTTTAAAGTCATGCATGCGAATTTAAGCGCAACTCCTTCCGCCTCCTTTAGCACCCTTGTGAAAAAAATGTTTTTAATGAAAAAATGTCTAACTTTGACGATACGCAGTTGAATTTTTTTTTTTGACTCGATCCACAAAAAGTGCACTAAAATTTGTTCAATTCCCTGTGCAGGACTCAAAAAATCTGAAGTGGCCTGCACACAACCTTCCGCTAAATCTAGACTTATAAACATAAATGTATACGTATACAATTCGGTGTCCCTAAAATATACAAATAAAAATCTAAAATATTCAAACATAGAAATTTGCATCACCTGAATCAAAAGATTCGTTCACAGGCAAACTCTTCTGTGTTGAAGCCATCCTCCGTTGAATTACTATTTAATATCTTACTTATGACTTATATGGCGCTAGTATGTCAACTTGTCACCCATCTCACCTGTCAATATTTTTTACGCAGAAACAAAAATCAACCGAACATGGATCACAAGATTTCAACGTTTTATCTGATAAATTTTTTTTTTTAAATTTTACTGCAGTTCTTTAATGCTACCAGATAAGGACAATTTTTACCTTCCGCTTATTTGTAAAGGAAGGTATTGGAATCATGCAAAAAATCGGGTAGTGAGTTTTTAGTGGATGAGCACGAATTAGGGTCCTTACAACTCATTTTTGATAGTTTCCCGATGATGTCTGTATGTATGTGTGTATGTGTGTGCGTGTGTGTGTGTGTGTGTGTGTGTGTGTGTGTGTGTGTGTGTGTATGTGTGTGGTCCGGGCCGATGCCGGATGTCACATAACTCAAATACGAATTACTAAAAAAATTTGATATTTTGTATTTTACAATTGTATACGAATAGGAAGAGCACATTAGATTTTGGTACAAATATCTTCACCGGAAGTGATATTTTTTGAAGATTGAACAAGATAATTGTCAAAAATTTATATAAATTTTGATAAATATAATATTTATTTGTAATAAGAATAAGAGGCAAAGTTATTTGCAACTTACGTTATAAAAAAATTGTCCTTATCTGGTAGCATTAAAGAACTGCAGTAAAATTAAAAAAAAAAAATTTATCAGATAAAACGTTGAAATCTTGTGATCCATGTTCGGTTGATTTTTGTTTCTGCGTAAAAAATATTGACAGGTGAGATGGGTGACAAGTTGACATACTAGCGCCATATAAGTCATAAGTAAGATATTAAATGTAGTAATTCAACGGAGGATGGCTTCAACACAGAAGAGTTTGCCTGTGAACGAATCTTTTGATTCAGGTGATGCAAATTTCTATGTTTGAATATTTTAGATTTTTATTTGTATATTTTAGGGACACCGAATTGTATACGTATACATTTATGTTTATAAGTCTAGATTTAGCGGAAGGTTGTGTGCAGGCCACTTCAGATTTTTTTATAACGTAAGTTGCAAATAACTTTGCCTCTTATTCTTATTACAAATAAATATTATATTTATCAAAATTTATATAAATTTTTGACAATTATCTTGTTCAATCTTCAAAAAATATCACTTCCGGTGAAGATATTTGTACCAAAATCTAATGTGCTCTTCCTATTCGTATACAATTGTAAAATATAAAATATCAAATTTTTTTAGTAATTCGTATTTGAGTTATGTGACATCCGGCATCGGCCCGGACCACACACATACACACACACACACACACACGCACACACATACACACATACATACAGACATCATCGGGAAACTATCAAAAATGAGTTGTAAGGACCCTAATTCGTGCTCATCCACTAAAAACTCACTACCCGATTTTTTGCATGATTCCAATACCTTCCTTTACAAATAAGCGGAAGGTAAAAACAATGTTTCTACGATGATTTGGCACAAAGTTATGGGTGTTTGAAAAAAATGTGCATCGAGAAAATTTAAAAATGAAATTGGATATTTAGTATGAATAACTCAAATTGCTTAAAAAATTAGAAATTTTGAAAGAAAATTTCATTCGTGAGAAAACAAACAATTTCGTCGAAAAACTTCCGACTTATGAGTCAAAAACTACAAAATGCACACCCATAACTGCGTTCTTTGAGTCCTGCACAGGAAATTGAACAAATTTTAGTGCCCTTTTGGTGGAACAAGTAAAAAAAAAACTAATTTTTAGCTAGACATTACGTATACTATCAGTACGGGGTTTTCGTATTTTAATGATAATTTCTGACAAGCTGTTGCTGCATTTAAAATACAAAGATTTGAACCACTATGATTTATATTTATTAATTTAGCGGAAATGATAATTGCATAATTTCATTCCAGTGCCGTGAATCCAGCATATTACAAAGTCATCGCTTTAGAAGTAATTAGCATGGTTAAAATATCCGTATGTAGCCCGCCTTGTGCATTACAAAACACTTTGATATTTAATATGCCTGTTATAATATTATTCCTACTCCAAACCTTGCAGTCAAGTTTGCTGGAAGGCTTTTTGTTAATTAAATTGTTAATGGTAATGTTGATGGAATAACAAAAGAAGAACTCAGGTGGGATGAAGCAGATGTTGGCGTTGAAATGATAACATTTAGGAATTTGTTGCTTGTTAAATAAATAAAGTCACAAAGAGATTCTTGTTTTCCATCTGAATCTATCGCAAAATATCAAAATCAATAATTTAAAAGTGAAAATAGTTATTTGGTTAGGTTAGGTGGCTATCAAAAAATATATAATTTTATGTCAAAAAAAGTTTCTAAATATCATAAATAATTTTATTTATATAATTTAGGCTAACTAAGTTGTAGGTAATTACTTCTAAATATATTTACTAATTAAAATTAAATAAATTTGTTATTTAGCGGCCGTAAAGTAAATGCGGCCGTGAAGTAAAAGCGGCCGTGAAGTAAATGCGGCCGTAAAGTAGTCATTTTGACAGATGTCAAAAAATGTGACACTTTACGACTGTCAAAAGGATACGTAAAACAACTATTTATGCAATAGCCACCTAAAAAAACATTTTTAGACGATCTCTACAAAAAAATCTGCTGTGTCCACCACAGTACTTCTCCGACTTTAAGTTTTAATAACTTACTTTCGTAACGCCTTTAATTTTATGCTTTATTCAGCAAAATTTAAATAAATTTATATTTTTCCCAAACTATTTAAGTTGATACCAACTTCGGCACAATTTAAATAACATGTGAAAAACTCTGATGTGGCCAACACAAGACCTCTGCCACTCTACCTACTGTGTTTAGTTTTTACTATACTGTACTCACAACATATTTTGAGCATTTTATGTAAACTGTAGAAGAAGATATAAACGATCTGTCACTATTTTGTCACTGTCACTGTCATAATCAATTTAAATTTACGCAGTAACAAATCTTAAACGATCATGGACTATAAGATACTGAATACTGAAGTTTCATTCTCTAAATTATCAACAATAATTTATTTCCTAAGTAGTATCATGTACAGAAAACTATTTAAAATACGAATTGTAGATTATCTCGTAGAATTACACTCGAGCGTTTTATTTCCTCCGAATAAATTTCTGTTTGCCATCTCAACCTTGTTACCTGACAGCAATTTGACTCGAAAAATTGTTTTAAAATAATATAACTTTTATTAAACAATTTTTTTTAAATTGCTAGGCAACAAGGTTTCAATACAAACATAAATTTATCCGGCGAAATAAAAAGCTCTTGTGTAATTACAGTTGATTACTTCGATTCACATTAGAATATCAATTTTTGCTGACGTTTATAAATAAAGAATAAAGCAATAATTATTAACTTTATTTTTTTTTCATAAAATTCTTCAAAAGTTTATAAATTCGACAACTAATGTAGCTCAAAGAATATAATTTTTTAAATTACCAGACGTCATCAGAATAGATAGCTTTCCTTACGCTAATCGAAGTATATTTATGTTTGCAATTGTATAAAAAGTTTACTTTCTTGACTACTAATAACGTCATTAGCTAAAGCCTCAACTGTTAGAAAAAAGTAAAATGATCTACAAGAAATAAATTACGCCTTAATACACCTGCGCTATTAGAGACACTAATTTTTCGCTTAGTATTTACGAATCATTTATCACGAAACAATAATGTATTATTAAAATGTCGGCAGTTTAAGTGAAGGCCATTTTTCATTCCAAACTTGATTTTAATTAATGATAAATGTATATTTTGCGATGCATGTGTACAGTGTACTGTCGCTTTCTTTTTGGGTAGTACATTATTTTCAAATAAAAAAACACAAATTGCTGTTTGTAAATTGAAGGGATGAAAAAGCATTGTTTTGTACATACAATAAGTACCTATATTTAACCGGGGTATGTTGGTACATATTTACGTTTTAAATGACTCCATTTGTTAATTGACTGAAATGTAAAAAACTTTTTGGAAAATATCAGAAATTTTAAATAAAGCGTTATAATTCGGAGAAAAAAAATTAAGGTTATATAAAGTTTGGAGTAATAAGTGTAAATTATTTAAAGTAACTTATTTAAAGTAAGATAATAGTTATTTGTTCAACTAGAGAAGAAAGTGCTTCTTTTTCCCACTCGAGCTTTAAGTTTGTGTCACGAGCGAAGCAAGTGAGGCAATCGAGAGCTTTCCTCTCGTGTTAGACACAAAAAAAATTTTCACGGCGTATTTAAAAACATTGAAAATATTAAAGAAACACATAACTAGACGTTAGGTTATAACTGCCATTTGTCGGAATGACGTTTTAAAACAATGTAATGTTTCATATATGACAATATGACAAATAACGAAGCATCGATACATAGATTATTTAAAATTGAGACTCGTTTGATATATTATCGAATTAATTTCGATTAATCGATTATTTTTCCCAGCCCTACTTAAAATTGGTACGAAACGTGCATGCGGCTAGTGTATTAAATTTTCATTTACGAATAATCGATATTTTTTTTATTTTTGCTGGTAACCATCCTACAGGATTAACTCCCAATTACAGAATGGTGGATGTTATTATAGTGGAATCCAACCACTCGGACCCAGTGGTATTATTGTCGGTTGCGCTGGGAATCGAACTGAGGACCACCATTAAACACTCAACGAATAATAAATAATATACTATAATCTATGAAGGCATTAGATTTAAGAACTATTTAAAAGCACAGCTAAAAGAGTAGTAAGGTATTATACTAGGAAGGTATCTTGAGTTATGACACAGTAATGGAGCCATAGCTCTCACATCCTTTAAATTTTCAATTTTCAATACTCTACAGAATTTATAGTATCAACTTGAACTTTCATACCAGTGCATTCATATTTTAGACTGCGTATTAATCTTGTATATGGTGCATTAATAAAGCCTAGCTTTAGAAAGACAAATTCGGCCTCTAAATATTTTACAGTTTTTGTGAACAACAGAAAGAAATTTCAGACGTACGCTGCTGTAGAACAAAAACTGTTCATGTTCAGTCTGAAATCTGAAGTCTCGTCGAGTTTGACACAAAATAGGACGATCTTAATGAATATTTTTTGTTCAGAAACTTGTTAGATGCTTTCAACACTGTCCAGTATTCGTTGATTTGTTTTAGCAAAAAACGGCAAAAATGAAAAGTTTAATAGAAGCGTTATTGCTGCTAATATTATTAAATTTATCAAGAAATTATATTTGCACATGTACCTACTATTCGAATTTGTAAAATTTTTGTTAACTTTCTGAATATAAATTTTGTTTTGTTCTTACTGTAGCAATTTAAATTATATTATGATCATTGACCGTGCCGCTCCATTCTGATTTTACCTTTGCCGCCTCGATTTGATTGCATATAGTGAAATAAAAATTTTTGGATATAATTTTATTTCTTCAATTTTTGCTACAATTGAAACAGAAATTGAGGTTAGTTGGTTAGTAGCCCGTTAGTAGCTAAAATATGAACTTAACACACCGCGCGAAATTTAAATCGCAGTCAGTTAAGTTCACGGACTGTCAAGTTTGTTTTGACAGTTGCGTAAACGAAACGCACTTGTGTTTCACGTTTACAGAAAAACACTTGTTTTGCATTTATCTTTTTTCCACCCATAACCAAGGCAATCATTGTTAGATAATAACAAAGAAATCGAACAGTTGTAGGAAAAATTATTTAAATATTGTTCTTCATTTACTTTCTGCTTTACTAAAAATATGGCACTACTATTGCCTCCCAAATACTACAGACCTAGCAATTTGCCGTCGGTAATATTTCTAATTGGCAATATTGCCACATTGAGATTATTCCCGGAAAATAGGAGTGCATGCCGGGCGGACTAAAACCACGCCGCCTAAAACTCACGCGGCCTAATTCCACGCCGCCTAAAATCCATAACGTCTAATTTTACCCCCACCACAATATAAATTGACTACGATAAACCACGCCGCCTAATACCACAACGCCTAATACCACAACGCCTAATACCACAACGCCTAATACCACAACGCCTAATACCACAACATCTAATTCCACAACGCCTAATGTCCATGCCGCCTAATACCACAACGCCTAAAACCACAACGCCTAATACCATAACGCCTAATTCCACGCCGCCTAATTCCACTCCACCTAAAATCCACTACGTCTAATTTTAATCCCACCACTATGTTATGTCCACACTGTATTCACTCGTTGTGTGTTGTATGTCTCACGAGTTTATACGGCGTGGACATAGTGGCGGCAGTAAAATTAGACGTTGTGGATTTTAGGTGGTGTGGAATTAGGCGGGGTGGAATTAGGCGGCGTGGAATTAGGCGGCATGGAATTAGGCGTTATGATATTAGGAGTTGTGGTATTAGGCGGCATGGACATTAGGCGTTATGGAATTAGGCGTTATGGAATTAGACGTTGTGCTATTAGGCGGCGTGGTTTGTCGTAGTCAACTTCTATTGTGGTGGGGGTAAAATTAGACGTTATGGATTTTAGGCGGCGTGGAATTAGGCCGCGTGGGTTTTAGGCGGCGTGGTTTTAGGCCGCCCGGAATGCTACCGAAAATAGCTTAGAAGTAGCCAAATTTTGCGCCATGTGTGACGCAAACGGCACTGAGATCAAACCGTGAGTAGATTTGTTCGTGTAAGTTTGTTTTTTTCGTGACTACGGAATGGACGACGGACCTGTGTTGAAATAAGGTAAGACCTACGTATCGTATTCGGTCCTTGTCAGCGCGATGAACGTATTTTCTTAGTGCCGATGACATCACACCGTCACACACGGCATCGTTTTTTGCGGCACCTATTTTTTAAACTTTATAATTTTTTTAAATTATCTTCTTTTTCAAATGAAAGATTATATTTTTGTCATCTACAAAAATTCTGTACATAATACTATTTAGGAAATAAATTATTGTTAATAATTTAGAGTATGAAATTTCAGTATTCAGTTTAACATTTGTTAGGTACTACGTAAATTTAAATTGATTATGACAGTGACATTAACAAACTAGTGACACATCGTTTATATCTTCTTCCATAGTTTACATAAAATGAAAAAAATTATTTGTGAGTAAGTACTTATAGTATAGTAAAAATTAAATAGAGGGTAGAGTGTGGCGGGAGGTCTTGTGCTGGCCACATCAGATTTTTTTCACATGTTATTTAATTATTCCGAAGTTGGTATCAACTTCAATAGTTAAAAAAAATTATTTAAATTTTGCTGAATAAAGCATAAAATTAAAACCTTTACGAAAACAAGTTATACTTATAGTCGGGGAAGTACTGTGGTGGACACAGCAGATTTTTTAAACTGTTTTCGATTCAGTTTGCAATATGGCCCCAAAAGGTCTTGACCCCAACGGAAATTGTCGACTTGCCGACCGGGCCAGTTCTACCCTGGTGTTCCAAATATTTAATAAGTGAAGTTTTTGTTTGTTTCTTGACACAATTTCACTTCTAAATAATTCAGCATGTTTCTAAAACAACTTTGTTTTTGACATTACATCTCAGTGAAACTCAATAGATGCATCTTTCTGTCACTCAAATAAAAATTGAATTATTTTTCCTTTTAGATCACTCAAAAATTTCTTTGAACTTTCCTGAACATTTTCAATTGAAATTTATTAATATAAGATGAAATAGATCATCCTACCCCTAAGAAATTTCTCCCTTGATGTGTTAATTTCGCTCAGGATATTTTAATTAAAGTTCCTGGCACATTTTCATTTCTTTCTCTCTGGGAACAATATGTCTGCTACGTGATATCTTCCATCGTGCTGGAAACAGTTTATGTAAGTAGTTTTATTATTTATACCAGAGGACACGATTTCTCTTCGAGGTGCAACTGTGCACAGAACAGATGCTACCGGAGAAGAGAACTAAACTTCCTGGATTGTAATATTTAAGGATAGAATATTTTATTTATTTGTTTGGGGCGCCAAGAAAGTGCAGCATGTTTTGAAAAGTTTTTTAATATGTTTGTTACGTTGTGGAAGGTTTTGTTGGAATGATGACTAAATATTGGAGAACATGTCCACATTACTCGGATATTCGATGAGTCGATATTTCGATGGTATATACCAGACATGGGCAAATTACTCAAAAATATTAATTAATTATTTTTTGTAATTACAGTCTTCATGTTAATTATAATTACAAGAGTTAAAAACTGCGTTCAAAGTATCTGAAATAAATCTTGTAATCTTGAAAAACTATTGCATTTAGAGAGATACGGTTTTCAAATTTGTATTAAATAGGTATTAAAATATCATGTCACTATATGTAACATTTTTTTAAATGATTATTTATTTATTCGTACAAATCTTAAAAACTATTGCATATTTACTCAGGTTTGTGGAGGTGAAATGCGAACATAGGAAACATACATGACAATCGAACTTTCATGCCAGGTATCTTGATATATTTTGTAGTAGTGTCACAAAACGAAGTAATGTGAATTTGTCTGACAAAAAGAGTAATGAATAACAGAAATAATAATAAAATCTTAAAGTGCATGTTGAATGCTTTAGTAAAAGTAATTATTATGAAAAGAAAGCAGGAACATATTTATTTTAACTGTTATATAAGTTATAAAGCTAGAATTTACAATAAATATTCAAACAAATTTCCACCCTCTGCCAAATAGTAGCCTAAACGATTGTAAAATCCAGTTCTAACATTATTTAACATTTGTGGCGTAGTTACAAATGCATCTAAAATTTGCAGTTCATCCAAGGTTGTCGCTCTTTCTTCTTGACAACTATATATTTTAGATGAAAAAAATCTTGAGCTAAGTCCGCAGACCAATCTAGCCAAGGAATTATTCCACGGGTAAAATAAAAATTTCAATAATATGACAGCTACTTTGACATTGTCAGTATTCCACGTATATTAAAATGCCTAGCATGATAACTCAATTGTCATTATATTTCCCTATGTTCGCATTTCACCTCCACCAACCTGTATACAACTAACTATACACACTTTTAAAATGAACATTGCTGTCAAATTCGTAACCATGGATATGAAAAATCCCATGTTCCACGTTCCACGTTAAAATAAGCTCACTGTACAGAACTTGATATAATGGAATTGACGATCCTAAACACAAGAGAATTATGAATACTTTTACTCTTGAAAGCCTACCTACATACTAAATAACTAAATCAGGAGAGTTTAGTCTGATGATTATTTAATTTGATTTTGTTTAAGGTAAACAATGTTAAAGAAAAAGTACCGACTTATAAAAAGGTCTCGAAGGTATTTGTGAAGAATATTTAAATGAGATTTCTTTATTTAATTAAAGAAAACTTCGTTTCTGGCATGTAAAAAAAATTGCTTGTTTGTAACATTTTTCCATAGCACCAAATATCATATGGCATTAAAAAACACACAATGGAATAAAACCGCCTTCAGAAATAATATCTTCTAAAAATTATGAAATAATAATTTCATTGATTATTTTTGAAAATAATTATAATATGTTGGTACCTAATGCCCTGTTCACACGAGGACAGTTTTTACTAAAACGTTTCTTGAAAGTGAAACAAGTGCTAGGAGCTGTCATAAAAAAAACTGTCAATAGGTACCGGTCATACGGGGATACCGTAGAGGAAACTAATTATTTCTTTAAAATATATTAATGCTAGTTATCTTAAATATATTTAATAAAAATAATTACATTCGCCGTTTAAACAGTATTGACAGTAATTTTCTATGACAGCTCCTAGCACTTGTTTTACTTTCAAGAAACTTTTTAGTGAAACATATGGGGCAGGTTATTAGTTTAGTTTAGTTTAGTTTAGTTTATTGTCTTTGGCCAGAGTTTACATAGAGTAATTGACAAGTCACAAGTTACATACATTCATAAAAAATCTGACGTGGACACCACATGACTTCCTTGTACGCCTTGTGTGTTCATACTTTTCTTAATAACTAAAATGTAAAATAATATTAAAAATTCTTTTAACTTATTATACTAGTATACTCACAAATATATTTTAGTCATTTTATTTAAACTGCAGAAGAAGATATAAAGCATATTTTACTATTGTCACTGTCATGTCATAATCATTTAAATTTTACGTAGTAACAAATGTTAATCGATCATGGACAAGATACCGAAATACTATAAATTATAAATATATACTTTAATTATTTTTAAATGATAGCAGATACAAAAATATTTATAAAATACCGATTGTAGGTAATAATCACATAATCTTTCATTTAAAATAAAAAAAATTGTCTAAAATTAAATATTTATCGAAATATTTTTAAAAAGTACTACTTCCGGTTTGTAGACTGAAACCAAAAATAGGAGGTGCACAACTAGATGCTATAACAGTCCTAAATACAAAATTTCAACTTTCTACGTCTAACCGTATTTGAGTTATGCGACACACATACGTCCGTCCGTCCGTACGTACGTACGTACGTACGTACAGACGTCACGTCGAAACTAGTCATAATGGATTCAGAAAAGGTCAAAACGGATATTTCCGTCAAAATCTGAGAACCGAAATTTTTCGCGATTACAATACTTCCTTACTTCGTACAAGGAAGTAAAAAGAACAACATATTAATAAAAACGTCAAATTTTATACATATAATAATTAAAACACAAAGTACGTAGGGCGAAAAGAAATCAAGAGCAAGGTTACCTACGTGCAGTGCTCCATGTCAATTGCAGGTATTCATCTGTGCTGTAAAAACAGTGTAAAAACGCGTTAATATCAGCCCCGTTCAAAAGTAAATGCATTTATTCTAAAATTTAGTGATGACGTGCGTTCTATCAGAAATGAAATGAACTACACCCATAAATTTTGGAAAGAATGTAGGATTACAAAAGTGAAAATTGTTATATACAGTAAACATGATTGTAAATAAATTTCTTTCCAATTTCTTTAGATATTTCAGTGTGTCAAATTTACTATTGTTCATTGAGCGAGCAAATGAAGCATCATTATTGATAGAAATATCTGTGAATTATTTTCTTCGTGAGTTTAAAATGTTTTCTTAATTTTAGAGAAGGTTCTCTAACTTCTAAATAATGCTAATAAAGAGCTTGGTTCCACATTATGCTTTTTATTTGCGTGTCTATTTTTGTTATTATTTGTCGTAGTCAAACGGTTTAAACTGAAACTGGCTTTAAAACTTACAATAAATAACGCTCAACATTTTGTTTATTTTCTGTCGAATATTTTAAAATTAAAAAAAATATATATAAATTCGTCTAAGTAGGTACCAATCAAATTAAAATTTCCGTAAATGTGGAAGTATATCAAAGGACAAATTAAAATCTAAAAAAAGTTAAAAAGTTTCTTAGCAAAAAATATAGTTACTTACCCGACAGAAGCTCGTGAGAGAGGAGATCTGGAAAATAAAACAAACTTTAGTGATCAAATGCAGTAACATTAATTTACAAGTGGTAAATAACTACATAAATGTACATATGAAATTGTTGACTTTTGCTCAATGTTTGCACGCACAAATTTTATGCTCTTGTTAGTTTACTTTTATGAATAAACATTTTTTGTATACATTTTAGCTAATTATGTCCATGTCGAATATTATGTATATTAGTGCATGAAGCATTATAAAGAAAATAGTACTTAAGGTCGCGTTTGAAACAGTCATTTTTATGCACTTTACAACATCAAATAATTAAAAAAACTATTTCAAAAACATAATGTTTATTGTAATGCTTTTTGGTACACAACACATTGTTATAAACAACAATGCAATTTGACATCGTTATAAACATCAAATAAATAAAAAAACTTAATACTAACCAATAGTAATAATCCATAACTGTCTGTTTCAAAACACCTAGACCAACTGAATTCGAAATTCCTATTAATCCTATTCAACAACTAATACATAGTAGGTAGTTTAATTAAATGTCTGGTTATCTAATCTGTTTGTTATTTTGTTCAATTAAGTTACAAATCACTGTACATTTCGTCATACGAAGAAACAATTTTGAATTTTTCGATTTTTCAGCTATTCTTTTGAGTTTTCTCAAATTTTTTTCTTTTTAAAACAATCCTGTATTAGAGCGAACAAAAAAAAAATATTCAAATCGGTCAAGTCATTCTCAAGTTATGGCGTGACCAGAAAAACAGGCATTCATTTTTATATATACACAAGATTTATTTTGGTCTACCACTTCGATTTAATTAGACTGGGTATATTAGTCTTTAAATAAAAAGGCGCTTAAAATCTTGAAAATCTTGACTTAATACATATTTATACAATATTTCCTTGTAATTACTATACCCTGTTCCAAATAAGAGTATAGTAGATGGCGCTACGGAGCCAGCCCGTTTTACACACATTAAATAGAAATTTAAACGTAGCGCGGTATTTTTTAAATAATTTTAAGTTCCGCGCGTCACGCGCTACTGATGCTAATCAACGACTCACTTTTTCAACAATACCAGCTGTTACTACTACGGGGTTCGACAGTTAAATGATGCGCGCATATCACTAATTTTTCGTTGATGTAAACTTGGTTTCCGGCTAGACCAATCAGAACGCTCAAATCGTAAGCCCCATCTTGCCCCATACTATATTCTTATTTGAGACAGACTATAGTTCCAATAACGCAGCAAATACCTTGACAATCAATGGTTTCAATTCTCCGGCTAGAAAGAAGAAAAATCGCGTAGAAATCCAAACCAATTCAAAAACAAATTCGGCGAATTTAAGCATTTCCAGTGATGTGTACAGCGATCGAGATAAATTGCTAAATTGATTTCTGGTAAATCTACAAACAGCGCTCGGATCAAAAGAACTCCCCGATTGTTTGATGCTAATTAAAACCGGCCAGGTAATTGGGTTAGAGATGATTTAGAGGAAAGAATCAACAGTTTAGAGACGGGCTTAAGTCACTTTATAACGCGAATAAATATTGTTTAGGCCATTCTGATGATCATGAACAACGCAGAGCAAAAATTAATGGGAGATATTATCAGCAAAATGGATTATAACTTATTGACAGCGTATCAAAAGTTTTAATACATCGGAGTTTATATTTGTGAAACCCTTATATCCAGTCATATGCAACATGTTAAATATAAATTGGTAGAAGCGGTAGATAACTATCTACATTGCACTAAGTTAAATAATTATTGCTATTATTTAATTAGCAATACCAATACTTATACAAAAGGCTGGAATAAACAAAATTGCTCTGTTCACACGTGGAAAGTTTTTACTAAAAAGTTTCTTGAAAGTAAAGCAAGTGCTGGTGATGTCATAAAAAAACTGTTAATACCGTTCATACAGGGAATGTAATTATTTTTATTAAATATATTTAAGATCACTAGCTTTAATATATTTTAAAGAAATAATTAGTTTCCCCCACGGTTTCCCCGTATTGAAAGTTATTTTTATGACAGCCTCTAGCACTTGTTTTACTTTCAAGAAACTTTTTAGTAAAAACTTTCCTCATGTGAACAGGGCATAATATAATATCTGTAATATCTAGCCCAAGTAAGGTTCCTGAAAATTGTTCTTAATTTGAAAAGACAAGTAATTGAAAGAAATCTACTTTCTACAAACAAGAAAATAACCATTTGAACAGTTTTAAAACTGCAAATTATTAAATAAGTTAACATTTTAGGAATCATCTTAATTGTGTTTATTTTTAATAATTACCTATTTATTTATAATTTTCAGAAGTTTGATAGATGACTTGTGTTCATGTTTTTAAAATTTAATGTTTTATTTTAACCTTTCTTGTAAGTATTATATTTTTCATATCTTTCCAATTGGGACAATTTGAATTGTAGTGTCCTAAAGAATTTTATATCGTACCGACGAAATTTAGACATAGACCTTAGGCGGTATCGGGCAGTACACTTATGACAAAAATATAGGGAAAAAGTATTCTCGTTTTCCTTGTTTACTTATATTTTTTTGTCCCAAAGTACAACCAGCTCTGTTCCAAGGTACAACACCGCATTGTACCTCGAGACAGTTTGTCATTTTTATTTCTTGTATAATATTTTACTATTATTCTTTCAAATATCATCACAATAAAAATAATAGTTACTTGTTCTTTAATGTACAATCATTTTCCGAAAATCTCATCACAAAAAATATAATCTTTGTCTCAAGGTAGAACACCTTCTCCTACTGTATAAATTTTTCACTTAAATAATGTTTCGTCATTACTCATGTTTAAATTTTGAACAATATAGCCAGAATCGTGAGTTTCTACCTCTATTCTACTATACAGTAAAGAGATTCGCCCACCTCTTGTATCCTGCGATGCACGCTGACTTTGTGCCACTGGTTGTCGTCGAAGCGCACCTTGTTGGGCTTGATGACCATCTCCTGCTTGCCGTTGCTGAGGCCCATGGTCAGGCTGAGGCCACCGTCTTTGATTGCGACGTTGAGGTAATCAGTGCCGTCACCTGCACACACAACAAAGCGATCACTTCATGCGAGAGTTGAAGTGTTGTGGAGCACAACAAGAGAAAATAGACATGAGGGGTTAGAAATATAGGGTTGTTGTTGTTGCCAATGGAAGAATGAATTTCAATAATAATTGTAACGAGGGATTAAAAAGGAAAATCATTTCGTTCGTTTCCTGTCGGAACGAAAACAGAATAATATTTTTTTCGTGTTTAACGTTCTCGTCAAAAAATTTCGATTTCGTGAACCGAAAAAAAAAACATTTCACGTTTTATTGGTAGGAGGTAGGACTCTTAGTTCTCATGTTAAAATTTAAAATCATAATGACTGCTTAGACGTGCTCTGCCATAAATGACAATTTATTGAACTATTATTGCCGAAACGTCTTAAATAAATGTGAATATCTCAACATTAAAATGATCCTGAATCGACCTAAATAACACAGCAACATATTATTATAAAGGTTTAAATTTAGTTTTGTATTAGCAAAAAGTAAGTCAGTTTTCTTAATGTTTCGACATAAATATTATTATCATAATGTAGATAGCAACTATTGCATGTACGTTTGCGGTGTATTTGGCGGACTCTGTTTCCCAAACTCAAAACAATTTTCTAAGTCTCCTGCAAAACTACATAATTTCACTTAGCAGGTATTGTCATATCGCCAACTATATTATAAATCTATAGGTATACCTACATAAACTTTAACATACCTACTCCAATCATACTCCAACTTTAAAGTAAAATTTTTTCATATTTGGTAGGTATATCAATAGATCAAAAAGAATTTTTAATTATTATGATAATGTTAAAAGTTAAAACTTGTAATATATATTATAAAATAAAATAAAATCAGTAAACAATGGAAAATAAAAAGGATCTTATATTCGCTACTTTCAATTTTGGAAGTATCAATATGAAATTATACTACTTATAAATATTGATAATTTCCGTTTCGTCTGAAATCTAATGGAATAATAATCAACTTGTAACGTCCAAAAACTAATTATTGTCAACTCCATATTCAAAGGTCTCCTCTAAATTGCTTAATTTGATTGGTGCACTAACATTGTCTTGTAATTGCGATGCGTTTCAACTCGCCGGAGTGCATACCAAGGCACAAAGGACTGCATTGTAACCACAACACAGGGCCATAACCACTAGTAACCAGGTTAAGCCTTTTAACCGTTCGGTTACTGCTTTCAATGCAATTCAGAGGATGTGACATTGCGGACATACAATTTAATGCTTCATCAAATTTTATTCAATGGAATTATTTATAAAAATGAGCATATTGGGTAATTGAACTATCTTGAATTTAATTTTGAACTGGTAATTAATACTCTTAAGTTCTATAATTAAAGCTTAGTGTAGGTGTAGTGCAACAATATCATTTACATAAGTGGGGTTGAATTGCATACAAGCATACATAATTATAATATCATTGGACTGGACCTAAATATAATAATTAACAGAACAGAATTAATTTTTAATAAATAACTAAATAGTTTTTGGTTTAAATTCTGTATATTTTTATTTAACGTTTGGACAAGACGTATAGCCTAGCCTTCGAAACGTTCAAATGTTTTAAGTATAGGGTTTTCCATTAACATGTGTCATTTTAAGCGGCTCGTCTACGTTTTTACCGAATTCCTAGAATGCTCTCGATTTTACTTTTGTTTCCATTCCACTCTTTACCCCACTACTAGGGCTGCCTGAAACCAGCCCGAAATTCGTACTTTGCCGCATCCTAGCTATGCAATGTCATTTTGAGGTTGAAAAATACTGTAAAAGTTTTTTTTTATTATCCTACAATATTAGCGGATGCAACAGCCTGTGTTAAACTGTTCCTGAATCACCAATCAAATTAATTGATTAATTAAAGTTACCAAAATAAAATAGATATAATTTGAGGTTTTACATCTCGTAAGAAATCAAATTATAGGTTACAGGTGAAAAGTTATTTTAGAAAAATAATTATTTTTTAGTTCAAAATAGGTTTAAATAACTTGATTTTATTCATTATCTACGTATTTATTACATTATAGAAGAGCTAGAAATGTTTTTTTCTTCAAAATTATTCCATCCGTTTGACATAACGGGATTATAACAGTATCCGTTCAGATATTCATTTTTAACGGGGATAGTTTACGGATCTCCGTTATAAAATATAACGGAGCACCCTTTTAAAATAGCAAATATCAGATAACGGTCCGTTTAAATTTAACGGTCCGTTCAAAGTTAACGCAGTGTGTTCAAAATTTTACTTAAAATGCAATTGCAGCATATAACTAACGAATAATCATGTTTGTGTTACGTAAAACAGCTAGAATCATTGAAACTCTAATATAATTACAACAACTAACAAGTCTCCTTACAATCAAAAACTTATTCACCTCTCCCGCTGCACTCAACCGTGCCCTAATCCCCCCTCTGTGCACTAAGCTCACTATCAATGCTCTTGATCACTAATACGTGAAGACGTAGCACGTAGCACATATCACGTGATCACGTGGTGCAAGCAGGACAAGGACCACCGAACACAACGCTAGTAGCTAGCAGGATAACTTGCTTCATGAAATCATCAAGTCTTGTTCCTGTGTGTAGTGTACTAACACTAAGAGGATTGGGCTCTGATGCTTGGTTGAGGAGCTCTAGGTTGGGGTACTAGTGGCTTTATAACATGCTGGTTTAAGTACGGAGTTACATCAACTTGTTCAACGTTGTTTTCACATTTTTTATTTAACTTGAATTCAGTAATGGAACTATCACTTATAATTAGAGTGCGGATTATATGCAGGCAAATATGTTCAAAATATACATGCAATATGCATTGAAAAAAGGCCAAAATATGCTCAATGTTTGCACAAAATTAAACAAATATGCAATATTTTACAAATATATGCATGCATATGCAGATATGCAACATAATTTTATTCATTTTTACTAATAATTTATTAAGGAAAAATTTTTCTTGACTGATGTTATTTTTAGGAATGGAAAGAAATTACTGGGATGCAGTCAAATTATTTAGTTTCGACACCCCAGTGTCTTCTTCAGACACATGGGGTGTCGAAACTAGTAGAGAGTGAGATAATAAATAATTTGACTGCATCCCAGTAATTTCTTTCCATTACTAATAATTTATTTTTATAAATCAAAAAAATACTACATTTTGCCAACAATGCACAAGAAAATCATATAAAATAAACAAAACAACGTATAATTTCTGGAATTCGACTTGTGTGCCTACCTACCTTTAAATAAATGTAAAAACTACTATAGGTGGTATCAAATTTGAGCGATTATAAATTTTATACACATAAAAAAATAAAAAAATTGAAATTTTGGGTTAAAAGGTACAAAATATGCAGTTATATGCATTTTTAATAAATATATGCAAAAAATATTGAAATATGCAAGATATGCAAAAAATTACATCATATTTTGATCTATTTTTGTATGAAATGCATACATTTGTAAAAAAAAATACTAATATGCACAATAATACAATATATGCAAATGCATATAATCCGCACTCTACTTATAATACTATAAGTAATCATAGTTATGTACATTATTTTTCTGGTAGTATTACGAATGTACCTTGTGCTTGTATATGCATATTACGATTGCGCAGCACGAGGAATATTCGCAAGCACTTACTTCGCAAAAAACTGCATAAAGGGACATATTTTTCAAGATGGCACTCGTTCCTCATAGTTCTGACAGCTTTTACTTTACCAAATTAAAAAAAGTTTTAAATGTATAGTATCAATTTTCATAACTATCTACTAGTAGTAAAACTGTATTTAGATTTAGCGTAATAATAATCAGTAGCTACCTTTTGCAAAATAATTTTTGTTAAAAGGCTACAGGCCTCAAATGATTCAACTTGTAATTAATTTAAAGATCAACACAAAAAACTTTCGTATTATTCATCTCACAAAATGGGATAAAGTTATCAAGGTTTTAAAATGATTTTAACTAAAGCAGAAAAATGTATTATCTCTAATACTCACCAGTGTAAAATAGGAGGCCGTTGGGCTGTCTTGTTTTAAAATAAAAAGTAACAGAATCTTGAGCGCTGACTATAGGTTCTCCCCCCGTGTGTCGAAGATCGTAGGACAGATATTCTGTTCCACGGAATACTGCTTCCGATGGGGCTTTGTCTGGAACAAAATCAGATTTTACTAACACGTAATCTAGTAACAATATTGTAGGATATAGCATGACAGTTAATTTCAGACGCCTGACTGAAAAATAAGACAACACTATAGAATAGTGCCATTGTTATTCTGGATTTATAAACCAGAGAATAGTAGCGAGTATAAACATGTAAACCTAAAAACGTTCACAAGTAAAATCAACGATATAACTAAGTAATAACACGTTGAAGTTTAACTTTAAAATATATTAATATTGTACGAATTTTAGTTCAATAAAACTAGACCCAAAATGACTTGAACCCCACAAATGTACTTAAGTAATGGTGGTTTGGTTGTTATTTAATAACAATTTTTTAAATTTTTTTCACGAAATGCGGAGAAAACACAATTTTCTTCTCGCGAAATAGTGAGGAAACTAAGATTGCCCTCTCTAGAGAGGAAATATTTAAAAAAATGTAAGTAATTTTATTGAAAATCTGATTTTATAGTGATATATTGTAAACTATTATTTTACAATTATTTTGTTTTATACTTTCTTTTTTTACAATTTCACGATTTTACAACTTAAATCTAATTTGGCATATTGGTTACAACATTCCATTGTTTTTTAACGTTATTCTGACAGGTGGCAGTTATAACCTAACTTTTAGGTATGTGTTTCTGCTACATTTACAATTTTTTTTAATATGTCGTGAAAAAATGTTGTGTCTAACACGAGAGAAAAGCTCTTTTTCCACTCTGGCTCGATTGCCTCACACGCTTTGCTCGTGACAATCTTCGAGCTCGAGTGGGAAAAAGAAGCGCTTTCTTCTCTAGTTAGACAAATAACTATTTCAGCTTTCAATGGCTAATTCCTAATTGTTTCATTAAACTAAAACATTCTCACTGCCGTACGTTGTTTCGAGGTATCTATATAAGTAGTATACAAAATTATCAAATTATTCAAAACATTGGTAATTTATTGAAAATACTGACCGTCTGACACAGGTTATAAAAAATTAGTGTTAATTATAATAGAGATAGAAAACAAAATAATAAAAGTTGGTCACCTTCTCTTAAAACACAAAGTAAGAATACTTTGTGAATGTTTTGAAGGATATTTGGTTCAGTTTAGCAACATCAGATGGGCGATATGGAAACAGTTGTCAGTGTTTAGTGTTGCCTCCTACGCGACAAAGAAGAGTCGCAGGCCGGAGCGTAAAGCGTTGTCCAGCTCTCCAGTTTCGCGAAACTTTCTCTCACTGACATTATTTGTCGTTTGTCTGCAAACAATGGCGAGCTTTGAGCCCAATTTTAGATGTGTGAGGCATGATTAAATCCCCTGGATTAAAGTTGTCGCGTGATGTTTTGTTTTCCTTGTTTTGTTTGCGTTGTCAGCTTGGTTTTGCTTGCTTTTGTCGTGATTTTTCTATGTTGTTTTTAATTTCGCTTTGTAAAGAACTTCATAGTAAAATATTATTCAAATAGGCGGTACGCGTTTATTGATTATTATAGCTTTACATTAACAGACTGACTTTCTAAATTGATTTTGATACAATTTATAGAAAGTAATTAATTTTTTTACGTTAAAACAAAATAGTACATTACCTGATGGAAGTTCTACAAAATGAAAATTATCTCGAGAATGAAGGTGATTATCGTTGTCATTAATGGGGTCTTGCACGATTTTTCTCTATTAAAATCGAAAGAAAACAAAAAAAATCTACCCGTATTTTTTCTTTTTACTTGAATTAATTTCAAGAAAGAGACAATAATTATTAAAAGTAATATTCTTCAAAACGCGGCTGAAATGCATCACTTCTCCCCTTGTCAACGGACGTCACTGGGTAGAAGCCAATGAAAAACAGTTAACATTTCAGAATGTTTGTTGTCCTTTGAAACGTCAAAAGTTTCATAACGAATTAGTTTATGATTTCCAAATTATTATTGTTCGTTGCAAGTTCCTATTTTGTGTTATAAAACATGGGTCGGAAACATATAAGAACTTGTTTCATGCCAACCTGTAACAAGTGAAAATAGCAAATGACAAACAAAAATTGAATCATAGATATTGAAGTGTGGATTGTCTCTGAACAGAAAATTAAATTGTTTATATAAAATAAAATGAGTATAATGTAATAAATCTGTCAAAATTAACAATTATTATCACTTTCCTATAACTTGCTGAAAATTAATATCCAATAAGTATTTCTTTTAAAGTCGTAGGGTCGGAAAGCCCCATTGCAGCTAAGACTGGTTAAACTAATTTTGAAAAATTTTCTATCGTGTAAATTTTCATAATTTTCTTTAATAAATATTTAACAACCGAAAAACTATTTATTTTAAAATTAATAATCTAATTAAAATTAATACCATAATTAGGTACCTAAATATAATAATTAAATTAACAAAATATATAATAATAAATCAATGTTGGTCATCTTAAATTAGTTGTTCATCGTAGCGTCTGAAAGTTTGAATGCAGGATCCTGCTAAATATAGCAGGATGTTCGGTGGGCGTATAAAATAAAGGGTTAAACGATCCTGCTGTTTCTGACACTTGGAAAACTTTGAATCTTCCAGTATATCATGTACGCCATTGTTAAATTAATTTGGAAGGCTTATTAAATTTTAACTTTAATTTGTTAAGTACTTATAATATCTTTAATTAATTATTGTCGCTTTGAGCAACGCTCAATTTAACGTGACTGATAAATTATGAGTGATATTAATAATGAAACAAGCTTTTAATACAATATGAATATCAATTTAACAAGTAGCACCATTGTTTTTTCTGAATTGAAATAAAATACTTCAAATAAAAGTGACCCCAAATTTAATTATGCGCAGCGCATCTTTTATATGAATCTTAAACACATTTCTGTAAAATCATCCATAAATTGCAGTTTTGAGATCATCACCTGTGTTGTCTTGTCTTGTCTCGAACTATCGAGACAAATCAAAAGAGAAAATAAGACAAAATGCTGTCTAATTATCATTTTTTGTTTTGAATGTGTTTTGTTTCAGTTCAAAATATTTCAATTAGTAGAGTAGAGTTTTTATTTAGAATATATTCGAGACTGAATGTCTCGTTCTTAAAATCGATACAGAAAACTGTCAAGACGTTATGAAATAAGGACGAAACAAGACAATTTGTCTCGCTTCGCGTCAGCACTAGGGCTGTTCGTTTAAATCGATATTATATAAATGTATCGAATAACGATATTTCGAAGAAAAAATATCGATATATCGATGTTTGATATCGATATATCGGTATTTCATATATCGATGTATCGATGTTTGATATATCCTGTCTATGTGTGATTTTTCGTCCAAGAATTAGCAATTTTCATATTTTCGACCACGTTTCGTTTCGTTAGACATTTTGCAAATAATATGCGCTTGTGCATTAAGTTACACCGAGTACTAGTTTATTTAATTTGAAAACTAATCCGATTCATCTATTGATACATCGTTTTACCTATAGGTACATCGATACATTGATTTTTCGATATATCGATACATCGATAAAATCGATTTTTATTTAACATCGAACATCAATATTCAAATTGGAATATCAAACAGCCCTAGTCAGCCCTATTCAAATGTTAGTTATGTTTAAAATCATTTTATTTTTACAAATTTCGTAATCTAATTTAAAGGTTCGTTATTATAATTAGTATGTAATGAATCTTTGTCGCTAAAAACAATTAAAACCTGAAATTGTGCTGGTGGTAAAAGATTATTTGAGATTCACACACGAGTTCTGGTGGTTGTTAATGAACAGTAGATTTTTGTGTAGTTCAAATAAAATATATAACTAAATGAATCCGAACTTAAGTTTGTTGTCGCATAATATTGAATATAATAACAACTTATTTTGTTTTGCATTTCACAGCAAATGTAGTGCTTTAAAATCAATTTGCATCCCCGAAAGATTTTATTGTAAATGTGTGCCACAGAAATTGAAACACAATTGAAAATGTTTCATACAGTTCCGTAGAACTTGTACATCGTTTCAGAAGATATTTCATTGTAAAATATATTGCTTTTGCTCGACACGAAGCATTGTTTGTCCTATATTCTGTAGTTTGATCATAAGTTTATTGAAAAACTGCAGGGAAAGAAAATAGACAGATGCAAAGTTTTCTGACATTAATTTTAAAACATATCTTTCCCACACTTTGAAGAAATAGTAAATATTTATAATAACTTCAAATACTCCGCACTAATCTATTATTGCTTTAAACTGACAGACGATATGATTACAATTTGAAAGCATAAATATGAACTTTTCAGAGTAGTCGTAGATAAAATAATTTAAACGTCAACTTTTAAGCTCTTGCTAGACTATACCTTTATATTATTAGTTCTTGGAATTATTAAATTTGGAGCTACTAGGTGCTAGGATGCTGGGTGTACGAGGGTTGTCCGTAAAGTAAGGTTCACAGTGACTTTTCACAGTGTAAAACATGTTTAATTAAAAAAATGCGTACATTTTTGGAAAGTTCAGACTTTTACCTATTTTTCTGCATAGTCGCCACTGCGGTCAATGCATTTTTGCATGCGGTATACGAGCTTTTGAATGCCCGAGTCAAAAAATCTGCCGCCAACTCACGCAGATACGTCCGGAACGCTCCTCATCATGGACGTCAGTACGCCCGTTCTTGAACTCTCTGCACCATTTGCGCACGTGTTGTAGGCTCATACACTTGTCTCCATAGATTTTGCATAGCTGGGAATGGGTTTCTACCGGCGCAATGTTTTTTGCAGACAGGAAACGGATCACCTACAGCAGCTAACACATGCAAACACATGTTCAAAAACTGGCGTACTGACGTCCATTATGAGGAGCGTTCCGGACGTATCTGCGTGAGTTGGCGGCAGATTTTTTGACTCGGGCATTCAAAAGCTCATACACCGCATGCAAAAATGCATTGACCGCAGTGGCGACTATGTAGAAAAATAGGTAAAAGTCTGAACTTTCCAAAAATGTACGCATTTTTTTAATTAAACATGTTTTACACTGTGAAAAGTCACTGGGAACCTTACTTTACGGACAACCCTCGTATATTGTACAATAAATTGTGCCAACGAAGTAATGATTATGAATCCTCCGTAGATATTATGAATTTTTTACCTGATGAATATAAGTATAGTTTGATTTTTACTAAACTGCTGTCTAGCGCAACACAAACAATTTTACTCTTAAGGTATTCGTAATATTTAAATCTATTCGCAATTCTCTTTTCTGGGATATTAGAGTGTTAAACAAACAAAAATGTTAATGAACTCGTCCAAGAATAATTTATGAGATCATTATAAATTCTTCAGTTTTTAATCGTGGCCGCAATTTATTTCCACTTCAACTACGGTTAGGATTAAAAGTCGGAGTTTCATATTTAACTTGATATTAAAATCTGCGCTGAATTTTAAAGTTCACTCAAGATTTTAACATCAAATACGGTTAGAGAACTCTCATAGTTTCTAGTTTAATAGAACAATTAAATGCGAAAATATATTCCAGATAAAAGAGAATAAACAATTTTATCTACGACTTTTAAATAACATATACATTTATGATACTATTATTTACAGTGAGTAATATCACTATTACTCACAAGTAATACTTTGCTCCATGGTTTTTTGACCACTAAATTTTATTGTGCTTGATTTTTTGCCAGTAAAGTGGACTGAAAAATTTGTGACGCTTGGAAACATTAAAGAATTTAGAAATGTTTTTGTTTTCCCAGAAAAATACATAGGTGACTAGATATACGCGAAAATGTAAATTTTGCCAATTTCGTTTTTCACCTATAACTTTTTTGTTTAAATTTTTAACGGAGAATTTACGGCAGTCCTCTTTTTTTATCTCCTACAGATTTAGAGAAATTCAAACCAAATTCAAATTTTCATATGGAGCTCATGACCCGTCTTAATAGAGATTTTTTTTCTCTTTTGAACGATATAAAACACAAGTACGAAATTAAAATAAAGGCATCAGGGTCAACTTTTGTCTAATTTAACCAACTTCGTATCTCTTACAGTTCTCGAGATCCCCATGCTTAAACAGTTTCATAGGACACACTGTATATGATATTATACAATCCAGTTTTGAAGAATTACTTAATTTTTCTCCTTCTTAAAATTTAACGTCCTCATTTTTAAGTATCAAGTACTTGAGATTTTCCTACTTGATTTCCAAGTTACTTGAAATTTAACTAGTTGATTTGACTTGACATTTGGATTCTATTATTTGACTTTAACTTGACTTGTCGAGTCAAGTCAAGTAGCTTGAAACCCTAATTGTTTGATTTTTTAGTTTCTTTAACATATAAATTATATTATAGTTTTAGTATCTATATGCGTCTACATCATTTGTTCATTTTTTGCAAATCCGCAAACTTCAAAGAAAAATCGATAATATCCAAATTTTCCATTAATATGTAATTTAATTTCTCACAATTTCAATCTGTAACTAAATCTAAATCCAGATTTCTTTTTCGTTTTTTCAGTTCGTAAACTTGCGGTTCTCAAATGCAGACGTGGAAAATAATGTACCATTCAATTTAAGATGAGCTGTAGATAAGTTTCTCGTCTGAGGGTGACATCTCTAAGATGGGAATCACGTCTTTATGTTCGAACCGGAGACCGTACTTTCCGCCCTTACACACATAGACACCCCTGAAGAGGGTGCCAAGAATATCGATTCGGGCAGACGTATTGTGAATTCGTGAGTTTATAAGATAAACTAATTTTACAAGCTAAGGAATGGTGTCATTTTACACTGCGAATTCAAATAGTGTCTTTCTAGGCTTCCAAGGCCATTATTTGTTCCTTTTAAATAATTTCAGGACGGTAGAATTTACGAATTTATTGTTCATGAGAATGTGTTTATCGGACAAGGGAGTTATGTATGTTTTTTTGCCCAAAGATTATTTGTATGTTATGTATTTATCATCCGATATAGTAAAGTAAATTATTGTTTTAAGATGTTAAATGTACTCACATTGTTATGTAAATAAAATAATTGTTGTTATTTATATTTATTAAAATTGCTTTTTAAACTTTTTATCAAATGTGTGTAAAGTGAATTCACGACCTTCATCGTAAGGCAACGTATTAAGGGGGATTCTACCGGCGTTACCTAAAAGTTTAGTTTTTTCCTTAAAATTTAAGTAAAAATTCACATTTTCAGAATAACTAATACATTTTTGAATAGTTGTCTCCAAATGCGTCTTATGCCACTTTTTCATTTTTGTTCTCCATTTTTTTATATAGCTACATGAGTAAAAATTGCCGATTTTAGCTATTTTGTGAGTTTTTAAAACAAAACTTTTTAAAAAGAATCATTAGACGCACTAGGAGATAACCTTAAGTTATTTAAAAATATCTTATTTGTTTAAAAAATCGTATATCCGGGCAAGGTTTAACATAATAATATATATTTGATGCCAGTTTTAGAATTCTCTTATTTATGTGTTATATTGTATTTCATGATAAATAAAAAAATCTTGTTAATTATTTATAAATAAACAATTTCAAAATTTGTAACGCAGACGACCACTGAGTCTATCGGACTCATATTGTGTTTAAGGAATACAGACGTGTACTTAACTGACGTAAATTTTATCGTTGCTATTTAGGTCTGTATACTTAATTTATATTCCAAAAATTTGTTTTCAAAATTCATCGCGTAAGAGACGAACCATCAAAGATGGCCATTTGCATGCATTTGACGGATTAACTTATAGGTAGGTATTACTGAAAACTTTTAAACTTCTTAAATTAAATATGTATTATAAACAAAAATGTATGCTTAATATAACAATATTTGTATCTTGCATATTAGCAACTTTTTTCACTAGAAATGGACATTTGATTTCCCTTTCTAGGACCACAATTTGAGATGTAATTGGAAATGTCACGTTGGGAATGTCAATTACGTTAAATGAATATCAGCAAGACATAAAGTACCTATTGAAACTGTCAATAATTTAAATGACAGACTTTAAGTAGTTGTGAGAAGACGCATCGGGTTGGAATAAGTAAGTATAACGTCATATAACTTAGTTATTATTAACATTGTAGCAGTAAAAGTTTTATGAAACAGACTGACTGTCACGTGCTTTGCAAATTACAAACATTAATTATCTTGAATATTATATTAAAATTATCTGCAATAAAGATTGAGAATTTGATGAAGAGTATTAATTTGTAGAAATAATAAAGCTATCATGTTGAAATGTTTCCCACTTCCAATAATAAAATACTCTGATGTTCGTTCGCCACAAAATGACAGTCTCCTGGTTACAAAAGTCAGCTTTATTAAATGTCCCGGTTGCTATGACGACAGCACGCCGGATCGTGTGCTTCGTTTTCGTTTGTTTTTGAAGAAAATAAAACTAGAACGTAGGTTCGTTTAATAGGGATTTTAATGGTATTCTTGTCATGAGGACATGAGATCTTTTTCATTTTGTTTAATTTCATTACGAGGAACTTTCAGCAGGATTTGCGAGACGAGAGATGTTAAAATTTTGTGCCAATTTAAAAGGAAAGAAGGACTTATTTGTTTAAAAGAAATGTAAGTTGTACAAAAAGTATTTCGAAATAAATTTAAATAACTTTAAACAAGATAAATTGCAATTACTGATATTTTTGTAAACTCTAATAATGAGGTGCGTGAACTTGGCAGAACAACATGAAGCACAAATTCTGAAACTTATGTAAATATTTTGTGCCCAATTTGTTCCTATTTGTGCCTTATAAATTATTGAAAAATTCCTGCACGTTCAGGAGTTATTACAGTATGAATGACTTTTTTGCCAAGTTCACACCAACAGAAGAAAAATTGAAAATGTTAATTTTTATTTTACAAATAATTTGTGCCCAATTTGTGCCCATTTGTGCCCATAAAATTACTAACTTATTATGAATGGTTTAAAAGTTATAAGGCTTTAAATTGATTTTCTGCCAAGTTCACACCAGCAGAAAAAAGATTGAAAATGTTAATTTTTATTACATAGATAATTTGTGCTTAATTTGTGCCTATTTGTGCCTTATAAACGAATTTCAAATCTCTACAGGTTTTTGATTTATTAACAATTACTTTTTGGAAAGTGTGAAGTTGGCAGAAAAGTTTTTTCATTTTCGAAAAATTTATATACCATTACAATCGTCATAATTTGTGCCCATTTGTGCCCCATAAATAAATTAAATATCTCCATAGGTTCTTTATTAATAAGCAATTAAATGTGTGCACGAGTTAGTGCGGGCCCGGTATGAGGCTGATGCCGGCGAGCGAGGGTACATGTTCCGACAAACGTTACACACTGCGAGAGGGACTATCGACTAATCTATGCCAACATCATAACTAGCTAAATTATTTGATTTTTCATTTTTTAAATATTAATATACCTACCCTTAAAAATGTCATTTCTATTATGCCGTATTATCGAGTTTGATAGTTATTAGAGGTTGGTATATAAATCTAATATTCTATTATTGAATAAATAATTAGGTATGCAATTTTTACGTAAATAAAGTATTTCTAAATTTAACAAAAAAATTAAAAAATAATTTAAAAGTTCTTGTTCTAGGTATGCAATTTATAAATAATAATATATAGTTAGATAAGATGTAACGAGATGTAATAATATGAATATTATACTCGTATTATCATGTCATATTCAATGTAAAGTAATTGGCACTATACCTTTGTAATATTTGAAGAGGGCGTTATTCATTATTCTTAGTTGGTAGGTACTAACTCGAAAATTATAGCAGGTAATCAGGCAGATCACTGACAGTACCAGAAAATTTTCAATGGGGGTAAATTATTTGTATTCATTGGAAATACAAGTAGAAAAACAGTAAAATTATGAATAAGTACAAATATTATTGTCCAATGAGAATTATCGTTTTTTACCTCTCACCACTCAGTCCTATAAGAGAGGTATTGTAATCATGCTAAAATTTTGATAGTGAGTTTTCTATTGATACGTACGTTTTGACGTCCCTAGAACACGATTTTGATAGTTTCGCGATGAGTTATAGGCAAATAATGGAAAAAAAATCTGACGTGGACACCACATGACTTCCTTGTACGCCTTGTGTGTTCATACTTTTCTTAATAACTAAAATGTAAAATAATATTAAAAATTCTTTTAACTTATTATACTAATACTCACAAATATATTTTAGTCATTTGATTTAAACTGCAGAAGAAGATATAAAGCATATTTTACTATTGTCACTGTCATGTCATAATCATTTAAATTTTACGTAGTAACAAATGTTAATCGATCATGGACTACAAGATACCGAAATACTATAAATTATAAATATATACTTTAATTATTTTTAAATGATAGCAGATACAAAAATATTTATAAAATACCGATTGTAGGTAATAATCACATAATCTTTCATTTAAAATAAAAAAAATTGTCTAAAATTAAATATTCATCGAAATATTTTTAAAAAGTACTACTTCCGGTTTGTAGACTGAAACCAAAAATAGGAGGTGCACAACTAGATGCTATAACAGTCCTAAATACAAAATTTCAACTTTCTACGTCTAACCGTATTTGAGTTATGCGACACACATACGTCCGTACGTACGTACGTACATACGTACGTACGTACAGACGTCACGTCGAAACTAGTCATAATGGATTCAGAAAAGGTCAAAACGGATATTTCCGTCAAAATCTGAGAACCGAAATTTTTCGCGATTACAATACTTCCTTACTTCGTACAAGGAAGTAAAAATTGAGAGTTAATGTCAAATAAATTTTTGACTTTTTGACAAATTGAAAATATAAAATGTCATTTATTATTTATATGGTTATGAAGTTATGATAAACTTTAATAATATCATATAAACTACAAATCCCGAATTCCATTCTATAAAATGATGATATGACCTACAAAATATATCTACCTACTTATATTACGTAGTAAAATAAAAATAGAGAGAGAGGTCATGTGTTGGCCACATCAGATTTTTCTATTGTAGTATTATATTCTTTAGAACAACCGACAGGCTCCAGTAGGGAGTTAATTTACAGTTAAAATAGGATTACGGATTATAACTTTCCAGCCGAAAGCCGAATTCGCAGTAAAATAGTTTATCCTAAATTTTCAAATCTAATCCTATTACCTATTTCTATGAACAGTTGAAAATATAACACTTTTAAAGTAAGTACTATATTATAATAATTATTTACGTAAAAATTGCATACCTACCTAATATTTATTCATTTATAAAATATCAGATTTATATACCAACCTCTAAATATCAAACTCGATAATACGGCATAAATAATAAATAAAAAATAAAAAAATAATAATAATGGCTGTTCACAGTTTGTATATTATGCTTCCTATTACCCATAATATTTAGTCCGTCTCGCAGTGTGTAACGTTTGTCGGAACATGTACCCTCGCTCGCCGGCATCAGCCTCATACCGGGCCCGCACTAACTCGTGCACACATTTAATTGCTTATTAATAAAGAACCTATGGAGATATTTAATTTATTTATGGGGCACAAATGGGCACAAATTATGACGATTGTAATGGTATATAAATTTTTCGAAAATGAAAAAACTTTTCTGCCAACTTCACACTTTCCAAAAAGTAATTGTTAATAAATCAAAAACCTGTAGAGATTTGAAATTCGTTTATAAGGCACAAATAGGCACAAATTAAGCACAAATTATCTATGTAATAAAAATTAACATTTTCAATCTTTTTTCTGCTGGTGTGAACTTGGCAGAAAATCAATTTAAAGCCTTATAACTTTTAAACCATTCATAATAAGTTAGTAATTTTATGGGCACAAATGGGCACAAATTGGGCACAAATTATTTGTAAAATAAAAATTAACATTTTCAATTTTTCTTCTGTTGGTGTGAACTTGGCAAAAAAGTCATTCATACTGTAATAACTCCTGAACGTGCAGGAATTTTTCAATAATTTATAAGGCACAAATAGGAACAAATTGGGCACAAAATATTTACATAAGTTTCAGAATTTGTGCTTCATGTTGTTCTGCCAAGTTCACGCACCTCTAATAATGTTATATAACAGGCAGTTTGTAAAAGTCAAACTTCTTTAACTTTTCCTCTGATTACGCGAATTTCATACAACATTTTTGTTGGCAGAGGATATTTATATGTGATTTGGTAAAATAAAGTCGAAGTCTTGATAACTCGAATTTTCATGTGTGACAAGTCAACAACAAATTCTCAAAGTAATTGTATTTTTTTAGCGTTGTAGCAAGATGACTTGCATCTGATAGGTTCTGGATTTTTGTTATCTTAAGTTATTTTTAGATACAATAGTTCAGAGGTCATCTTACGCCTAAGCCAGACGTTCTCTTAATTTTTGGGCGTCTGCGACAGCTCTTCGACAGCCGAGCTCCAGATAAGTCCAAAGATGTAGCCCGTACTACAGACATTACGCTTTGGAGCGTGATTTTAAGTATATTTTAGTCATAAATTCGTATATAAGTTATATAAGTTTTTAGTATTAATCATTTTATTCGTATTTATTAGGAATTTTGTGTTTATATGAAATTAAATTTTATAAAAGTGTGTGTAAAATATTATGACGCAACGCTCCCAAATCATCCCTTCCTAATTCGACCACGCCTGATTATCCCCTTTCCCTTTAGGAAACTTACTTCCTTTTTATCCTACCCCCTATTTTACCTTAGTTTTGATACAGCGTATTACATAATTTAAAATTAATTTTTTTTAAATTATCGTTTTGACTAACTACTATAAAAATGTATTGTAATTTGAAATACTTTCACGGCCAGTACAAATAGGGAAAACTGAGCGAAAAACGCGCGTTATTTTCAGTCTTGACTGATCTACCTGGGGATCCTCATCTTACGTGACCTTGGGAAAAACGACCGTTTTTTGCCATTCCACAAGGCACCTTCCCGGGAAAACATTTACACATTGCTTATAGGTAGGTATATAAAGTAACAGTTTGAATTTCACATTCCCTATCCCTAAAGCAATGATTGCTTCTAGGGTTGAGGGCCAGCCATACAAATAAATCCTGTAAACTTTACTCTAGAACTCCACCTCTGGTCTCTATTTCCTTTCATTCCTTCTTCTTTTGCAATGCACATGCAGTCCGGCATTTGTGTGCTATAAATTCCCCGCCACGACATGTTGGCTCCACTCACACAAACACTAACGTTCAGCCACAGTCGACGCCGTCCGTCGCTCGACTTTCAGGTCGGGTTTAAGCGATTCGTGTAATCGCAGATTAACTGCGGTTTTGCTTAATCCCCACCCGCAAAAATTCACGCCAGAGAGATGCGGTTTATTTTATTCATTTTACCAAATATTTGTTATTACTGTAAGGGTTGGTTTGAGACAAGGGCGCATTGAGAATGGGCGCCTTAGCGCACTTTTGTTCAAGGTAGAGAGGCTGGTGGGCGAATCAGTTTTAGACCTTCAAATGTTTGTTCAATGATAAGAATGACAGTTGACAGTTACGAAGTGAGGTTATAGACATTCAAAATGCAATAACGTAGTGATTAACCAAATAACTGTAACGCGAATGTCAAACAACGTTTCTTACAAACGAACGTAGAAATATGTCGGTGGATTTATTTTCCTCCCGCCTCATATTCTATAAGGGAGGTATTGTGGATGGGCCAAAATTTTCGAGTGTGAGTTTTTGGTGGATAAGGACGTTTTAGAGTCTGTGTGTGTGCGCGCGCGTTCGTTTGTTTGTATGTTACAATTTTTTCGTTCACGATAACTCAAAAAATATCAAATTTTGTATTTAAGGTTATAAAACGAATCTTAAGCGCCCATTAAATTTTGGTACCAATCCACAAACCGGAAGTAGTACTTTTTAATAATATTGGTCGTACCTTAGGGGAAATTACGATTAAGATCAATCGTAATCGCAATTTATCGAATTTTCATATATAATATCCCAAGTGCATGTCAAATTGTCGATAATTTCCTCAAGTGCGTGAAGCGCACGAGAGAAAATTATCGACAATTACATGCACGAGGGATATTCGAAGGACTATTTCCCGATTAAAATTTAGCCAAACGCTGTTTATCTCATGAAAAATAAAGCAAAATTTAAAAACTTCTTTTGACAGCAAGTCAGAATCACTTTGCAACGCCGTATCCAAATACGATAATTTTGCACTAGTGCAAATTATCGATAATTTGCACTAGTGCAAAATTATCGTGTAATTCTACGTTGATTGGACGACATTCAGAAATGTCAGACTTCTGATTGGCTTAAATTTTATGAGGGAAATAGTCCACTTAATACGAATATTGCGCGATAGATAATTTTATCGCAAGCGCTATAAGGGGAAGCCGTCGTTTGTTAATAATTTGTTTTTAAATAAAGACCTACCGTTTGTTAAGTTCTAACATTTAAGACTATTTTGTAATATTTTTCTTTATACTATGTTCACTAAAATAAAACAACCTAGTCTCCAAGGATACAGCAGAGACATCTATCTAGAGTTACTCATTTTGACCGCTTATGGAGTCTTACAACCTAATCTTCTTTGACCGTGGGTATACGTATACCTTATAATGTTAACAGAAATGAAAATGTTTGCTGGTGTAAATCCACCTCTCATCTCGACCAATCAAATTCAGTATATCGCCCAATCTTACCCTATGCTTTTTTACGTGAAATGAGGTATAGATAGTTACTGTTAAAATTTAATGATATCCGCACCAGCCTATTAATAAGATTCTGGTTAATGTGTCGGTGGTCCGCAATTACCTCTATCCTTGGTCGATAGTTTTTCGTGACAAAACATTTCCTTATGTTCTCGCGTATAGCAAGAACAGTTCTAAGTCGGGTTAAAGTTCACAGCTTCTCACTTGACTCGGCGTCTGTCGTGACCTTCCCTAATGAGACAGTTAAGTCTGAGGATTTCCCGGACTTTAATTGCGGCCGACGACGACAATATAGTAGCAGTAGGTCGAGAGTTGGGGGAAGGGGTTGGGTTTAACCCGGAGTCAATTTGCAGATTTAAGGGCTGCTTTGAATCAGAGTGAGAACTGAGATTTTTTGAAGATTTTTTCAGGATTCTAAATCTTGGAAAAATGGAATTTTCTGTTTTGAAACTATCAATGAATTAGAATTTATTATTTTCCAAAGCTCATTGAGGATTTAATTTAGCGGCATTGCCATTTGACAGAAAATTATTCTCCTCAGAATAATTTTTCTCAAAATTTTAAAGCATGAGAGAATTTTCAAAGAATCCTTGTACAAACAGGGCTTTAATAAATTATGAGATTGTGCTCTATTCATTCATTCATATTGGTGCAGTGAGAATCTCAATCCGTGCGGCGATCTGTGGTTTCAACCACAGCAGCAGCGGAGATATTCTTTGTGCAACCAGAACTACATTTAAGGTCTACAAGTGGATAGCTTGTAACACCCGAGTGTGATTGAATGCCAGACCGAGGGCATTTTTTTTATTTTACGACAAATCACACATTGTCGCCCGACGGATACTCGAACCATCGATCTCACGTTGACTGACGTCACAGCACGTTAGCCGGTAGTAGCCAGATAATGCACTGGACCACGCTGTCGGGCGTATAAAATATAAATAAGAGCTCTTGTCTAGGTTACGTCTTATATTAAAGGACAGTCCATTAAAATATTATTTTGCGGACTCCAATCAGTTCACAAAGTCAGAGCTGAATACAATAACATACTTTTTAAAAATTCGCACTCAGTGCACAAAATGAGTGTGGAAATTATTTTCACCACTCAATGTTTCACCATCAATTTTAATATCTGAACATGTGAATTCCCACTTTCGTAGATAAATATTATTGAATATAATATGACCTAAATTTTCTGCTTATTATTGCATAGGTACATATTTTTACTCTTATTTCTTGCATATAATCAGATCTTTACTTATCACTTATAAATATAAATGTTGCAACCATTTTAACAAGTTTCATATCTAGTTCTAATAATTATTATACAATTTTGAGAACAGTTGTTATTTTTAGAATATACGCTAAGTGAATGAAATAGTTTGTAATTATTTCTATGTGGGATAAAATGTTAAAGGTTTTATGGATGAAAAATGCCTGATGCCACAAACGTTATTAGTAAATTAGTTTGGAAATAAACGAACAAAGCCTAATTGTATTCATAATTATAATTCATATTAATGTATATCGACCCATTACGCTACCATATTTACTATTAACACTAAATTATTATTTAACCCACAAAATACAATTTATCATCTAGTGTGTATCGATTCCTGTCAAAACACACCGTACCTTCTGTTAATTTCACTTTATCGACCGCTCTATAATGATAATAAACCGATTATTGTATGAATTCGCTCCGGTGGTGCGATAATTGATGAGGCAGACTATACCCCTTGCGATATTGCCAGGATCGTGACTAAGATTTTTTCAAAGGGGCGAAGGATGGGTTACAGAAAATTAAGGTAGGATACATTAATCAGTGCTAGTTTTAGGACGAAAAATATAAAAGAATGCCAAAGTTTTCTTCAAAAAATCAAAAATATACTTGTTTTTTTTTTTTTTTAGGAAAGCAGTCAAGTTAAGCCAGAAACTGACGGGTGTTCGTGGTAACTAATGTTAGTTTGGCACGTAAATAGTAAAACATAACCTGAATTCGACAACGTATTATTTGTAAATTTTAAGTTATATAGCTGAGAAAAAACATGCAGGGTGATTCACAACTTCGTACATAATACAGGTTGTTTCATAACTTCAGGTTACTGCGATTACGAATCAAAAAGAATTTTATTTTAAATCTCAAAATTTTCCATGTTTCCCGGACAAAAAATTTTCGTTGCCAATACCACTGAGTGGAGTAATTATTGTTTCATTAAAAATAATAAAATTTTGTTTGTTTATTTTACTAATATTATGTAATTTAAAATGTTGATTAGCTATTTTTATTGTGTGTGTTTAATAGGAAAACGAATCCAGTGCAGTACTACAAAAAATGCTGCAGGTAAACTGTAAACTACCCTAAATTTTTTGAATTTTAATTTTTTTTTATTCGTAATCAGAATATCAAACAACATATACCTTTACCGTATGTACTCGAAGTTATAATACACCCTGTATTTCAATGGCATTCGTAATAATCAACTTACTGTTTTTATATGGAATTTCATAAATTTAACTACAAAATAATCTTCATCAAGTGGTTCTAAAAATATACTTCTTGTGAAAATTGCCCTGAAATTCAAGAATTAAAAAAATCTGTTTGTTCCATGATCAGTATATTTACAATTATATAAGCAGGTACCAGGTTAGGTACCTGGTAAACTACCACTTCCGGATGTCTTATCTCGTTTCGTCTCGGCCCTGTCACGGCTTGACAACTTTTTTCTCATCTTGTCTAGAAAATCGACACAAAATATCGCCTAAACAAGATAAAATACGAACAAGACGAGACGAGGTAGGTAAACAAAAAAAATTATTCGGATATTGCACTCATCCGGAGGTATATCCGGATATCGGATACCAATTTTTTCGAAGATGAATTACGAATATCGAATAAGTATCGTATTTTAAATTCCGAACTACGAATGCCAGACTCCGGAAACGCATCACGGATTTCGGATATCGGACCGAATACCGATTTCGGATTACCGGATTTTTCGGATTCCGGATACAGGTTTATCCGGATATCTGAATTCAAATTTTTCCGCATTTTGTAAGCCCTGTTTAATATATTTTGTTTGTTCTACTGATTTGATTTGTAGTATTTACAGATTTTCACAGAATTGCCAAAAAGTCATTAAATATTAAAAAAAAGAATTAAAATGGTCCATTCCTTGCTACGGCCCTGGATGCCGGGCCATCCGTTGGTCGAAATCCCAGCGGAGGTCGCATGATTAAGGAAGAGAGTCGACTTGTGCTTGGCGGAGTCAGAGAGCGGTGGTTCAGTCACTGCAAGCGATTTTTATATCTATATCCTAGGATTTAGCCGAACGTGAGATGCAAGGCAATTGCGAAACGTTTTGGTTTTGTTCCCCGGCGATAAAAAACAAAAAATATTTTCTTTGCTCCGGTTTTTTTATAATGGAATAGTTGAATATGTTATTTTTTAGTGGCACGTGAGGGGATTTCTGAACGCGGTTTAAGGATAACATTTGTTTTTGCCAGCTCTAAACACTAAACACCGAGTATATTTACCATAAAACACACGTAACCAAGTACGGTAGTATATAATCGGGTATTATAGACCTTTCTATCGCAAATGAAATTGTCAAAGGACTGGTGCTAATATGGTATTTTATACTTAAGTACTTTATAGTATGGTACTACGAATATAATACAAAGATTCTATACAATTTGATTTATATTGTATTTCAAGTACATTCATTAATGTTACCTATTGAAATTATAACCTCTGAATTAAATTATCCGTAGAAGTAAAAATGAATTACTAGTTTTCCCTCATGAATTTGTCAAAGGACTGCTGCTAATATGGTACTTCATAGTTATACGTTAGTGGTACTACGAATATATCATACAAAGCTTCTTCTATACCTTTTGCACAGAGACAGTGACATATATTGCAAATTTTTGAAACTTCATAATAGTATGCTCTCTAAAGCGACTCCAACATGTTACGACAATTAATATATCCCAACCAATTTTCCAAAAAAATAAAACAAAAAAAACTGTATAGATAGAACGATAGGAGAAACCCTGTCGAATCGAATGCTTGAAATCGGACGGCGATACTTTCATCCGTTGGAACGTTACAGCAGTTTTTTGTGTATCACGAATAAAACTAATGTCTTGATTTTATTTGTAAAAAGCGCCAGTTCCAGGAAAAACTGAATTTTTTATATAAAATAGCATAAATATTGTTTAAACAATATAAATAATTCTGTCCCCGCTCCAAAAGGTTTCTGATTTTGAATAATATAGGGTGTCTCAATAAGAGTGCACTTTTTCATTTTTAAATAAAAACACGTATTTTTTGAGAGAATTGGGATTTTTTTATTGAATTGTAAAGAAGGTATGTTCCGATTAAGTATGGAATAAAATATCCGTCAAATGGCCCCCACAGTTCTGATGACAGGCCATTACTCTTTTCATGAAATTTTCCTTGACTTTTTCACAGAGATGTGGCTGTATCTCACCGATGACGCGTTGGAACTCGGATTTGAGCTCAGGAATTGTTTCTGGTTTATTCACATAAACCCGAGATTGCACAAAACTCCAAAGAAAAAAATCGCACGGCGTTAAATCGCATGATCTTGGTGGCCAGTTGACATCAGAAATTCTTGAGATAATTCGTTCTGAAAATCGTTATTGCAATAAATCGATTGTTTCATGCGCGGTGGCAGGTGGAGCCGTCTTGCTGAAACCACATGTCGTCCAGATCCATTCTGTCCAGTTTAGGCAACAATAACTCCGTTATCATGTTCCTGCAAAAAGTCATGGAAAATTTCATGAAATGGCCTGTCATCAGAGCCGTGGGGGGCATTTGACGGATATTTTATTCCATACTTAATCGGAACATATCTTCGTTACAATGCAATTAAAAAATCCCAATTCTCTCAAAAAATACGTGTTTTTATTTTAAAATGAAAAAGTGCACTCTTATTGAGACACCAGTTATAAAAAACAAAATTATTTAAAAAAATCTTCAAAATCGGAGCTGTACTTGAGGATTTCCGAAGATTGCCTGTTTTACGTATTCATTGCCGCGACTAAAAGTAGGAAAGTTATTACCAAACACAAAACAGTAATAATAATAACGTCACGCCCGTGCACTTTAAATAAATTTACTACTTAAAACAAGAAATAATTTACACCAAAACTTGTTATCAACTTTGATAGCAAAGTCACTTTGAAAATCATAATTAATTTAATGTTTTCTAGTGGATTAAAAGCGTCCCAACCTTTGAATTTATCGCAAAACTTTCAGTAAATATTTCCAGAATATTTTACATCACCTTTAGAGAAACTTTCATTTGAAGTTGAGTTGTGTGATTTTGCCAGGCGTTATAAGTTTCGTGGTTCAATATGCAAAATTGTGCACATGATTTGCAGTTTGATTTGCATTAACATAAAATATTCTATGAATATTTAAGGCTACATATACACGATATGACGATTCTCTCTCTCATATTTCGTAAAAAATGCAACAAATAAATCTGTTAAAAACTGGACACTTCGCTGTCATTTATTCACGACTGTACAACTTTTAAATTTCTGACTGTTGATGAATCATTACCATCATTAAATTTAAAACTGACAGGCGAATATTTTGTTCGGGGAGTAAGTGTATGATTTACACAACACAATAAAAATGATCAATGCTTTTTTGTGGACATTTGTTTACGTCAAAATTTGTCAGATAAATCGCATTTTCTTAAGGCTTGCTGTGTAATTTAAAGCCCAGGGTGTTATTGTTACAGTATCCAGTTTTTGAAATCTATGAAATAATATATGAATATAGTCTACAACGCAGGCTAAAAGTAATATATTTTTTGACACATCTACTTATTTTCGGCGTTGACAACGGTTAAAGAATAATTAGATTTGTCAACATGGCAACATGATCTTTTCTAGAGGTCAGAATGCGTCGAACGTTCAAACGATTGTTGGACCGAACGTTTGGGTCAAATGAGTTCGACAGTTGATGTAACGAATGTTTCTGCTACACGGTGTGGTGAACGTTTGTTTCGATACATCTGGGACAAACGTTCGTTGTCTACGAGTATAGTTGTTGAAAATGAAGGACGAGATTGTTTTTTTAAATACTCAACCAGAATATTTAATTTTATATAGAGATGTAACTAAAAACAATAAGATATATGCTTTATTGTTGCTGCTGTGCATTAATTTTAATTTTTGATATAATTTCTCGGTTTATTTTAAATAATAACGTCGATCTTAGTTGTAAACATATATTCTAATAAAAAAATTGACAAGTATTATTACTAAATTTTTAATTTTTAAGAAATATGCACTAATTCAGTTAAATAATTGCCAAATATGAGTATTTTTAACGAAAAATGTACATGAAAAATACAAATGCAAGATATTTTCAGTATTTAATGCAGCACTACTCAACTACAAACTACCAATCCGTGTAGCCGTGCATCAAATTAACGAATGTTTTGCTACGAACGTTCGAGGAATTTCTTTGACTCGGGTCAAAAAGACCGACAGTGGCCGGAACATGTCCAAACGCGAACGTTTGACGCTTGACGTTTGTAGCTCGTAGGTTCGAACGTAGGTCACACGATGTGACGAACTATCAAACGTTCGACGTTGGAAGGTGTTCGTAGCATCGTGTAGCGCCGGCTTTAGAGGTGGGCACGGCGGCACGGGTCGTGAAATTTTCGGGTCACGGCGTGATCCGCGTGAATGTGAGCAGTTTTGAAACTTTGGATCGTGAACGGGCGTAAACGTGAGTGTCATATGTAATGTACGTATTGTGAGTGAGTGATCAGGCGTGAGTAAAAATCACAAGACACGACAATTTGCAAAATACCAACACAAACAAATTGTGATTACGAGTAATATTGTTTGTAGCGATTGAGTACATACTGATTGGTCGAAAAAAATTAAAGCAAAAGTTGTTCATCTCACTACGATTTGGTGAGCTAAAGTAACTTATTATTGTACAATTCATTTCATAAAAATAAATTCGTGAGCGTGAGTGATCGTGCACAAAAAGTTACTCACGCACCCAGCTCTACTCTGGCTGTATCACAGGGACGTAACTAGGATTTTTTGGGGTGGGCCAAGGGTGGTTCAGTAAAAAATGTGTTTGAAAATCCTCCATTTTCTACGAGAGAGATCGTCGTTATAAATAAATAATTTCACAACATATGAACAGTCTCGTAGTGCATCAATTTATTAATCTTCATTATTCTGTTTTTAAATTAGATTTTACACTTTTCTCATAAAATTAAAATAACCTACATTGACAATGAAACACTTCATTATTTCACAGCAATATTTACCTGTTACTTTATAATGTAATAATTAGCTTACGTGTTCTTTATATTTTACATATACCTATTTCTATAAAATACTATATAATGCACAAAAACTATTCAGTGACAGAATGAATTCGTAGAACTAGTGACCAACAGAGACACCTAGGAACACTTATGAACTAATGTAGAGTCTAGAGTACGCCACTGGTACACAGTCTGTAAATTAGTAATAATTAATCTAAGTTTATCGGGTAAAAGAAGAGTTTTTGGGCTCTCGCGGTCAGTTATGAATTGTACACGTTTAGAGAAACAATATATAGAAATCAGTTAAAACCACTACACGTTTTCTTATAATTTTTTTTTCCTTCAATTCCTAGTGAAATATATCACAACTAATTACAAATTTTGACTGGGGTAGCAATGAAAAACCCTAATTATTCTTTAATCGTGGTGTTGACTAAAAAGGATTTATTTGGTAAAATATTATATAACATGAAATACAGGGTTTAAAACTGGATGAACAATTTTGAGGCTATATTATACATTTCTATTATTTATTCTCAGTCAAAAAGATAAATAAACATTATATTAACTTAAAAAACCTTAACCTTAAATTTGTAAAATTTCAAAAAATTTGTGGATTGCGTACCTTATTTGATCAATACATTATCTTTATCTATTCTATTATAATTATATTAAATATTACGATAATTACCTAGTTTGTTTTCAATTTTATTATTCTTCTTCTTAATCCAATTACTTATTTTAATAATTATGATTTCCTTTTACGGCTAATGTAAGTACTTTTATCCAAATGATTTATTATCATCATTAAGCTCTCGCTTAATACAAATAACAATTTAACCCAATGTGCCTTAATTTTTAGCACCATTTAAACCAATCTTCCTTAATTTATTTGACCTCAAAAGTGAACTGTTAGAAAAAAATACTATATTATAAAATATATTATTATTAAATTTCAGTTATAAAGTGTTAATATAGCACAACACGTACACAACAAATTAGTTGCTCAAAATTAAACTGTAATCTCGAATCAAGAAACCCATATTTATTCCTTTAGTCCAGCGATAAATTCAAAATTTTGTCACATAAAATAAAAATAAACCCGTAATCTATGCTGTAAATTTCAGGACATTTTATCGGGCATCAAAAATAACTGAAATGTAAAAATTGTGCGCGCCTAGTGCACGCAAGAACAGAAGTATGATAAGGTAGATTTTATGTTTAAATTCTTAACATGACGAGACATAATAAAACATCAATAATAGACACTTCGGTCATATTGACCCGATCCCGAACACAATAAGTGTAACCAAAGTGTGAACACAACATTTTTGTCTTAAAAAAGTTGGAAGGAAATGATAAGCAAAATCTGATTTGCACTTTAATTACCTACCGACAATAATTTTGTAGTATAATATTTTAAGTTAGTACTTATTTGAGAAAAATGAAATTAACGAATATATTGTGCGAAAATTCTATTGTACTTTATTTAGTAATTATTATGAAAATACGATAGTGTAAGTAAGTTTAGATAAGGGAAACTCATTAAATATTTGTACAGTAATTATCTTTTGCTCTATGTGCACAAGCCGTTAGCGTGAATAGCAAACAAAAACACTGTTGTCGGTTTTTTTTAATTGGAGAGTTTTGCGACTGCACAATTTTGTAATTTGTGACTAGTCGTGATCTCATCTCGTCTCGTTATGAAGATCGAGACGAGACCACGAGGTAAGAATCGACTACAATTCGAGACCGAGACGAGACCCAAGTAGATTCGAGTCTCTCGGCTCCATATCCAGATTAGTAGGGAAATTTCGAGACGAGAGTGACTTTTTATTCTTTTTGGAAATTCCGAGACGAGACGAAAGTCGGACATATTGTCGACTAATCTCGATAAATAGCATCACTCGCTTCAAAACGAATATAAAATTCACGAAAAATACTTACAATTTACCAATAAGGATGTATCTGTATAAAAAATAGTCCTTAGTGAAGCAGGTACTTTAGCTTTGAAGTTCAATGAAGTCTATTTGACTTGATCCTGCCTCGAAAGCCAGAAAAGGACACAAAATTATTTAAACGTGGTTCTATTTTTAATTGAGAGGATCAAATAATTTAAAATTCTTGTGTTTTCGTACTTTCGTCAATATTTAACTAAGCTATACATGTTCAAGATCGGGCTTAGGTTTTGAGAAATGTGCCCTTAAAATAACGATCTGAGAAACATGAAAAAGAACAAAAAAAATATTACAACTTTGTTATAAGCATCCTTTGGCAATTTTTTAAATGGCATTAGATTAGATATATGCAGTTATACAAATTGCGATTAAAAAGTTGCTTCTGAGTTTATTTGATCTAGAATAAAATTATGCAAATCTTTATTTTTTTAACCCTCTTTTAAAATTTATAACAAGATTTCGTTGTACCATTAAAATTTCAAGTAAGCTATATTCATAAAGCGATCAGTAGAACGATAGCGCTCAAAATCAACTAAACAAAGACTTCTTACTATAGGATTTTTGCGTAGCAAAAGTAGCTTAATATTGTTCACCATTATATTAAACATATTACTAGTTAAGAGCTCATTCATTAGTCATTAATCATTAATATAAATGCAGTGCAACAATAAACCGATTGAAAACCGCAATTCAGTCCAGGGTAAGAATGAAATTCGATTCAGTGTCTATTTGTGCTGCACCACCGTCAGTTTAATTTATATTGTAATCAAATTCTGAAACTTATTTACGTAGAAATTGTATCAAGCATTCGAACTGAGCCAAACAGAACCGAAACGTACGGCCGCGCAAATTGCACTGTGGCTTATTGAGACGTCAATGTGAATACGTATGTGCAGTGCTCTGCTCTGCAGCACCTAAATTAGATGTATGTAGACTTAATTCACTTTCAAACTTCCCTTTACCAATCTACTGCTCTGATTTTCAAATTGGAAAAAGAAAACCAGTAACCAGACGATGCAGAGATATAGTTGGCTTTGAATAACGACGTAAAATGGAATATTTCAAAGGGTAGTTGTCAGATTTAAGATTATTGGGGAATTGAGGCGGCTCATCTAAGAGGCGATGTTTTGGGTCGTAAATTATGAAAGTTAGACAACAACTATGAAAATACGTATAGTTCGGTTCAATTTCATATTCCTGACTTTATAAGCCCATCGATAAATGCAACAAAAGAAAAACCACAGATGGCAGAATAAATGGCATCTTAGTGTCGCCTTATGAAACTTCAGGTACATATGATAAGGGTATGTTGTTTGATATGCTGATTAAGAATCAAAAAGAATTTTTTTAAATCGCAAAATTAATTTCCATGTTTCCCACTGTATTTTCAAATAATTATATATTTATTACCTGGCAAAGGAAAATGGTCCTAACTTACATACACCCAAAGCGAGACCTAAAGTATATAATATAATAATAAATAAGGTTGCTACCTGCAAACCCCTCATAATTTAACTTTGAATATCTCGTCCATGGGTTAGCACAAAATATTTTTATTGCTACACAATTCAGCACAAAACGAGCACAATATAACAGTAAAAATATTTTTTTTAAATAATTAAGTTGAGGCGGGCTGATCATGACAACGGCCCCTCATATTTATATGCTTATTTTTAACCTTATATGAGGAGCACAAAATTTTTGTTATACAGCACAATTCAGCACAAAATAATAGCGACGAGAAAGTTTAAAAAAGTTGAGGTGGGGGTCCGACCATGTCACTGGCTCCTCCTATTAAGATACACTTTCTACACTTATTAGAAAGAGCACAAAATGTTTAATATACGGCACAATTTAGCACAAAACCAGCACAAAACAATTGTGAAATAAAAATAAAAAAAGTTATAACTTTTTTCTCAGCATGTCATTGTCTCCTCATAATTTAACTTTGAATATGTCGGGAACGGATTGAGCACAAAATATTTTTGTTGCGGCACAAATCAGCACAAAACGAGCACATATTAAGCACATGATAAAATCATTAATTTATTTACTCGTGGGTGGGGGGTGGCGGTAGGTCTATTGACATGGACCTGTTAAACCATTGTTACGTAAACATGATTGTATGTATGTACTAGTAAGTCTGGTAAGGTCTTCACAATACTAGTCCTGTAATGTGCTACTTTCTACCTCAAAATAGTCTTATAATTAAATAATTTCCTGACGGTTTTCAAAAATGAACTAGATACGCGTTAAAGGAAAGTATCGATCAAAAAATTTGATGACAATATTTGTGTCCGCATTTTGTCCGTATAATTCGAGAATAACTTTCTTCCTTTCGGTAATCCTAGGCCATTAACACTCTATTCGCGTAATAAATTCCCCTGAAACTCGGCTAAAGTGCAGGCATGTCACCATCTTTAACTTTAAATGTATCTCTCGATTCCTAGCTAGTCTGCCGGCGGAATACCGCGCTTTCAAGTGCGAAGATAAGTATTTCCACTCTGCTGAATTGAAACTACGTTTACAATCTGCACATGTGTTCGCCAGGGAGCAAATGCACTTGCTGGGTCGGCCGAAGGTGTAAGTAAAGGGGGCTACAACCCTACTGAAGTTTGGTTTATTAAATAAGTTGTTATGTAAATAGAAAACGAATTCGAAATGACATTTCATAGTTGATAGACTTGTGTAAAGAGTTTTTAAATAAATACGAAGCGCGTCTAAGTTAGATTTTAATGACATAGACAAAATAAACTAGATTACTTACTTTTCCCGTATTTATGATGCCTACTGTTATGGCTCGTTTACACGTGTTAAGTCAACTAAATTTTAACTAAATTATAACTATATTTTAAGTTAATTCTCACGTGTAAACGATGTATTTAGTAACAAGTAGCAAGTTAACGATTAAATAATTTAGTTGTAAAATAGAATCCAGTCTATTTTTCGAAGCAAGTTGTCTGCGCGCATGCGCCCTGATCTCACTTGGCTTGTTACTTGTCGCGTTTGGACACGCACATTTTTAGCGAAGTATATAAGTGCATAAGTAAACACATAACACATCGTGCACGTGGTGTTTTTATAAAATGGCAAGATGGAGTGAAGATACCACTCTAAAATTTGTACAAGAATATGTACTACGGGAGTGCCTTTGGAATTTTAAAGACAAAAATTACAGAAATAAACAATTGAAACAACAATCAGTGTTTTCTCTCTCACATTCATTTACGTTGTCTTATCTCGATGGATATTTCATAATATTTCAGTTCTTCAATTATTTCGTTTATGACGATATTTACAATTTCTACTCGTTGCTCACTCTCCATTTTAAAACGAACTAAAGAACTTGACTAAAATACGTGTACACGCATGGCTACTTAAAATTAAGTTAAAAATTTAGTTAAAATTTAGTTGACTTAATACGTGTAAACGAGCCATTAGATCAAATATCAAGCATACCTGGAAGCGATAAACTTATCGTAAAGGTTTAAGGAATTAGTTGGCGAGCTCAAGATCACGTTTAACTGTGGAAGCAAAGAAAACATAAGCAAACATGCTTAGTGAGGAGCACCTCAGACTCTCACATCACAGCATCACACATCAATCTCAACATCATAACACATTCAAACATTCGTATCTCGTTGGCGACCTGGTTAGAGCCACTCCAGCCCCACGGATTACTACAGCCCACAGCTGCACGCTGTATTGGTCCACTACAGCCCAAAGCTGCTTGCTGTATCGTTGGCGGCCAACCACGGTCCGCGTACCCAACGTCTCAACTCTTATCACACTCTACACATCATAGACACACAAGGCTCAACTCACCAGGCCAGATCAACACGGATCTATTGCACATAACCATATACACTTTACTGATTTAGGATTTGTTCTTCCCGAACACTACCATTAGACGGAAATCTAAGAGACTAGCTAATGTATTTTATTGTCTCAAGAGTTATCTAATTTGTTTGTAGTACTCTTATTAAAATAACATCTCGTAACATTTGTTTTTGGGATATTTCAATAAGAATGCGAACCTAGTGGTGAAATTTTGTACTTAAACAACGGTGCACTTGTGAGTGATTTGCACGTTGTTGTACCTATGGACACAAGTGATTAAAAGTGATTTTGTTTAATATATGGAAATATTTTGAAAAGTATTGAGTATAAAATTTGTTCATTTTAGTTTATTGGTTGTGTAAATATAAATTAACTTACTATTTATTGCATACGTTTATATTATAAGATAGTCGTCGTAGGTATTTTGTACACAACTAAACTAGACAAATAAAAGAATTAATATAAACTAAAATGAATATAAATGTTAGTGGAATTAATATTGACTTTTATATACAACTATTATTTAATACTACACTAAGCAAGATCTAAACTATGTAGATAACCTAACAATCACTTGCTCAGGCGCGCAGCCAGGGGGGCTGCTGGACTACAGCCCCCCAAAAGGTAAAAAAATAATTAATTTTGAAAAATAAAAAAAACTTAATGACAACTAAAAAAAATCTGATATGGCCAGCACAAGATCTCCCTACTCAAGATACCCTACTCTTTTGCAGTTTACCTAATAATAGTATTATATCTATTACATAAATATATTTTAAAAAATGTAGATGAATCTCTACGTACAAGTTGGAAAAAGTTGATGTTCCGTTTTCCCCTTTTTCCAATTTTAAAGGTCGATATCTCAAAAACTAAGTGAGAAATCAAACTCTAGTCTGCAGCATTGTATTTATAACACTTAAATTAACGTATAACCAAATTTTCAGAATTTTGAAATTTTTTGACCTCCCAAAAACCGACCACCCTCGATTTCTCAAAAATGGTTCAATATATCGACTTCATTTATTCACCAATAAATTCCTCGCGACGAATTACATATGTGTACCAAGTTTCAGCTCAAAATTCCGACGGGTGTTAAGTGTTAGAAATACAATGCTACAGAGTAGAGTTTGATTTCTCGCTTAGTTTTTGAGATATCGGCCTTTAAATTTAGAAAAGGGGGAAAATGAAATATCAATTTTTTTCCAATTTGTACGAAGAGATTCATCTACACTACACTACAAATATACTTAATACACATAATACTATTTTTGCCTTTTTAAAATTTTAAAAATTAGTTTGTATCATGAGATATAACCGTGTGAAGTTTGGATAAATTTGGATTATTTTTTAATTTTTCGGAATTTTTATAATCATGTACAATTTTTAATCAAAATTTTAATAAGGCAATCTGTAGATCCATCTATTAAATTCTTGTTGAAATAAAATTTTACCATTCTTATACTGGCCACAAAACACTCGCTACGTTAGTACATTTTATGCTGGATTTTAGGTAGTAGACGGGCCTCTTAAATGTCTTTGAATCGTAAGCTTCATTTTTGATATCAGTTAAAATGCAGAAAATATAATTTATTTATTTAGTTCATTCTTGGCGATGTTATTTGCATGACAAGCAACAATAATTCCTCAAATAAAATCCTCCTAAAGTAATAATCTTGTTAGTGATAATAAAATTTCACAGTTCAAGCAGAACTACTTTACATTTCACATCGCGAACCGTTTTTACGTGAAATAAAAGTGGAATAAATATGAAATGCAAGCGTTTAATTAAATTGCTCGCTCGTCTTCGACTAACGAGTTTATTTTCACAGCCTCGCAATGAGAATTTAACGCGAATGCTTCCCACATTGAGAGGGCAATTTCCATCTACATATCGTCGTTAAATCATCACAGATCATGGAGCACCACCAATGATTTTTTATGTGAGATAACAAAAGGAAATGAATATGCAAACTGCAAAGATGAATATTTTCAGATAGATTAATAATTTTTGGATTGTAAGGTAGATAGGTAAGTTTATATGTTAATTTGCTGAATTTATCATGAGATAAAACATGTTCATTTTTACTTCCTTGTACGGAGTAATAAGGAAGTATTGAATCCATTATGACTAGTTTCGTCGTGACGTCTGTACGTATGTACGTATGTACGTATGTGTGTCGCGTAACTCAAATACGGTTAGACGTAGAAAGTTGAAATTTTGTATTTAGGACTGTTATAGCATCTAGTTGTGCACCTCCTATTTTTGGTTTTAATCTACAAACCGGAAGTAGTAAATTTAAAAAAAATTTCGATAAATATTTAATTTAAGACAAATTTTTTTATTTTAAATGAAAGATTATGTGATTATTACCTACAATCGGTATTTTATAAATATTTTTGTATCTGGTATCATTTAAGAATAATTAAAGTATATATTTATAATTTAGGATTTCGGTATCTTGTAGTCCATGATCGATTAACATTTGTTACTACGTAAAATTTAAATGTTTATGACATGACAGTGACAATAGTAAAATATGCTTTATATCTTCTTCTGCAGTTTAAATAAAATGACTAAAATATTTTTGTGAGTATACTAGTATAATAAGTTAAAATAATTTTTTATATTATTCTACATTTTAGTTATTAAGAAAAGTATGAACACACAAGGCGTACAAGGAAGTCATGTGGTGTCCACGTCAGATTTTTGAATATTTTGATTGAATTTCATGCACTAAAGAATAATCTTTTGTAATTGCAAGTTCTAAATAAGGGTGGTTTTTTACTGACTTCCCGATGTTTTTAGTCAATTTGGATGACGGATTCTTATTCAACACCCCGAAATTAGTAAAAAATATGGTTTCAAAACTTTACCACGGATGGGCTGAAAATGCCCTTTTTACTTCCTTGTACGAAGTAAGGAAGTATTGTAATCGCGAAAAATTTCGGTTCTCAGATTTTGACGGAAATATCCGTTTTGACCTTTTCTGAATCCATTATGACTAGTTTCGACGTGACCTCTGTACGTACGTACGTACGTACGGACGGACGTATGTGTGTCGCATAACTCAAATACGGTTAGACGTAGAAAGTTGAAATTTTGTATTTAGGACTGTTATAGCATCTAGTTGTGCACCTCCTATTCAGTCTACAAACCGGAAGTAGCACTTTTTTAAAATATTTCGATAAATATTTAATTTAAGACAATTTTTTAATTTTAAATGAAAGATTATGTGATTATTACCTACAATCGGTATTTTATAAATATTTTTGTATCTGCTATCATTTAAAAATAATTAAAGTATATATTTATAATTTAGTATTTCGGTATCTTGTAGTCCATGATCGATTAACATTTGTTACTACGTAAAATTTAAAACTTCAGATTTTTAATGTAACATGTCATAGATATGGAGGGATTGCCAAGTGCGTTAAGTGACCGTCTGTAATTCTGACAACTCTTAAGTGATGCAGTGAGACTAAACGAGAAATTGTCAATCTGTCTCGTCTCAAATCTTTGATACTTGAAATTTAATTATTATTGTCTCGATCATTTCTCGATTCTTCAATTCTCGTCTCAAAGAACTTAATTCTTGTCTCGTCTCAATTTCTGTCTATGGAAAAGATTTTTTTGGTTTTTTACATGTTAATCTATACAATAAAATATTAGACCCGTATTTTTTATTTTTGCCAAAAAGTTGCTAATAAGCCAGAAAAAAATTAATAATGTTTTAAAAAATAGGTGTCGCGAAAAACGATGTCGTGTGTGACGGTGCGACGTCACCGGCCCAAAGACATACGTTCATCGCGCTGACAAGGACCGAATACGATACGTTGATTTTACCTTATTTAAACACAGGTTCGTTGTCCATTCCGTTGTCAAAACGATAAAAAACGATCTTACACGAACAAATCTACTCACGGTTTGGTTTCAATGTAGTCATAAAAAGGTAATAAAACTATCAAAATTAACAATTATTATCACTTTTCTATAACTTGCTGAAAATTGATATCCAATAAGTATTTCTTTAAAAGCCGTAGGCTAGGAAACCCCCATTGCTAAGTGCGTTAAGTGACCGTCTGTAATTCTGACAACTCTTAAGTGATGCAGTGAGACTAAACGAGAAATGGTCAATCTGTTTCGTCTGGGTTCTTTCTTGATTCTTCAATTCTTGTGTCAAAGAACTCAATTCTTGTCTCGTCTCAATTTCAGCCTGGAAAATTTTTGTTGCAATCTAATTGAAAACTTAGAAGTAAATTAGGTAGGTACCTACTGTTTGTACATTTCTGTTAAATTTGCACACAATTCTTGTTTTTTTTTCAAAGTTGTTATAAATAGTTTAGAGAATTCTCGATTTCTCGAAAAATATTTCTCTAAAAATATTTCTCGTGTCACGCTGTGCACTAAAAACTGCACAACATTGCCCATTTGATCGATCTCGTACCTTCTATAGTTTCCGAGATCCCAATGGTGACCCATTTTATTTGGAACACCTGTATAGGCGGATATATTTTCAATTCAAATCAATATATGGTTTAGTTAAGCCCAGCTTATGCGCCATAATAACCTACACAACATATTTTCATTCGTATTATTTGGTTATCAAATTTATCCTTTTTGAAATACATTCAAATTCAATGGTTCGTTATATGTTTCTATTATTTCACATTCAATATTTAACTAGATTCGTATGAAAAGGATTATAATTTCATATGGAGAATGTAATTTTAAATTTCTTTTATTCTCTTTTGAAACGGGATACTTTAACATGCACGTGTAACAATGCAACAATGGAGTTCCTTTATGACATAATAATTTAATATCCATTTGTTCACAATCTGACAGTAATCGATCACTGTGATTATTATACGTTCTTTTGTCAGGTAATGTCAAGTTTCTTATGAATAGTATTCAATATTTTCTTGCATTGCATTCGAAAATATTGTGATATATTGATCATGTCAGGCACATGTTTATTGTAATTATTCTAAAAGCTTAACTACCATTTATAAATTAATCAATGAATAATTATTATTTTGTTGATGGATGAAAGCATGAAAGGTAATTTAATTTTCAGCAACATATTTGTCAAGCGTTAAATTCAAAAGATTTTGACATTTCTAATTGCTTCAATAATCCTGAAATATTGACATTGACGATAAATAGAATATTATCAAGATATATTTTAGTATAAATTAAATAAGGCACTAGTGAGTAATTATAATATTAAACAAGAACAAGTACTATACAGAGTGTAACAGCGAAACCAACCACCGCCTATATTTTCTTTATTATTATAGTTGAAAATTTGAAAATATGTTGTACCAAGTAACCATAGGTAAGATTCGATTTGAAAATATCGAATTTAAAATTCCTAATATTGTTCTTTAAAATAAATTTAGAACGAAATTACAAATTGCATCTTGTGTAAAATAATACCTTTTGATTGACACCTTTACCATTTTCCTACGTAGTGATGCCGTTTGTCGAGAGTAGTCGAGAGTGCACCAGAATTTCCAAAACTAATAAAAGTCACTCTCGTCTCGTCTCGAAATTTCTCGACTAATCTCGACATAGAGTCGAGAGTCTCGAAAATCTCGAATCAACTTGGGTTGTGTGGAATTTATTTATTTGACATGCAAAACAAGTCAGTATTAGTTTGTTAGTGTTAGTGCGGTCTAGGTCCAGTTTTATGGGATTACTTATACGTATTTTGTACGAAATAACTCTTTTGTGATATATTTAACTCTAACTAATACATGTTTATTTTATTCCACGGTACTTCATCTATACTTGACTAGTTAGGTAGGTACCTAAATTTATAATTTTTATAATTAAAATTAATTTTTGTTAATTAATAAAAATGTTTCGTATACCTATATCTTTACTAAACTTATTATTTTGTTAATAACTGTTACATAATTTTAGGAATAGGTATTATTTTTGTTAAATATCTAATTGATTTATGTAGATCAAAATAAAGATTTTATTTTTAAACATGTAAGTTTGTATACAATTATTGTTTGTTGATCTTGGGAATATTACTTAAAATCACGCTTAAAATACAACTTTTTTGTGAAAGATTCCATTTATGATATTGTCCTGATATTCCAGCATCATTAGAATCTAAAAATGCGTCACGGACAAGTGAAAATTTTTTGAGAGTAATTGTTTAATCCTATCATATTCACAAAAGCATATTTCCGTTAATTTTAAGCAAATAGTTACTAATCAATTATATAAGATGAGACTCGAGAGACTCTCGGCGAGACTAGATACTGGTCTCGTCTCGGTTCGAATTTGTAGTCGAGAGTTGCCTCATGGTCTCGTCTCGATTTTCTCGACAAGACGAGACGAGACCGAGACTAGTCTCGACTCTCGCGGCAACACTATTCCTACGTAGAAATGGGGAGCAGGAATCTGCGTAAATGTGAAATGCAATGCTAATCGCCTATGTATACATGTATGGTGTTACACCCGGTATTTCTAACTACTGAAGGACTATTATTACTCCAAATACCTTTTTTGGAATTATTATATTTAAAGAGTAGAACATATTAAAAAATTTTTACTGCTAACCTCAACACCTGTGTTGACGTTGACGTGAACGTTGCTGAATGAATCCCCTATATAGTCCTTGACAACACTCACGTAAGGCTTGGTTCACATAGCTTATATCATGTCATGTCTGTGTCATGTCAATATGTTGAGCAAACGGTAAACTAATGAAGTGGTTCACATAGGGTATGTCTCGTATGTTTTTTTTTTGACATAACATAACAGTTGATTTGAACTCAACTTTCACTGCTATATGTCTATGTCTATATCTGTCAAAATTACACATTTAATATTAATATAGATACAAACTTACCAATAAGTTAAGAATAAAGCTTGTATGATAAAATAAAAGCTGATTATGAAGATAATAAAATAATAAAAGCAATAAAAAGTAAGTACAATTTAAAATATACCATTCCCAATTTTATTAAAATGTTTCTTGTAAATTTACTAATACAAATTTATCTTATTTTCCATTAGTAAATGCCTGCGACTCCAAATTAATTTTCTCCGTTGTGATACTTTACACAAAATGTGTATATAATGACATGACACAGACATGACATGACATAAGCTATGTGACCAAGCCTGGAAATGTCTATGTCAATAGAAATAACATAATATAATGACATGACACAGACATGACATGACATGACATAAGCTATGTGAACATAGCTTGATACATATTCACAGATATGTTTAGTTATTATTGTCAATTTCAAATCACGAATAAAACACAAAACACCATAGAAATATCATCATAGTTCACTATTATACACAACAGAGACCCGATGCCACGCTTACTACACGGCTTGATTCGAAGGCAGACGGAATAGACTGAGACGTGATTGAACAATTTATGGAATTCGACAAGATTAAACTAATGTAGGTTCTCGGCTTATTGTTGCTATACGTCACAGAATATATGTTTGCGTGTGTTTTACGAACATTTCCGAAGATATTTAAATTTAAAATGAATAATAAAAAATCTGATGTGGCCAACACACGACCTCTCGCCTAATTTTGCTTATTCTAATAATCTAATAAATAGTTTTACTGACATTTTAATAGTTTCATGTTCATGTAATATGTAAACGATAATGTAAACCAAGATGATGTCAACTGTACTGTCACTGTCATAATAATTCAAATTTTGTGTAGAAACTTATTTCATATAATTATGATCATGGACAACAAGATACTGAATATTTATTGTACTTTATTTTATTTTTAAATACTACCAGATTCAGCAAACTGTATTTAAAATTAACTGTACCCATAGATAATTATATTATCTTTTATTTTAAATTGCAAAAGTTGTAAAAAATAAAAAATGTACCAATATGTTTAAGCAAAACTATAAAAAGTTTCAAAAAGTACTTCTTCCGGTTTGTGGATTTCTACCAAAATCTTATCCGGTGTTAAGATCCTTAATGAAACCTAAATATGAAAATTCGCATGACACAAAAATCAGCCAATGAAAGAATTGACTACAATAATAGTAACCATGGTTATATAAAAATTTAGCTGAATTTTTTTACTAGTAGTTTGAGGAACTTAACTGTAATTAATAAGTGGAAACTTTTCTGCCATATGCTAGTATGACATTAAATAAAAAATTGTTTAAATTGATATTTTGAGGTAAATAATATATTAATCTCAAATACTAATTTAGTGTATATTTCAAGTTCTCTTTTATAATTCTTACTATTTAACTCTTGTTGAATTTTATACAATTTTATATGAAGTAGTATTTGTATTTAAAATGATTGATAGTTGATAGATAAGGTTGAATGCTTGTTGACTGTTTTGTTATTAAATTAGTTCTTCTGTTTTATTTCTAAATATAGGAGTGAAAACAAGAACATTTTTATTATTTAGCTTTTTACAAAGTCATTTTTAACTGAATTTTTTGCCCGTTAGCAGTGTTGTAGTTCGTGCAAACTAAAAGATATTAAAATACAGATATTATCGGGGATTTTTGCAGAGTAGAAAATATGAAAATTTTATTTGGCTGAAAATAACACAGATAAAATGCAAATAAAACGCAAAGCATTGCTGCAACAATGTTAAATAAAAATTGTTGAGACAGTTAAAAACTGAAATATATAATATTAGTTTTTTAGGAAAATAAGTGGATCTTGCCTTTGGCTCGTGCCGCAAACTTCGTGCGAATGAATAATTGCCATCATAATTCGCTCGTTGAATAATATACTATTATTCACTAAAAATACTAATGCGTGCCATTCAAGCTGTAGGGATCGTAGTGGTCTCATTCGACAGGTGCATTTTTTAAGTTTTTTCCCCACCCGGTCAGTCGCCATCATGCGTTGGAGCACGGAGCAGCGTGTTTTTTCAGTTGAGTCGTACTTTTCCAATGGATGTTCTGTGATCGCAACCCAGCGTGACTTTCGAAGGAGTGGCCAGCCCGCTCGCCCGATTTGGCTCCTTGTGATTTTTTTGTGGGTTTTTTGAAATTCCGCGTTTACGTCAACCGTCCACGAAACCTAGAAGACCTAAAGGCCAACCTCCGGGCTGCAATTGCCAATATACCAGCTGCTATGCTGGAAAGGGTTATGGCAAACGCCAGAAATCGTCTTATTTAGTGTATAGACAATGGGGGGCGTCACCTACCTGATATGATTTTGAAAACTGGGCGAAACAAAACTTTAGATATGTACCTACAAAGTTTCTGATTCATAAAATGAGCATTATAGCGTTTTGAAATAAGTAAGTTACGATGAATCAGCCTGTAATATGAATGAAATAGATAAATTCTTTCATGAATTACATTTTCATGTGTTTGACACATCGTATTTTTATTTTAGCAATAATTTACTTCGCTTTTCTTTTTGCTAGTAATCAATCCGCAGCAGCACTCTCATAAAGAATCGTTTCTATTTTTCAGCAGTACCTACTCAGTAGTTGTCGATTGAGAAATGGCAAAGCTAACGAGCGTCCATGTTTGGCCGTGCGATGCGTTCACGTTGACCTATGTAAAGTTCAGTGATTTATTGTCGGTATATCGATCCGCCACGCCGGCCCGCCGCCGCCGCCGGAAACCGGAGTACGCGAGGCCCACGCGCGTGTAATACTACCGGAAGTCGCCCCCACCACTGCTTGTGACGTAGTGAAGGGGGGGTGTAGACAGAGAGATGACGAAATCGTCTCAAGAATGTGGGACACTATTTTGACTGATATTGTTCACTGGTTGTGCATATAAGAATGACTAAAGCAGTATTAGGACGTAAAGACTCTGATTTCTTTGACAATTATTGTACAGTGGCGTAGCTATGGTAGGGCAGTTCGGCCAGTTGCCCGAATTGCAAGTTTAAAATAAGGAATTTTAGCATTGAATTAAAAAATTACTTTTAGATTTTAGTATTATTTCTGTTATTCGTTACTCTTATTGTCAGACAAATTAACATTATTTCGTTTTCTGACACTACTACAATAGTTATTTGTGTATTAAGAGCGTAAAGTGACTCGCGCACGGTAATTGCTAATTGCAGCGCGAGGCGAAGGCGAGAGCTGCAATAGTGCAAGAGGAACAAATACACTTTACGCTCGTAATACAGACATAATTCTATTTACAACTGAAGTTATTTGTTATTAAAAATAATGTTATTGGGTTAGTTCAATCTACGTTAATCCAATTTATGCATTATTTGTAACCATGACAATACCAATAATATCGTAATAAATAAACAAATATTTTTGTTTGATTCTGGTCATTTTATTTTATTTTATGCAAGCAATAAAACATTTTAGTGCCCGTTGTCAAAGGAGACGCGCAAGAAAGTATTTTTTGCTTGGTCCTCAGTAAAAATCAACTTTACGATTAGGTACAACTGAAAGCATCCATATAAACTTTTCATAGTAGTCGTAGATAAAATATATTAAGATACCTGGCATTCGATTGTCATGTAAGTGTGTCATGTAATGCGAACATAGGGGTTCGCATTTCACCTCCACCAACCTGTATATAATTTCGGATGCCTACTCAAATCTAAAAAACTCAGAGCTAGAAAATTCAAGTACTAGAAAATTCTTGCCCGGAATCATAAAACAAAAAAAAATTCAGAGACAAGAAAATGCTTACATAAAAAATGCATTAATAGAAAACGCATGTAAAGGAATATTCAAAACTGGAAAAAATATGACTGCAAAAATCGGATTCTGGCTAATATATAAACTAATATATGCTAACAAAACCCTTCTTGAGTCCAACAGAACTCCGTTTTTTGACATAAACTAATCTATGCTAACAAAACCCTTCTTGAGTCCAACAGAACTCGTTTTTTAAACGGCCACAACGCGTTGTTCAGATGACAGCTTGCAGCCAACTTCAGGTTTGGCCGCCAAGTAAAGTTTCTGTGTTTACTTGATTCCAGATATGTCTTTTCTATTAATGTTTTTTTTGTGAATGAATTTTCCTTCCTTCCTGTCAAGAATATTCTCTTCTTGAATTTTCTAGTTTATAATATTCTAGTGTTGATAATTTCGCTTACTTTGAATATTGAAATTTGTAAATACAACTATTGCCAGCATTGCATCGCTTAAATTTATCGACTAATTATCAATTCATCGTGCCAATTTCAGTTCTTAATTGTCAATAGTCCAGCCAAAATCATTGAAATTCCGAATGTATTTACTGACACGTCACCGTTGCAATGTGGCATCGCATTCGCTAATTCTGTACTGGAAACTCGCAGTCGTTGGTGAGCCCGGCACAATTTATTTATAAACAGCGAAGATTATTTATGAAGTTAATTACAATCGGTGTCAGTTTGAATTAATAGTGCAGGATCGGTCGCAGATTTGCAGCCATGCAATAACGGAGCGGAGCAAACGCCAACCGATAAAATTATCTTTTGTGGGTTTAGCCGACAAATTGATTAATTCTGTAGCGTGTTTAAATTACAATATTGTGGTTACTTACTTTTCATTTACTTAACTCGTTCGTTATGGTTTATAGCTAGTTGAACACTGGTAATTTGTCACTGTGACACTTTCCTAATAGGTAGTCACATAATAATCATAAAAATAATGGACAGGATTTATTGGAAAAGTTGAACAAGATTGCTGGGTTATACTTACACGTGAAACTACAATCAATTCAAGTAAATATAGGAATAATAGTAGTTTGAAATTACTATTTATACTTCTCTAAGCCCACAGAACTCACGTCTCTCAAAAGCCAGCTTCCAATTACCTTTTGTGCACTATTTATATTAGTTTTACTTTTAACTAGTTAATATAAGATTCCTCAGCTTCAAATTTCTGAATTTCTGATTGCATTTAGTTTCATTTCTACTAATAGTGATACAGACGAGACGAGACTTTCTCGAATCTCGTCTAGAAATTTCTCGTCTCGGCGAGACGAGACTGATTTTTGAAAAAAAGTTCGAGACGAGGTTACCAAGTCGAGATTCTTGAATCTTGTAATTATCGTCGAGATTTCTTGAATTTTTTAAATTATTTACTTTGTTCAACAATTTGTTAATATTGAAATTATTAAATTTTTTCCACCAATTCTCCTAATTGCCATTTTTATTTGTTGTCATAATAGTCCGGGAGCTGTCGTCAAATTTGACCGGACCATTTCAGCAAAGCTGATTTTTGTAATATAATTAGTTCTATAATAACTAATTAAGAATTGCAGTGTTAGCTGGTCCGAAAGCGTGGCTCAAGATTTTAAAAGGCTGTGGATCTTGCAAAAAATAAAAGATTTTCAAGTGAAACCAGCAAAGATAAAATTTTGTATAATGATAATTTACCAATTATATTTAACAAAAAAATATGTTAGCTGGACAGGATAGGTGGATAAACTTGTTAGCTGCCTAGGTAAACAGTGACAGTGTCAAAATAGTGACACATCGTTTATATCTTCTTCTACAGTTTACATAAAATGAAAACGGTGTGTCACTATTTTGACACTGTCACTGTTCACCTGGACCGCTAACAAGTTTATCCACCTGCCCTGTCCAGCTAACATATTTTTTGTTAAATATAATTGGTAAATTATCATTATACAAAATTTTAGCTTTGTTGGTTTCACTTGAAAATCTGATATTTTTTGCAAGATTCGCAGACCCTTAAATATGCAGGCCACACGGTCGTGTCAGCTAACAGCTAACACATTTTTAAGTGGTTAAACCAACAAAATATACCACCTATACATTTAATCAAAAAAAATTCTAATAAATTTAATATCTAATTATATCCAGTTATTACAGTTTGACAACCTCATGTCAACATTCTTCTTATTTTTCCAGGCTCCTTTGTTTTCTCATAACAAACACAACAATGGGCAACTCTAACAAATCATTATTATTCCATAATAATTACAATGGCTCGTCGTAATGATCCCTCCATATATCCTAATTGGAAATTCGCATGTTTAGTTGTTCCCTCTTCAGGCAAACAAATCCTCAATACATAATGCCTCAGTCCTCAGCCCTCTGAGCGCGAGACGAACGTTAGGGAAACACAGCTCATTTCCGCACTATTCATTATAGGTACTGGAGTTTATTTTAAATGATAATATTAGGATTATCAAGTTGATTTTGTAGATCATCTACATTCGTTATACACAATAACACAACACACATTGCTTCTTTTTATTCGAGAAAATGTTGTACAATATCACTATTTATAAAGTAGTTTTTTGTCACATCACAGGAAAATGGCTGTAATATTTTATTGGATAAAGATAGAGACTTCCGGTTTCAAGCATTCGATTTATGATACATTTCTCTATAAAATACATAATTTAAAATTTTTTGGTGTCTCTAGTGTAGCCACAAGTTATTTATATTCTACGAGAAAACAAAATAAATATTAATCATTTTTGTGTTTATTCATCTGTCATTTCTAAACGGATAATAATACCGACTTCCGGTTTTCAGCATTCAATTTTTCGAACTTTTTTCTTTTAGATGTATTATTTCAAAAATTTAGGGGGCCTTTGTTGAGCCGAAATTTAATGAATTATATATATATTTATTCATATTTTGAGTCAAATTATACCTGTAGTTTTCGAATGGATTAAAATATTTACTTCTGGCTTTCGGTTCTGAATAGAAACATGTTTGTGAAAATTTATTCTTAAAACCGGAAGTGATAATTTTACAGTTAATTTAATAAAATAAATAAGAAACACTAAAATTATATTGGAGAAAATCTGAGAAATAGCACTTCCGGTTTTCGGTATAAGTTTTCATAAACATGAACTGAAGGCCTGAAGTCAATATTTTTCGTTGCCACTGCCACTGGATGAAGTAATTATTGTTTAATTAAAAATTTTGTTTGTTTATATTACTAGTATTATGTAATTTAAGATGTCGATTACCTACTTCTATTGTTTGTGTTTAATAGGAAAACAAATCCAGTGTATGTGTAGTAGGTACTACAAAAATGCTGCATGTAAACTACCCTTAATATTTAGAATTTTTAAAAAATCTTATTTATTCGTAATCAGCATATCAAACAATATACGAGTATACCTTGCTTTAACGTATGTGCTCGAAGTTATGAAACACCCTGTATAACCTATGCTCTAGTAATAATTTATATAATGCGTAATAGATAGTAGTAGGTATGTATTTACTATAGTAAAAATTTTTTTGGAGAGGAGTCACGTCATCAATGTTGGTCACTAGATAATGACGTCACGGAACCAGATAATGACGTCACGGAATACTAGATTTACATAGTACACTAATTTAATTTTTTGTATATGTAATTTGTGTTGCATTATTGAATTTACATGCGATGCTTATTTTTGCGATCAATTTAATTGAATTATTAGACAATTAATATTTAAATATCATTGTAAAATTTAATATATTTCCAGTTAGAACTTTATAGCGTTACAGAAAAATTTGAATGTCATGTAAACGTACAACAAAAAACACAATTCTTAATTCAGTAATGCCAATGTGTGGTGAAAAAACAAACTACAATTATTTGAAATAAATTTAAAATGCATTAAAAACATTATGTTCGGCTTTAAAATTATTGTAAATTTAATGAAAATGCATTATTCTTATAGTATGCAAAAAAGTAGTATTTATTTTATTCATTTAACATCACTCGGTCATTACTACAGTTATTTTCCATTTTGTAATGTTTTGATGACATGACTCCTCTGCAAAAAAATTTCAACTATATATAAGTATCTAAATATAAAATATATCTAATTTAATAAATTATATTTATAGTTTTTCTTTTGTTCTATTAAAAAATCCTTATTGCCGATATTAATTAAGAAGAATAGGTAGGTATATAAAATCTAGAATCGAATTTACAGGTAGGTACCTACATGAAACAAAATGTAATTCTTATAATTGTTTGTGTTCAATTTCAGTTTTAAATTTTCAATAACATCTTCAGTCAGAATCGTTAAAAATCTGCTATTGCAGTAACAAGTGTACCTTGACGAGTAACTATTTGAAAATATCGTCTACCCGTTTGCGACAAGCTTATAAAATTCAGTACATTTTTTGCTTATTAGCTGAACGAGTATAGCAAAGGGATAGCAATAAAAATAAAGATGATGTTAGTAATTTTAATTAACTGTCACAGTAACAACTCAAATAAAGTTTCCACTATCAAATATCATAACAACAAAGTCACTGCCATCAAAAATAATTACCATGCGCAAGATATACTGGCTAATGAAAAAGTTCATACAGCTTTAACAAGCAATTTAAAATCCAGCGCCGCGCTGAAAGCAACCCTAATGAATGAACCTAATTATATCTTTGTTTTCAAATAAATGAACGTCAAAAACAACTATAAATTTCATGAAACAAAAGCTATTTTCATAACTAGACCCATTTTGGCCGAGTGGGAAAATTCACAATATTGCAGAGTATGACAAACTTTAGCTTTTACTAAAATTGTCAGATTAATTATTACAATTTTTATAGTAATCTTTAAAAAGGTTTTAGCTTTCGTCACATAACTGTAATGACAAGTTCACACCAGGAAAGGATCGTATAAAAATAAAATGGTTTCTCTTTAAACAGAAACAACTTAATATTTCTATATAATATAATGCAATATATTTTTTAGTATACCTACAGGATGTTCTTTTTAAGTGGCGCGCCATTGCTATCTCGAGAAGTATAAGAGCTACGAAGTAGAAACAATTTCTATTTTATTGGACAACTTTAATTAAATAACGAAATAATAATTTCTTTAGATCAGTGGTTTTCAAACTACGAGCTGCAACTTTCTTATTTCATATGGCGACTCTTTTTTTATTCGCTTATTCAATTCAGTATTTTTTTCTGAATTCAACGAGATATTAGTTTCATACCCTTGCAAAACAAAAACATAAAAAAACGCTATTGAGAATTATGATAATTTAATTTAAATTTGATTGTATGTAAGACGTACACAAACTGAGTTTTAGAGGACTCACCTCATTTAAAGACTCGGCTTGCGCCTCGTCCGTAAATAAAGTAATCCTCTAAATCACTATTTTGCGTACTTGTTACATAAATAACTATTATAGATATCACTAGTTTCCACTACATTGTTTTCTTTTCAAGAAAAATTTTAAGGCAATGTGAACTGCGTAAGGAAAGTTTAAAAACAATGCAAAACAAAAGATTGATTATTGTTGCTAGTACTATATTCAAAACGTTTTCATTTATATGTAGCATTTTGAAATTATATAAAAATTTAAAAATTAAATTTTCAGATTAGAATTATAAACAAATCTTGAAATCCTTGTGATCGTTTGAAATTTTTTACTCTGCGTGAAAAATGATTGGCATGGTATGTGAAATCAATAACATGAATACCATCTAATCATAGATTGATTGTTACTGATTTAGTAATGTAAATATTTTAGTTTTATAAACCAAACGACAGGTTATTATCTGACAACATCAGATTTATAAAATAATATGTGAAACAGGTACTCTTGAATGAATGATAAAAATACAAATTCACTGTTTTTGGTTAGTGATGAATTGTGTCTCACTGGTACCTGTATGTAGTTTTTGTAGACTTACATTATTAATTTTGTCGAAATAATATGTCTGGTACTAATACAATATAGCAGACGAACCAATTAAAAGCCTAGCTAATAATTTAATGAACCTTGAAAGAAACAAAGTAATAATAACATCGGTATTTTCTTTCATATGTAGCTTTCAGCTTTCAGAGAATATCAAATTACATGACCAAAGAAAAAACATTTTTCTCGAATTATTTACCAAGATATTTATATCTTTTCATTAATATTAATTTGTAATAATTGTTACTAACCAGAACATATTACAGCAGAAATATATTTATTATGTTTATTGGCAATAAAAGAAAATTAAGTTCAACTCGAAAAAATATTTTTCTCGAATTATTTACCAAGATATTTATACCTTTTCATTAATATTAATTTGTAATAATTATTACTAACCAGAACATTACTTCAAAAACATATTTATTATACTTATTGGCAATAAAAGAAAATTAAGTTCAACTCATGTTTCCAGAAACATTATTTGCCTGAATAAATTGACAGACAAAATTGTTAATTTTAAGGCATCTTTAGAACGATTTTTTACTTCCCATACAGGATGGTTTTGAAGTTAATGTCATAAATTTCAGGATACGTAGTATGACATGTGTAGATTACGAAACAGAAAGAATTTTTTAAAAATTCATTTACCTGCAGCATTTTTGTAGTACTGTACTGGATTCGTTTTCCTATTAAACATAAACAATAGAAGTAAGTAATCAACATCTTAAATTACATAATACTAGTAAAATAAACAAACAAAATTTAATTATTTTTAATAACCAATAATTACTCCACCCAGTGGCAGTGGCAACGAAAAATTTTTGACTGGGAAATATGGAAATTAATTTTGTAGTTAAAAAAAATTATTTCTGTTTCGTAATCTACACCCTTAAATTTATGACATTAATTTCAAAACCATCCTGTATATTAAAAGATATCTTGTATCTATGAGCAAAGGAACTTCACATATTTATTACAATATGCCTACGGCAGCTAAATGTCAAGAGCTGCTTATATGTCAATCATAATTTCAAGACGATTAATTAGAACAGAGCTACATAAATAACAATATATGTCATGAGCATGAATCTTAAGTAATTATTTTCCTTTTACTTGTAAATAATTATAGGTAGTATTCTTGTTAACTTTCAATCTCTTGTATTACAGAACAGCTCGTTAAAAATATATTGTTATTGTTGTATTCTTCTTCATGTTCAGCATGATTGTTTTATTTTATGATAAATAAATAATTTTGTACGTGGTGTCGTTATACAGGGCGTTTCTATACCGCTGCACGAAACTTAAATATTATGTTATATAATTTGATAATACTGATAATGGTAACATTTAACTGTTTATTAAATACTAGGTAGATGAGGTGTGTTACTAAATAAAAAAACTATATAAAAATACTACCTGTAAATAATTTAATGATCATGTTATAATAATTAATAAATATAAAATGTCAGTGATACTAAAATGTTGATGTCGGATACAAAACCCTTATTTAATTAATTTAAATTTAATTAGTTAAAAAAAATCCTCATTAGTTTAATGTATCTACCTAGTTCTTAAGTGTAGAAAACATAAATAAATAATTTATTATTTCTTTAATTTATATTTCATATTTATTTTAGTATGTTAATTATCCCAAAGTTTACTGTTAAAAAACGCTCTAATACATTACTACCATTCTGTAACACTGTAATTATGGTAATGAAACTACTCTATGTTTACTTATAAAAAAAAACTCTCTGTATAATATCATTGGTTATGTGAAGGATAAAAAATCTGACGTGGCCATCACACAACCTTCCGCCATATCTAGACTTTAAACAAAAATGTATACGTACAATCTGGTGCCTATTTAAAATATACAAATAAAAATCTAAAATATTCAAACACAGAAATTAGTATCACCTGAATCAAAAGATTAATTCACACGAAAACTCTTCTGTGTTGAAGCAATCCTACGTTCAGTTAGGAACTACATTTAATAGCTTAATTATGACTTATATAGCGCTAGTATGCCAACTTGTCACCCGTCTCATCTGTCAATATTTTTTATGCAAAAACAAAAATCAACCGAACATGGATTACAAGATTTCAATGTTTTATTTGATAAATTTATTTTTTAAATTTTACTGCAGTTCTTTAATGCTACCAGATAAAGACAATTTTTTTATAACGTGGATTGCAAATAACTTTTCCTCTTATTCTTATCACAAATAAATACTATATTTATCAAAATTTATAGAAATTTTTTACACTTAATCTTTTCAATCTTCAAAAAATATCACTTCCGGTGGAGATATTTGTACCAAAATCTAATGAGCTCTTCCTATTCGTATACAATTGTAAAATACCAAATATCAAAATTTTTGGGTAATTCGTATTTGAGTTATCCAACAGACGGCATCGGCCCGGACCACACACATACACACACACACACACACACACACACACACGCACACACACACACACACACACACACACACACACACACACACACACACACACACACACACACACACACACATACATACAGACATCATCGGGAAACTATCAAAAATGAGTTGTAAGGACCCTAATTCGTGCTCATCCACTAAAAACTCACTACCCGATTTTTTGCATGATTCCAATACCTTCCTTTACAGGTAAGCGGAAGGTAAAAATGAAAACATATAACTCATACTTGTATTTGGTTACTATTATTTAAAAAGGTGAAATGAGAACTAAAGTAATTATAAGCAAATATGAGGAAAAATAAGCAAATATAAGGAAAAATATATTATAGTATATGATCGATAGATGATAGATTTTTTAGATAAAACTTGAATTTTATAAAAATATTAAACATAAACATATAAATTTATAAAAACAATGGGAATTCAGTAGGTATAAGGGTCTGAAAATCAGTACAGTATGTGATGATGTCGTGATAGATTTGTACTTAATATACGTCACAGTTGAACAATTTTATAAACAAAAATATCCTCCCCCTTACGTACGCCTATGTCTCGACGCCACCTTGACCTGTGACCCGTCAGGGCCGTGACGCACGCGCTCTTTTATTTCCCTCTTCCACACTCACACAAGTACGAGAGTTATCATTAGCCAAATAATAAATAAAGAGGTTAGAAGGGCAATTTGAACTGCGGTGATTTGAGGGTAGCTGAGCTGTAGCTCGGCTGTAGCAGCGATCATTCTTTTCACTTTCAGGGAAATTAGTAGGTACCTACAGGATGGAGAACTTGATGGGTATTAACATATCATTGCGATGCTATCGGCTAATTATATACTCAGAGTTTAGCGCGATCCTTTTGAAGGAAATCATATTTAAAATTCTGGGAGTTACTGGCAGACTTGCAGACAGTTTTTTTAATCAAACTGTCAATGTACAGGATGATTCATCATAACTTGCTTTTTTAAAATGCGTGCCATTCAGGCTGTACTGGGAAGAGAGTGATCTCATTCGACAGGTGCACTTTTAAAGTTTTGTTCCCCACCCGGTCAGTCGCCATCATGCGTTGAAGCATGGAGCAGCGTGTGGTTTCAGTTGAGTCGTACTTTTCCAATAGATGTTCTGTGATCGCAACCCAGAGTGACTTTCGAAGGAGTGGCCAGCCCGCTCGCCCGATTTGGTTCCTTGTGGTTTTTTGTGGGTTTTTTTGAAATCTCGCGTTTACGTCAACCGTCCAAGGACCCTAGAAGACCTGAAGGCCAACATGCGAGCCGCAATTGCCAACATACCCGCTGCCATGCTGGAAAGGGTTATGACAAACGCCAGAAATCGGCTTATTCAGTGTATAGACAATGGGGAGCGTCACCTACCTGATATGATTTTTAAAACTGGGTGAAACAAAACTTTAGATATGTACCTACATTATAAAATTAAAAAAATCTGACGTGGGCACCACATGACTTCCTTGTACGCCTTGTGTGTTCATACTTTTCTTAATAACTAAAATGTAGAATAATATAAAAAATTCTTTTAAACTATTATACTAGTATACTCACAAATATATTTTAGTCATTTTATTTAAACTGCAGAAGAAGATATAAAGCATATTTTACTATTGTCACTGTCATGTCATAATCATTTAAATTTTACGTAGTAACAAATGTTAAACGATCATGGAGTACAAGATACCGAAATAATAAATTATAAGTATATACTTTAATTATTCTTAAATGATAGAAGATACAGAAAAATTTATAAAATACCGATTGTAGATAATAATCACATAATCTTTCATTTAAAATAAAAAAATTTGTGTTAAATTAAATATTTATCGAAATATTTTTAAAAAGTACTACTTCCGGTTTATAGATTGAAACCAAAAATAGGAGGTGCACAACTAGATGCTATAACAGTCCTAAATACAAAATTTCAACTTTCTACGTCTAACCGTATTTGAGTTATGCGACACACATACGTCCGTACGTACGTACGTACGCACGTACGTACGCACGTACGTACAGACGTCACGACGAAACTAGTCATAATGGATTCAGAAAAGGTCAAAACGGATATTTCCATCAAAATCTGAAAACCGAAATTTTTCGCGATTACAATACTTCCTTATTACTCCGTACAAGGAAGAAAAAAATTGTGATTCATAGAATGGGCATTATTGAGTTTTGAAACAAGTAAGTTACGATGAATTATCCTGTATAAACTGTCGTGCTATGTCATCAATATCAAAACTAAGTACCACATACGTCACATCAGTAAGTTTGACTGGTTTGATCCGATATTAAAACCATTGACAGGTTGACATAGTTTGATGAAAAAATTGATTTCTATATAAATTTTAGGCCACGAAATCCACGCATGTATCCAATTCGGTTATGTGATATTGTGATCAAATTTTAAGATTCATTTTTTGAAATTTTCTACGCCTACATAATTCATTCTCTCCAAGGCAAGCTTACAATAATTCATTACCTATCATATTCTATAAGAGAGGTATTGTAATGAGTCAAAATTTTCGAGTATGAGTTTTTGGTGGATAAGCACGTTTCAGGGTCTCTAGAATACGAATTTACTATTTTTACGATGTATGGACGTATGTGACGATTTCACGTCCACGATAACTTAAAAAGTACCGTCAAACGGGGTTATATGGGACAATTTTTGCGGAATTTTCTGTGTTATTCGGTGTACAAATGATTTATAATAATTTTGAAAATTGATTAGGGTGCTTGACAATAAGACACATCAGATTAGATGAAAATTAAAAAAAAAAAGATCTATATATGTTTAAAAAAAAAAAAACTTGCTGTCCCAAATTAAACTGTGTAGGGGGTTAAATGGTACACTTGTGGATTTTACACAAAAAACCGTACTTAAAACTGGAATACCTTATGTTACTCAGTAGTATAGGCTACATGGGACATCAAGGAATAAATAAAAAAAAATAAAACGCGCCAAAAAACCTCATACATTCCGAAGAAATACAGGAAAAGCATAAGAAACAAAAAATAATAATAAATTGCTATTCCAGCTGTAAATATCACAAAGATCAGTCTTACAATCATGTACCTACATATATAATATAATTTTTTTCAAAAACTGCTATTCCAGCTGTAAATATCACAAGAACAGTCTTACAATCATGTATATATTATATACCTATATATATATATATATATATATATATATATATATATATATATATATATATATATGTCCCAAATTAACCTGAAAAGTTCATTTTCTGTTTATTTATTTATAACATCAATAAATAAAACCATAATATAAAAATTTTTGAACTAGCTTGTTGTAAAGGTTATGTTTTATGCATATCAAAATTAAGTTGTACAAAATTGCATATATCTCATGAAATACAGAGGAGACTATTTAGTGTACAAAAATTAGCTAAAAACAAAATCTTTATTTAGCATTTTTTTTATTAAACAAATACTTACTTCTATAAAAACAGTTGCAGGTTATGTTTGTCGTCGCAGTGTTGACAACTGTCTGGATTTTTTTTGAAAATGAAGTTAGCACTATATGAAAGTTAAGCGCGAAATTTTAAATAAAAACGCAAATGTCCCATATTACCCCTGGAGTCCCATATAACCCCGTTTGACGGTATCAAACCTTAATAACCAAATTTCATATTTAAGGTTTCAATAAGGATCTTAACACCGGATAAGATTTTGGTAGAAATCCGCAAACCGGAAATAGTACTTTTTGAAGCTTGATATAGTTTTCCTGAAATAAATTGGAACATTATTTATTTATGCCAATTTTTGCAATTGAAAATATAAGATAATATATATATATATATATATATATATATATATATATATATATATATATATATATATATATCTATGGATAAAGTTAATTTAAAATACAATTTTCTGAATCTGGTAGTATTTAACAAAAAAATAAAGTAACTAATATTCTACTTTTTTGTAATTCTAGTATCTTGTTGTCCATGATTATATGAAATTTGTTTCTACACGAAATTTGAATGATTATGACAGTGACAGTACAGTTGACACCTTTTGCTTGCATCTTGGTTTACATTATTATTTACATATTTTATGAACACGAAACTATTAAAATGTAAGTAAAACTATTTATTAGATTAGTAGAATAAGACGAATTTGGAGAGAGGTCGTGTGCTGGCCACATCAGATTTTTTAAAACTGTCATTGATTTACATCAAACTTCTGTTTATTTGATAATAACGTGATGTAGGATGCATGAAAACTTTGACAAGAAACTTGTACAAGAGCTTGGATGAAAACTTGTAGGTATAGTGCCAAATGCTCTTTAGATAATAAAATATAATATTCCATCCAAATGTCCGTGAATAGAAATCCTAACGTAAAATGAAGATGGATCCTTTACTTCCATAATTACAAATATCCGTATATATTTCTTTCCTTCTCCGCCCCAAAAACAATCCAAATCTTCCTTCTTATCAGCAGAATCCTTCTTAGCACACACCATCACCCCCCATAACTCGTTCCATTCTTGTCAATTGATTTCCGACATTTTTGGTCGACATTCCTTCTCGCTGATTTGGTCCTAGCTCATAATTCCCGGGCAATAATGCGGCGAAACCGCGACAAATCTAATCCTGACTATATCCTTCCTTCATAACTCTTTCCACCGTGACAGGACCGTCTGAAGGAGGCACGAGGAACGAGGATTCTGCTCAATGAACACCACACCGACCGGAAGAAAGGGAGATGAGGTTGGCAAAGATAGCGGGATTATTTCGTTGTTTTTCAATCAGAAGATATTATGGCTTTATTGATTATTTTACTTATGCATAAATGCTGAATTGTGGAACGTGTAACAATGAAGCAATGATAGTTGAATGTAGCTGTTCTTGAAGAGCGGTTATAAAAAGAAACATTGCAACAAAATGCACACCTAAGCACAATTTTTGCACGATCGGTTTTTGTGGCTTTTAATACTGACCAATTAAACAATAGGTTTTGTTTACAAGTTACAAGAAGGGGGTAAGTAATTTAGAAGGCGGAAAAAATTATGTAGGTATAGAAGAGAAGGCGGTAGGAATAAAAGCTAAATACCTACGAGCAGGAACGGATGGGCTACTAAAGTCCGTCCCAAACTTCTTTGCCGTGACGTCATTATTTTATTTTCAAGAATAACTAAAGAATACATTGTCTTACTCTTTCTATCTTATTACTGTCATATATTTAGTTGAAACACGTATGTCATTAGAAATTTGCGAAGTATTGATACTGTTACGTGAAGTTTTGTTCTTTGTTTTTATTATGAAGTAGAAAAAGAAAGAAATAGAAAACGTATAATTATATTGTTGATATACCAGCAATTTGTTATTTGAGTAGGCTGTTTTTCATATTGTTTTATGAAATATGTATTGTAAATTTTGAAACTGTCAAACAAATAAAAACTATTTTCACTGTGATTAAATAATTTAACATAGGTATATCGTTGTTTTATGCATCCATTAGCTGTTTACATATAGATATTTATAATAATATTTATAAATATGCCCGGCAAACGCAATAATAAACAAACAATTCAGATTGTCTTGAATTTGTACCAATATTTTACTGTTGAAAAAGAAAAAGGAGAATTACTTATTCCCGTGTCAGCTGTTCTAGAGGTATTTATTTATTATTAAATTTATATAGTTATTCCAAATATTCACATAGTATAGTTTAAAAATATTTGATATCAAAATATAACTTTCCCGCCATAATTTCAAATTGATTCATACGAACTACAGGTATGACGTAACGGCAAAGAAGTTTGGGACGGACTATATCAATGTTTTAATTAGCTCGAGTGGTACACGAGAGCTAATTACGTTGTTGGAATGCACGATAAAAAAATTTCTGGACATGAATTAATGTACTAGTGCATATTCGGTAAGAAAATCGCTGCCGCTCCATTTTTGAACTCTTTTTACAATAGAAATTTGACACATTTACTAAATTTGTATTTAACATTACCTAATAATAGTATATTATTCAACGAGCGAATTATGATAGCAATTATGCATTCGGACGAAGTTTGCAGCACGAGCCAAAGGCGAGGGTTGTAATTGTCCGAATGAATAATTGCCATAATTCGCGAGTTGAATACTATGCTTTTTCCACGACCATTCAACAAAACTTGCACTTTTTAAAGAAAATAATAAATTTTTGAGGTTCATTATAAACGTCAAACAGTACTTTCTAAGCAACATGAATTAACACAATTTTATTTAACATTTTTAATTTACAAAATAAATAATAATATTGTTTACTTCCATTTTAAATTAAAAGTATTTTGCACTCACTCACTGTGCTCACCTTACGGATTATGTAAAAAAATTCATAACCCTAAAAGTCAAACTTTTGTAGTTACGTGTTACGTTGACTGTCACTAGATGGCAATAGTTTCAATCAGTGATCAGTGCTGTGCGTATTTAAAACTACGTCGCCTCACTCTGATTGGCTTAAAAACTGATGAATAATCGCGTTTCTATAGCAACCACAATCTGATTGGCTTAAAAGTGCTGAATAATGATTCATATTCTTTACATTATAATAATGAACCATCTAATCTATCTAAAAACGTATATATAATTGATGTTTTACTTAATGGTCGTGGAAAAATATGTATTATTTACCTTATTAATTGCTTATTTACACTCAAAATGAAGAATTTAACCAATTTTTAATTTAATGTCAAAGTGACATGACGGTACAGTTTTAGAAAAGTTCCTCAAGCTACTAGTAAAAAAAATTCCGCTAAATTTTTAAATAACCATGGTTACTATTATTGTAATCTATTCTTCTATTGGCTGTTATTTGTGTCATGCGAGTTTCTAGATTATTATTTGATAGTTTATAGATAATATAAAAATTGTACATTACATGTATAAAAGTAGTAAGCGGTACCAGCCATCGAGTTGGCAGCGTTTCGAGCTTGTGTGTTGTACGCTTGCACAGTTTGAATTCGATAAAAATTACAAGAAAATAAAATAGGTTATAATTTTACTAAACCTGTCATATAGATTATATTTAAAAAATAGATAAAGATAAGTCGAGTAATTAGTATTTTTATCTAGATGCGATAATAGATAAATAAAAAATATCTTTGATATGGTAATAGATAAAACTATATTATCCAGATGTTTATCAGTTTATCTAGATAAAATTATCTAGATAAGTTACAACATTGCTCAGAATGTTGCAGACGTGTAAGTGACCTAAGTATTTTATAATGTATAACATTTTAAAATGAGAATTCATACATGTATCCCTTTTTGGTAAGCTAAATTTAGAAATCAAGGTCTAGGTCAATTAGAAAATAATTAAGACAAAGTTCGACAACTTCCTGTTTATAAACTCAGTCAATTGTTTACGAAGTCTTGTCGTAACTTGTATGAAAACTTTAGAAAATTTTCAAACAGAAATTTCGAGGTTTTCAAACTCGTATTTGTTAATAATTTCGTTTACAAATGTCTCTCTTGCTGAATTATTCAAACATACGGGTAAAAAGTTCTGGAGTAGAATAACACAATCAAATTTGGATTCTACATTGATTTATTCAAATTTATACCGGCGGTGGAAACATAACAGAAATTACAGCCGACTCAGTAAATTTAGATAGATATATACATTTACTCGATAAAAAATTTTGAATTGTAGGAGATCATCTCCCACTTGACAAAATAAAATTCCCAGAACATTTCAAGAATGTAAACATTACGTTTGTTACTTTGTTATATTTTCCTATTAATATCCTAGCGAATGCTAATGTTCTCCGCCCTTAGTAACATTATCTATTTAACATCCCAATGTTAGTAATTCGGTAATAATATCGCAATTATGTGTCTCTTGTCCCTCTGAGATGTTTGTATTGCGTATTCAAATTTTTATTGTACTCAGGATGTGAATAGGATAGACTTACGTAATATAGCTTAAAAAGTACAAGAATAAGATATTTTTTAACATCCCGTGGACGATTCATTTAAAGTACTGCATGTGCATCCTGACAGATATAATTCTGAGCTGAAGTAAAACCAAACCAAAAAATCTCGAGGACGATTAATACATTTCGCAGACGTATTAGTGTTGTAATAGATAAAAATATGTTTACCTCGATAAAGATAATCTACTTTTTATTAGATAAGATAATAGATAACCGTTGAAAAATTATCTACATTACAGATAAAAAATAAATAATTATTATCTAGATAATTTATAGATAATATAAAAATAAAGCTAGCGAGCTGACAGCGTTGCAAGTTTGTGCGTTGTATGCTTGTACACTGCATAGTTTGATTATAATTTATATAATAATTTTACTAAAATTATTATGTAGATGATATTTACAAATTAGATAAATATAATTTGTAATTTTATTTAGATAAGATAATAGATAAATAAGTAAAAAACTATCTAGATAGTAGATTAAAATATATTATCTAGATGGTTTATCTAGATAAAAATTATTTAGGTAAGTTACAACACAGGTTATAAACAATATTTTTTGCGCAACTGCAATGCTGAATTAATTTATTTTATTTTATTTTTATCACGTTTGCTTTAAACGCGGACTAAATGGCGTAGATACCTACTTCAATGCACATTTTTTTGATAGGTACACCTACCTACACAAAAAATATTAATTTTTTTCCCTTTGAGCAATTTGTTTTTAAATAATCTAAGAAATTTCAAACTTATAACTACCATATACTTAAAACATCTTACAATTAAATCGCACTAAGAAAATCAAGTTGACCATTTGATCGTCTTAAATGTTGCAAAAAGAATGTCTTCGTGGCCGCTTTGAATTTCAAAGATCGTCGCACGGATTGACATTCTGACCAAGATGAATCGGTAAAAGTGGTTGGATTCCACTATAATATCATCTACCATTCTGTAATTGGGAGTAAATCCTGTTTCCTTTTCAATGGTTACCAGCAAATTATAATTCCCTTAAAAACATTCGACAACATATCTGTCTTTCGTTTCTAGAGCATTATGGAATCAAATCGATCATTTGTTTCGAATAAAGCCTGCAATTATACGTCGCTGAATACAGCGTCAGGAGGGTGGGGGTGGGGGTGGAACGATTAGCAGCGAAACTACGGCGGGGGTTTACGGGGGGAAAGGGGAACCGGAAGAGCTCGTATCTCTAATTTGTTTGCGATCATTGTCTGCGCTTCCAATTGTATCGCTATTTGAGAATTAGCGCGGTTAGCTATTTAACGTTTAAGAAGATTACTTTGTTATATAAATTTACTGTATTAGTCCAGTAACCTTGTCATGGTTATAATGGGCCTAAGTTGCATCAAGTGGTGGTAGAAGGTTTCTATTTTTTTTCTTGTATAGGATGTGACTGAGATACAAAATCCAAGTTTTCGACTTCGGCAACCCTCCGGAACACTTTTGAATATCTCAAAAACTGCTAAATTTTTGCACTTTTTTCGGTTTCTTACCATTTTGACTATGAAGGAGCACGATTTCGACAAAAACCATTCTATACATTTTTAAACTAGATTAAATTGTCTACAATCTAAGACCAGAATGGGCTCGGTAGTCCTAATAGTTTCCGAGATACAGCTTTTCAAAGTTTGGCAAAATATACAGATTTGAAACACCAACCGTTTCTCTCTACAAAAATTTTACTATATTCTCTCGCGGAAGAACTTTAAATTTCAGCTCAAGAAAGACCATTGAAAATTTTTGACAGAATGTATCTTATAGAAAAAAGTACGAGGAATACAGTGCTGCAAACCGGAAGTCAATATCATTATTCGTTCAGATATTATAGTTAATTAAACACAATAAACAAAAGAATAAACAAAATTTTTACTATATTCTCTCGGGGAAAAACTTTAAATTTCAGCTCAACCAAGACCACTGAAATTTTTTGGCACAATGTATCTTATAGAAAAAAGTCCGAGGAATTCAATCCTGCAAACCGGAAATTTCTATCATTATTCGTTCAGATAATATAGTTGATTAAAAACAATGAACAAAAGAGTAAACATAAATTTTACTAAATTCTCTCGCGGAAAAACTTTAAATTTCAGCTCAAGGAAGACCACTGAAAATTTTTGACAGAATGTATCTTATAGAAAAAAGTACGAGGAATTCAGTGCTTCAAACCGGAAGTCAATATCATATCTATAAGTTACATTCTGTCAAAAAATTTCAATGGTCTTCCTTGAGCTGAAATTTAAAGTTCTTCCGCGAGAGAATATAGTAAAATTTTTGTAGAAGAGAAACGGTTGGTGTTTTAAATCTGTATATTTTGCCAAACTTTGAAAAGCTGTATCTCGGAAACTATTAGGGCTACCGAGCCCATTCTGGTTTTAGATTGTAGACAATTTAATCTAGTTTAAAAATGTATAGAACGGTTTTTGTCTAAATCGTGCTCCTTCATAGTCAAAATGGTAAGAATCCGAAAAAAGTGCAAAAATTTAGCAGTTTTTGAGATATTCAAAAGTGTTCCGGAGGGTTGCCGAGGTCGAAAACTTGGATTTTGCATCTCAGTCACATCCTATACAAGAAAAAAAATAGAAACCTACTACCACCACTTGATGCAACTTACGATGTACTAGTTTACTGGACTATATTACTAATACTGCGTAACGCGGTGGCGTCTGTTTTGTAAAAGTACGCAAAAAGGAAAATATTTAATAATTTTAAAATAGTAAATAGAATCATTAAAAATATTCTTTCTTTTGATACTTTGTAATTCAAATAAAATATTGAATATTTATTATGTGTGAAATAATTAAGCTTATTAAGCCCTATTCATACCAAACTAAATTTAAGTCGTTCAGTATTTAGTGTAGTATATGTAATTATGTACTACCTAACATAAAATTTTGTAGCTAATGGGATCCTCCACCATTTTTCACTCTATATTTTTAACGAAACTCGACGTTTTTTGAAAGCCATTAGTAGAGTGCGGATTATATGCATTTGACTATATTGTGATATTGTGCATATTAGTATTTTTTTTACAATTGTTTGCATTTCATACAAAAATAGATCAATATATAGTATAAATATTTTGCATATACCAGTATTACTTCCTTGTACGAAGTAAGGAAGTATTGTAATCGCGAAAAATTTCGGTTCTCAGATTTTGACGGAAATATCCGTTTTGACCTTTTCTGAATCCATTATGACATGACTAGTTTCGACGTGACGTCTGTACGTACGTACGTACGGACGGACGTATGTGTGTCGCATAACTCAAATACGGTTAGACGTAGAAAGTTGAAATTTTGTATTTAGGACTGTTATAGCATCTAGTTGTGCACCTCCTATTTTTGGTTTCAGTCTACAAACCGGAAGTAGTACTTTTTAAAAATATTTCGATAAATATTTAATTTTAGACATTTTTTTTTATTTTAAATGAAAGATTATGTGATTATTACCTACAATCGGTATTTTATAAATATTTTTGTATCTGCTATCATTTAAAAATAATTAAAGTATATATTTATAATTTATAGTATTTCGGTATCTTGTAGTCCATGATCGATTAACATTTGTTACTACGTAAAATTTAAATGATTATGACATAACAGTGACAATAGTAAAATATGCTTTATATCTTCTTCTGCAGTTTAAATAAAATGACTAAAATATATTTGTGAGTATACTAGTATAATAAGTTAAAAGAATTTTTAATATTATTTTACATTTTAGTTATTAAGACAAGTATGAACACACAAGGCGTACAAGGAAGTCATGTGGTGTCCACGTCAGATTTTTTTTTACATGTTTTAATAATTTTTGCATATATTTATTATAAATGCATATACCTGCATATTTTATACCTTTTAACCCAAAATGTCATTTTAAAAAAATTTGAAATGTGGAAGGTACTTACCTATAAGTAAGTACTATGATAAAAGCACAGAACTCGAAAAGAACGGATATGAAATAAAATTTTGTATGTATCTCAGACAAAAAGTATCATTAAGGCTAGACACCTCGGTCGTAAACAACTTGCTTGTACTTTAATGTTTCACTTTTTGTTCTAGATACATAAATAACTGTTATATAGTCCAGCTGGCAGGATGTCCTGCTTTCGAACAAAGTGTATGTTATGTACCTTGTTGCTTTGATTTTAAATCAAAATTATATATAGAAACTAACATCTATCAATTGGCAAAATATGTAATTTTTAAAATTTGAAATCTGACGTTTAAATAAAAATATTAATTTTTATTAATTTTGAGCAGTCGTGGATAAAATTTTGTACATCACATGTGGCCTAAAACATATTACAGCACTCATGTGATTACACACAATTCTTCACATTCGACTGCTGTAATAATGCTCTTATCCCACTTGTAACATAAATAACTATTACTTACTACTTAAGTGGAATTGAAAAAATCTAGTAAAATTAGTTTGTCTCATCAAATATACAAATTTATCCTTATCATATAAACACATTGAAGCAGCGATAATATCTTTAATATCCTGATTCGTAATTGCCAAAAAAACAAGTTCAAAAAAACTGGTGAATGTTTCATAACTGTTAACCGTTTGTGTGTAGAACAATTTGTGATTGGACGTCATGTCAACCCCTTGGAAAAACTAAGTTCCCCGCATAATAATTGGGCTATTTGTTTCCCGCCCATTTCCAAAACCAAATCAATTAATCAAAGCTCGTTTGACAGGTCTCACGCATGCGTAATCCACCGAGTTATTCAATTCCTCCGTCGATGCGTAATTATCTTCGACAAATGAAAAATGCAAAGCGGATACCATTAGTTCTTTTTTGTTTCTTTTTATTTACTTTTGATTCACTTTGTTTTCGGAGCGTTTATTTTTAATGACCGCTCGATAGGATTGAAGAGAAGCAAAGCAGGGGCGTATTAAGGTTGATTAATGGAGAACTTTCATTAGAATCCTCTCTAATGAGTCTGTCGAATTTAAACTGAAATTAATGAAAACTCTAAGAAGTGTCTATCTTTCAGAATTTTTGTAAGATAAAGTACGCGGGATTGAAATGTTGAATGTGTACTTTTGCGATGAATAAACGTTTTCTTTACGAAAGAAAGTTATCGGAGATGGGGCGGCGCGAGCTTTCAAGCTTTCCGATACATTTCACCAGGAGTTCTTAAACTTTTTATTATACTTACGTAAATCTGTACCTAATAATCAGCATAATTCTGTAAAATCATTGCTAACTTAATGGTTACGTAACAACATTCCTGTATAAATTTAGCAATCGCCTTAACCATTCTTCAATTTCTTGTATTCTGCAAATAGTAAAATAACAACCTTGCTACACTTACTAAAATTAACATACAAATTAATTAATTTAAAAAAAAAATTAAATGTAAGTCCGGAAATCTAGTCTAAAATAATCCTATGAAAAAATGTGAAATGAATAGAAAAATAAATGTTTCAAAATGTATCTAAAGTTCAAAGTTATCAAATAGTTATTTGTGTAACAAGTTTTGAAAATATAGTTTTGCAGCTTAAGCAAAGGAAGGGCTGTTTAAGTTGTTTAAGACAAAATATTTTCAATACCTATGTGTTATACACACTATTTTTTTCTACTACTGCAAAGCAAGGAAATTAAAAAATACAAAAATGACATTAACTTTCAAATTTTTAAATTATTGTGAAATATCAATGGACATTTAAGAAAAAGTAAAAATAAATTGCCCAAAAGTGTGCGAAAAAGTACTTTGTCGGACACTTAGGTACTTTGTCGCATACGTAGGTACTTTGCAACACATTTACAATAAACAGCTGCTTTCAACATTAAAACAATTGTAGGATAGAATAAACTTTCTTTAGATTTAGTCAATTTATTAAAAACCCAAAAAAAGTTTCTTCTGACCTACAATAATTGTTCCAGTCAAGAAAATACAACGTCATTAAAAAGAATGTAGAAACATGAACTTTCAGAAGCAGATGTAGAATAGTATATTATATATTGAGGGACTAAAGTGCATGATTTAATCCTGAGGGTGAAGTTTATTTCACGAGCCGAAGGTGAGGGAAATAATCACCTGAGGGATTAAAGATACTTTAGTCCTGTGGTATATACGCTATTTTTTGCACTTCATCCTCAAATGAATGCAAAATAGTTTAAAAGAATACACATTTTGCAATTTTGACAGTAAATTTTATGACAAATATTTATATTGTTACCATAGATACTCTGTAACAAATAGCACGTATTTACTTGACAACGGGAATAATTAATTCAATTTCTTGACAACGGAATTAAATATGAAAAATAATCCCTTGGGATCAAATTAAGAACCTTAGTCCCTAAAAATAAAGACTAAAGAAGAGTTTTAGTCCCGGAAGTGCAAAAAATAATATTTTCAACTCTGTATAGGGTGTATGCACAAATTTAAAAAGACGGCTGCTCCAGATATTCCACCTGTGTTGAAATAATCGATTGTCCTAAACCGCAAAATCTAAAGATTACCGGCGCAATCTCGCGGAAATTACGATTTAATTCTCCTCAGATTTAAATACAACCAGAAATTAATTTAAATCTGATTTAAATATTCCAAAACGTACAGTTTGGGGGCCACTGCAACAGTAAGCCTATAAACTCAGCTGGGCTCATTTTAATTATTTTCGTATATTTAAATAATGAAACAGTATAAAAGATCAGAAAAATCGATGGACAAAATTTTACTTCTCTAAATAATTAACAGTCTTTCATGCTTCATAAATTTCATTGAAGAAAAGACACAAGCAAACCGGAAATTACTTTTTATTTATAGCAAGCAGCAAAGCGAAGCTTTCAACATTCAATCGAGGAATGCAAAATTGGATGGAGCGATGGTGAAGATCCAAAAACAAAGACCTACGCCTTCGTCAAGTTTTAAACTTATGTTGTGCAGCTTAATGTTCCTTACAAAATTATAATTAATATCCAGAACACAATACTGCTGTATCGCTAGTATGAACAATTTATTAAGAAAGACTATCGAGACTGAGAGTACCGAGTAGAAATAAGTAAAATTGTTCTTTGCAAATTGTGGATTATTGCGGAGAAAATATTAAAATTTAAGGAAGCGCAAAATATATATTTTTTTCTTTTCACAAAGAAATACTTTCCACACTTACTTCTAAGCATCTACAGAAAAGAAAATCGTTTTTGATTCCTGAGAAACTAAGATTTTTGAGTTAGGTCATTCTTCCATTCGGGATGCGTTATTTAAATACTAAACTGATTTTGTGTTTCAGTTAGCCAATTGAAAAATCAAAATATTCTATAATTATTATAAAGAGTTGCTAAATGAAAAAGATTGGTAATAATTTATTCAATGCTTGATCAAGACAGATCCTTTGACAGAAGAAATATACCTCCGATTAATAATAAATAAAAAATCTAATATAGTTTTAAAAAACTTAAATTTAAATAAATCTGAAACATTTGGGACCCTTATCCAGATTATGATCAAAAAGTTCAAATTAAGGAGCCCTCCTGATCAATTTTTGCTGGAATGAAGAAATTTTTTATTATCAGTTGAAAGTTACCTAATCTTACATTAAAAATATTTTTAACATAACTATTAATTGTAATAAAATTAATAAAATGCAAAATAAATTTTTACTTATCTGTAATCTGACACATTATGATATAAACAAAGATAATGTACCAAAAAAGCTCCTTGAAAATTTTTGAAATAGATAACGGTTTACGAGGAAAATAATAAAAACTGAAAAGTTTTATCTTGAGGGTGAGGCTGGTTTACACTCCCCTACGAACGGTAGGTTGTAAAGAATTAAAAATTCTTAAAAATAGAAGATTGGGCTATATTATTTGCATGCAAAATCCTGTTGAGTACTTGCCAGTAAAATAAAATAATTCCTTTTATTTTATAAATTTCCAAACCGCAGTTATTCACTAATATTTATTTGATATTCTCGGGATTTCTAGAAACTACCTGATAAAAGAATAAAATAAAACTAAGTTGAGAAGTTCATTAATTTTTCTACCTACTTTTATTCGACGCATTATTTCTTAAAATTAATAGCTACCTTCTTTTTCTAATCATTTTTAATAATTACAAAGTTGTTCATTTCTAAAGGTCAAGAAAATTAAATGAACAATAAGATTAAGAATATTAAATACGGGAGCGATTGAGTATTCAGGGCTCAAGTTTCGGCAGTTATATGGCTATTTTTTTTACAAGAAAAATGTTCTGTACCTTTTTCGCAGAACATTCCCTCGTAGTCCTGATTTCGACACTCGCAGATGGGGCCACTGTCTGTCGAGATGCAGATGCCGCCATGTTGGCAAGGATCATGAGCTTCACAGACATCTGTGCCGTTTGAGACTTTTGACACCTGCAAAAAATGAAAATAATGTCAATTTTTATTTATCCCGAAATAAATCCTTATAATTAAAGATATTTAGATTGCTGTGGAAAAGACTGCAAAATAGTATTTTGTGCACCTAGGGAGGGAAGCGTACTATTACTCCCACGGGCGAAGCGGCGGTCCGAGCGAGGGCGCCGTCTTCGCCCAAGGGAGTAATTGCTATTACTCCCGCGGGCCAAGCGGCGGCCCGAGCGAGGGCGCCGGCTTCGCCCAAGGGAGGAATAGCCTTTCCTCCCGTGGGACACACAATATTTTACGTCACGAGGGCCTCGAAATCACCTTTCTTGCAATGTTTTCCTCCCGCCAGTACCGGGAAGAAAACAGTGTTTTCCTCCCGTTCGGGAGGAAAACAAGTACGGTCCTCCCGAGCGGGAGGGAAAACTCGCTTCCCTCCCTCCATTAGCAAGAGGAAAACACTGCTTTCCTCCCCCGAGTGACGTAAAATATCATATTGAGTGGTAGTATACAAACAAAATATAATGGCATGGAGATTATTTAGATTTTCTTGACCTTGCAACCAAAATTGTAATAAATTTTGGCTTGGTGTAAAGACCATTTCTGAGGCATAAAGAAATACATAGTGATCAAATTATTGACCGTTCCGTGAAGTCAGATTTTTAATTAAAACTATCTTTCGCCTTGTCGGCGGAATAAAGTTAGTATTAATTTCCTATAAAACGAACGTATGTTATAATATTACGACAAAGTTTGAGTTTATCTTGATTTTTAAAAACTTGCAGCAAAGCAGAAAGTATGTGAAGAGTATTATTATTAAGTAACTAGCGGACACGGCGCGCGTTGTTACGCCTCCAATTCGAATTTAAAGGAATCTCGTTATAAGAATTCTAAGTCATTACAATACCATACATGGTGGCAATTCTAACTACGCCCTTCATACCATACCAAATTTGAACCCAATCGGTTACCGCCATTTTGTTTAAAGATGTGGACTGATATTTTAGTATGCTCATGTCATCATAAGTCATAACCATTAGGTACAAATTTGAAACCAATTGATGCAGTATATTTTGAGTTAGCTAGCCACCATTTTTTTTAAAGATGGCGGACTGACATTTTAGTCTGCTCATGTTATAAGTTAGATCTTAAGCTATTACCATATCAAATTTGAACTCAATCGGTGCAGTAAACTTTGAATTTAAACAACAATACAATTTGACATCGTTATAAATATCAAGTAAATAAAAAAAACTATTTCAAAAACATATTGTTTATTGTAATGCTTACAATCCACAACTGTCTGTTTCAAAACACTTAGACTGAATTCGAAATTCTTATTCAATAACTAATACATACTAGTTTAATTAAATGTCTGGTTATCTAATCTGTTTGTTATTTTGTTCAATTAAGTGACAAATCACTGTACATTTTCATCATAAGAAGAAACAGTTTTGAATTTTTAGATTTTTCAGCTATTTTTCCTTTTTAAAACCACCCCTGTGTTAGAACAAACTAAACAAAAAAGACATATTCAAATCAGTCAAGTCGTTCTCCAGTTATGGCGTGTCCAGAAAAACAGGCTTTCATTTTATATAGATTTAGAAATTTCGCTGTAACTTTCGAAATTTTGAGGTTAGGATGTGAGCTTAGTTCAGTACGCTATCACATCGAGTCGACACGGTCAATCATCTATAATCACTGTATTAAATAAACCAGATTAAATGTTACAAGTCAAACAATTTTTAACTCTATTAATTCTGTATCAAACTGCTGACCAAATCCTCTTACAGTCACTGCAGTAATAAATTCCGTCCATGAGGTCTCCCCCGGATAGCGACAATTAAATAACGCCGCACATTCGTAGAAAATGCGCGCGGAATACCCAACGAAATGATCGCTACGAATGCTACACGATCTGCGGAACAGTTTAGAAACAGGTCAGCCGGTCAAACGGGCAGAACGGGGTTTTTAGCCCCTACTACAGCGCTAATTTAGAAAGGGATGCTCTTATACGAGCCCGGGAAACTAAAATATGTTTAGTAGATGCTTCGGAGAGTTTTAGGAGATGAAGTGGAAAGAAGAGTTTAGTACATTTGTTACTGGAATGGTAACGGAGTTCTTTTGATTCTGACAGTTGTTTCATGATATGAACTGAAATTTTACCTGATCAATAAACAATAATTAGTTAGTTAATGTAGTCAATTGAGATTAGTTAGAAATCATTAGAATTAATTTGAAAACTAGATCGTCGGAAGATGAATAAAGGTAGAATAAAGACAACTATTCCAAATTTTTTGCAAAAGTTTTTACAAAGATAGAGAACATTCTTAATATTTTTTTGCAATAAAATAACAATATAAAAATACAATTAAATAAATTACTTTTTCATATTGAACAATCATTGTACACAATATAACTAGTATTACATGAAGGAAATACTAATAACATACAAGGAGTGGAAACTATACAATCATAATTTGTTTTTATTTGACATAGGAACATTCCTGGTACAAGGTACATTGACAAGTGAGAAGAGTTGCAAAATATTTAAACAGTGTAGATGCTGACAGCAAAGTTCTTCTTGTTATTACATTATTATTTGTTGTGTATGTTGGCGCGGAATTCAAACTAGCAAACAATTAATGTACAATGTTCTTCTGTTCAAAATAGTTTAGTGATTGTAGTTTCCACTCAAGGTACCTATGTTATTATTATGTTTCTGCTAATTAGTGAACTAGGGTGTATTTAAACGATAAAATCATTAATGTGGGATTTAATACTGTAGTGCAAAAAATATCAAATTTCTTGTTAGGATTTTTCAAATTCGAACGCTTTTATTCACATCTTTACCGCTTCTACCAAATAATTGCAGTATGCAAACAACATTTTTGCACGATTATTTTTTAGCGTTTACTGGCTTTGTTTCCAAGGTAGAAGGTTTTGTTTACAAATTAGAAGGCGGTAAACATTAAACAACAACAGAAACCAATGCAACAGCATCAACATGCAAACTAAACCTGCATAACAAAAAAATCTGACGTGGACACCACATGACTTCCTTGTACGCCTTGTGTGTTCATACTTTTCTTAATAACTAAAATGTAGAATAATATAAAAAATTCTTTTAACATATTATACTAGTATACTCACAAATATATTTTAGTCATTTTATTTAAACTGCAGAAGAAGATATAAAGCATATTTTACTATTGTCACTGTCATGTCATAATCATTTAAATTTTACGTAGTAACAAATGTTAATCGATCATGGACTACAACATAAAGAAATACTAAATAAAAAATATATACTTTAATTATTCCTAAATGATACCAGATACAAAAATATTTATAAAATACCGATTTTAGGTAATAATCACATAATCTTTCATTTAAAATAAAAAAATTTGTGTTAAATTAAATATTTATCGAAATATTTTTAAAAAGTACTACTTCCGGTTTATAGATTGAAACAAAAAATAGGAGGTGCACAACTAGATGCTATAACAGTCCTAAATACAAAATTTCAACTTTCTACGTCTAACCGTATTTGAGTTATGCGACACACATACGTCCGTCCGTCCGTACGTACGTACGTACGTACGTACAGACGTCACGTCGAAACTAGTCATAATGGATTCAGAAAAGGTCAAAACGGATATTTCCGTCAAAATCTGAGAACCGAAATTTTTCGCGATTACAATACTTCCTTACTTCGTACAAGGAAGTAAAATACACATTATTTTCAAGTTTATTTATATTGTATCGATCGGACAAAAAACATTATAAGCATCACGGACCTTATGTGCATTTTGTACCGGTTTCGGATAATATTGGAAACCTCGACTACGTCTCGGTCTTCAAACATTATCCTCAGTCGGTAAACATACCGCCCTTGATACTTAATATACTATAAACTGCAGAAAAAGATATAAACGATATATCCCTATTATCACTGTCACTGTCATGTCATAATCATTTAAATTTTACGTAGTAAGTTATTATACGTTTGTTACTGTAACAAATGTTAAACGATTATGGACTACAAGACTACTACCTAGATATCAAAGTTTCTAATAGGTACTTTAATTATTATTCTTAAAGATTCAGAGTAAAAAAATTGTCTTAGATTAACTATTTATTGCAATATTTAACAAAAGTACTACTTCCGGTTTCTAGATTGAAACAAAAATTATATTGGGTTCTAAAGATTCATACTTAAATTTTAAATATTAAATTTAGAATTTTCATGTTTAATATTTTTTGAGTTATCGTTTCTGAAAAAACACACAAAAGCATGCACGCACATACACACACAGACATCATCTGGAAAATGTTAAATTCTTACACTAGAAACTCACACTCGAAAATTTTGCGAGAAAAAACAATAACAATATTTCTTGTGTACCACACTCAAAATGCACCGTCCGTCTTGGCACTCGTCCCGTGCTAATTAAATCCTTCCTTGCCTCAATGGCGCGATCGTCCCTCCATTACGAGCCCTCAAAGGGCAGCCTCTTGCTCCTCACGTCATTCGAATTGGAAATTACACAAATTAATTAAAACGGATGAGGCATTACTCGGTGGACCGGCGGCCGACAAGAGTCGCCGCCTGCTTGTTCTCCCCTGAAGTACACTCAGTTTTCGGTTTCACTCACTCGGACATTGTTAAATATTTAGCCGCGGGGGAAGGGATGTAATCATTTGCTCATCGCTCATTCAACGGGATTTAAATCTGAGCATTTTTATGGGTTGATGTTTAATTTATTCTAAATGGAAGACAAGATAAGGGGAGATTTTAAAATAAGGTTATGTTTTATACCAATTGCTTGGTTATTTAAATATGATTGTTTACTCTATACATTTTTATTATGTGGTCAGTACATGACCTCTCGCGATTAGTAAACATTGATAATCATAACTAATGACAAAGAAAACCATGCTTCAACTGCTTATCAACTTTATCAAGACTGTTAATCTGTTATATCCCAATAAAATTGTATCCAGTTTTATATTTTGAGTTTATTTTTCCTGTAGTAAATATACAATTTAGAAAAACCCATTACCTTTTACGACTTTTTTAATAGAATACTATGTTTTCCTGCTCTACTATTTTTATTTTTAAATTGAAATAACCAGAAGAGCGCTGACCATGCGATTTTTAAGTTGATATTAAATTGAACTTTATAATAGGATTATATAAAATTATTAAATATAATAAAATAATATTTTGAAGCTAATTCGTTCTGTTGAGATGTATAAAAATAACATAAAAGAAAATATTACTGAAGATAAAATTATTGTGGGCGTTTTGTATTATTTGAGAGCTTGGATACTTTTATTCCTTTGTTTTAAAGTAATTATTTTTGCATAATTAAAATACATATTTCTGTTTTTCATTTAAACAATATAGCAGATACAAAGAAAATGTTTTTCATGTAGGTCAAATTTAATAACAAATATTCTTTCATCGCAATAAAACGAAGATAATAAGATTAGCACAAGTAAATACGCCAACACCGAACTTACACGTCATAGGTATTAACCAATCAGAAAATCTGAAAATTACCGCTGCCATATCAGTACTATTTTGTTTGTTTGTCTTTTAAATACAAACTTCAGCTTAAATGTATCAATTTTAATATTGGGCGAATGAGTCATAGTAACTATTTTGTTTTTGTTTGAATTTAAATAAGTTTCTTGACTAGAATGAATTTATACAAAAAATAATTTCTGGAATTAAGTCAAAAAACACGAATGCCTTATTTTTACCAGTTGAGTCTTCATCGTTTCGTCAGGACCTCATAATAACATAAAAACAAAATACAATTTCAAAAACAAATATTTGACGACTCTTTACAATTAAAACTATTATATATTATTTTTTCTTATTCAACAGGTTGCTTCTATTACACAATAACTTATCATTTGAAATTTGTACAAGAAAAAGAAAATGCGCCGAAGACGAAATTTTTTTCATTCAAGGCAAAATACTTTAAGTATAATGTAAAGATAAACGTACTTTTACACGACATGCGGAGAAAACACTATTTTCTTCTCGCGAAATAGTGAGGAAAGTAAGTTTTCCCTCTCTAGATTGGAAAGTATGCAGTATTACCAGTGTTATTTTTTTACGATGAAATATTTTTTAAATTGTAAGTAAGTAAATTTATTGTTTTATTTAAAATTCTGATTTTACAGTGAAATAGATAGGTGCTGTAAACTATTATTTTACAAAATTGTTTAAAATATTTTTTTATCAACCAGATGTAGTCAAAATTAATTAATTGCTTCTCTTGATGAACATAGGTATACTTATCTAGCGTGTATTCCACTTTATCTAACCAATAGTGTTGAATAATGGACTTATAATAAAATAGTTTTATTCAATGGTCGTAAAAAAATCGAGTGCTATAATGCTTAAATACAATAAGTATTGATATTTATTATGTCAATAAAATTATAAAGTAGACGATCTCTTTATTCGTCTCAGAAAAAGATAGGACACTTAAACACAATACTGTATTTCCTACATACAATTTGCCAAAGCAATTTTGGAAATATTCCAAACTACAACACTAGTTGCCGCTGTCGCTGTCAGAACTCCAGAGTCCGGCAAAATTTCCCGGAACAAAAACTAAGCACCAACAACAACTGTGTTCTTCAGCGGTCGTTCACCCAGCGCGAGTTTTTGTCTTCAGGTTCGAAGTTTCGCCAATGAAAACATTGAATTTATGTATTGAGGGTATTTGCTTAGAGTTATACGCCAGCGCTCTACTTTCTAACATAATAGAAGTTGAAGGGTGATATATAAGAGAAATCCGATGTTATTGTATTTTTATTGATGTTTACGCCACTCCTGAAGAAGAAAATTTAAATTGAGAAAAAGAAAATGAAATTTAGCTCTGGTACTTGATCACTGCTTAAGAGTACTTTAGTTGTTACAATAATTGTAACCACTACATTCATTTTAGAATACAAATTCTTTGCTAAGAGGTTTCTCTGGTCTGACCAGACCACAGACTAGGGCCTAAAATATGACGTTTAAACTCAACTTGACAACTTGGTTTTGTGAAAAGTTTATCGTTTACCAGGTACTCGTAAAGGTCAAAGTTCTCGTACGATAAATTAAATTTGCTTATAACTATAACTATAAATTTTAAAATCGGTTTTGTATGACAAAAAAATATCATTTTCTACAACTACAATGAAAAGTTTATATTTATGCTTTCAATTGTTAATGTAAAGTTGATTGTTACTGAGGACCAAGCAAAAATCACTTTATTGCGCGTATCCTATGCCAACGAGCCATATATTTTATTGTTTACATAAAATAATTTATTTTCTAATTTTTCAAAATAACAAACATGAATCTACAAATAGTGGCTATTGCTGTTTGTGGATATGTAACAGCAGGGGATATGAATTAATTAATTATGATAAATTTAATTTTGATGTTTTTATAATTATATAGGTAAATAAGATTGAACAAACATTTTAAATTATCATATTAAAAATAAGCTAAAAGACTGTTTGTTAACTTTTATTTAAAACACAAAACAATATGTTAAATATAACATAAATCGGTATGTACAATAATATTTCATTATAATATAACCAAAAGTACCTATAGAAACTTTTAATTCAAATAACATTTGATTTTAAATTGTTTATCTTCTTCCACCAAAATAAACTTAATTACAAATTTAAACCCTTTTTATCGAGCTATTTTTAAATCAGTCAGAGTTAAAAAAAGAAAGGTCCATCCCTAAATTACCTAGCGTTCACAGATTTCACCCTTAATTATATATAAAAACACTGATTCTTTCTTTTTGATAAAGTGGCGGAAATGCTAAATCATTTCATTTTACACTAACGTCTCTAATTTTTTAAATAAGTATCTAACGTATTATAATTATCAATAAATGTTGCATATTAAAAGGTAATAACAGTTGATGATACGATTAAATAAATAAGTGCAAAACCTAGAAATTGAGTAAAAATTCTAAAATGTAATATTTGTTATCAACTTTTTAATTCAGTTTTAGGATACTACAGATAAGCATTTTCTCGATTTGTCGACTGGGAGTGAAACACAATTAAAATTTAAAAACCAACACCTACTCAGTTTTGCAGTATACTTCGCTAATTTCAGAATCCAGAAGGGCAGATAAGTGGGTGAAAGAATAAACAAGAAGTGAAGAAGTATTTTATTATAAAAAGTGGCAATTTTCATCCCACCCACATTTCCACGTTAAAATATGCCACTTTGTCTAAGTTTGAACCTTCCATCAGGGAAAAATGTTTTATCACAATATTATTTTCTCATCTCTTGGCATAAACAACGTTAAAAATATGCCGCGTTCATCATGTAAGAAAAATGAGTTACCCGATTATTCTCTCGCGTAGAAAACACCTGACAATTTTATCTAACTACATAAAGAGATGGCAGCTTCAGGAAATGTTTTTATACAAGTGTTAAGGTTTGTGATATACTCATGACAGTCATGACAATAAAAGTTTATTACACGGGCCATAGTCGAAAGATGGGAATTTAGTAATTTGTCCTTTTTACCTCTCGCCTCATATTCTATAAGAGAGGTATTGTAATGTGTCAAAATTTTCGAGTATTAGTTTTTGGTGGATAAGCACGTTTCAGGGTCCCTAGACTACGAATTTACTATTTTCACGATGATGTCTGTGTGTGTGTTTGTGTGTGATTGTATGGACTGACGATTTTTCGTCCACGATAACTTAAAAAGTATCAAACCGTTTATAATCAAATTTCATATTTAAGGTTTTAATAAGTATCTTAACACCGGATAAGATTTTGGTAGAAATCCGCAAACCGGAAGTAGTATTTTTAGAAGTTTGGAAAAGTTTTCCTTAAATATATTGGTACATTATTTATTTATGACAATTTTTGCAATTAAAAATAAAAGAAATTGTGATTATCTATATGTACAGTTAATTATAAATACAAATTGCTGAATCTGGAAGTATTTAACAATAAAATAAAGTACAATTAATATTCTATTTTTTTGAAATTCCAGTATCTTGTTGTCCATGATATGAAATTTGTTTCTACATAAAATTTGAATTATTATGACAGTGACAGTACAGTTGACATCTTTTGCTTGCATATTGGTTTACATTATCGTTTACATATTACATGAACATGAAACTATTAAAATGTAAGTAAAACTATTTATTAGATTAGTAGAATAAGCAGAATTAGGCGAGAGGTCGTGTGGTGGCCACAGCAGATTTTTTTCTACGTGAGTACTATTTGTATGTGTCATAGTACAAAATCCGTTTTGAAGAACATGCTTTTATTTGAACCTAATAGTATATGATGTTACCTATTTTTCCTAAAATAGAGGTATTTGAAAATTTAGTCCTAATTTACTATTTTTGTACTGAAATCATTATTTTATGTAGTTACCTAAATCGTGTTTTAAATTTTTTTTAAATTTTCACATTTTACAGATATTTTTTTACGCTCTTAATACACAAATAACTATTACATTTCTTATATTATTTACCGTTTCCAACTAATTCAACAACTAATACATAGTAGTTTAATTAAATGTTTGGTTATCTAATCTGTTTAATATTTTGTTCAATTACGTGACAAACACTGTACATTTTCGTCATAAGAAGAAACAATTTTGAATTTTTCGATTTTTAAGTTATTCTTTTGGCTTTATCAATTTTTACCTTCCGCTTACCTGTAAAGGAAGGTATTGGAATCATGCAAAAAATCGGGTGGTGAATTTTTAGTGGATGAGCACGAATTTTTGATAGTTTCACGATGATGTCTGTGTGTATGTGTGTGTGTATGTGTGTGTGTGTGTGTGTGTGTGTGGTCAAGGGTTGTTAGTCGCATAACTCAAATACGAATTACCCGAAAATTTTGATATTTGGTATTTAACATTTGTATATAAATTGGAAGAGCTCCCTAGATTTTGGTACAAATATCTTCATCGGAAGTGATATTTTTTGAAGATTGAAAAGGTTAATTGTCAAAATTGTATATAAATTTGGAAAAATATAGTATTTATTTGTAATGAGAATAAGAGGAAAAGTTATTTGCAACTTACGTTATAAAAAAATTGTCTTTATCTGGTAGCATTAAAGAACTGCAGTAAAATTAAAAAAATAAATTTATCAAATAAAACGTTGATATCTTGTAATCCATGATCGGTTGATTTTTGTTTCTGCGTAAAAAATATTGACAGGTGAGACGGGTGGCAAGTTGGCATACTAGCGCTATATAAGTCATAATGGTCCTAAGTAAGATATTAAATGTAGTAATTGAACGGAGGATGGCTTCAACACAGCAGAGTTTTCCTGTGAATGAATCATTTTATTCAGGTGATGCAAATTTCTGTGTTTGAATATTTGAGATTTTTATTTGTATATTTTAAATGAGCACCGGATTGCACGTATATACATTTCTGTTTAAAGTCTAGATATGGCGGAAGGTTGTGTGATGGCCACGTCAGATTTTTTTCTTTTAAAACCAGCCCTGTATTAGAGCGAACAAAACAAAAAAAGAAGTATTCAAATCGGTCAAGTCGTTGTCAAGTTATGGCGTGACCAGAAAACCAGGTATTCATTATTATATACAGAAGAAGATTATTTTAAATTCATCTTTTTAAAATATAATTTTTGGAAGTTCTGAGTCCCCGCCATTATATTGAATGCCTCTTCTTTACGTTCACATTGACTGATGAAGCAGGAAGGAGCTTCGATAAAGGATCATAATACTTCGAAACACATTATCCTTAAGGATAAACTTCTAACATGGCGGCGTGGTCTGGCTGAATGCAATTTAAACCTGGTCGGTAATGGGGCAATGTATACAAGTATCCAATTGCACCAGGGCGGGATTAAGAACGATTTAGAGGATAATTATCGGGAAAGGGAGGTTCAATGGACCAACCGTTTTGTGTTATTTTTATCTGCGAGGGCTTGAAAAATTAGGGGTATTAGTCTAACAATTTACTTTGTTCCTACTGGAAATATTCATTTTTAAACTACTCAACAAAGTAACTTTAATATAGGTAAATTAAATAATTATTTATAATTTAAATTATGAAATTTTAGTATCTTATTGTCCATGATTGTTTAACATTTTTTACTAAGAAATATTTAATTGAGTATGTTAGTGACAGTGACAATAGTGATACATCATTTATATTTTATACCTTCTTCTAAAGTTGACGACTAAATAACTAAAATATATTTGTAAATACCTATATATTTATAATTGAAAGGGAAATAGTAGTCGGAATTTGGTGGAACATAATGGATAAAAGAAAACAAAACACTTTGTTTGTCCACAAAATTATTTATTTATAAGTTGATAAGTACGTTTCGTCCTCTCGGACATCATCAGACACTTGATAATTTTATGAGGAATATTGCTGTAAATTTGTCTTTTTGATTCAGGCGCTACACTTGTTAACTGCAATATTGGTGTAATACGAAAATAATAATTAATTATACATTTTTACCTCTCGCCTCATATTCTATAAGAGAGGTATTGTAATGGGTCAAATTTTTCGAGTATGAGTTTTTGGTGGATAAGCACGTTTCAGGGTCTCTAGAATACGAATTTACTATTTTCACGATGATGTCTGTGTGTGTGTATGTGTGTGTGTTTGTATGAATGTATGGACTGACGATTTTTCGTCCACGATAACTGAAAAAGTATGAAACCTTTAATAACCAAATTTCATATTTAAGGTTTTAATAAGGATCTTAACACCGGATAAGATTTTGGTAGAAATCCGCAAACCGGAAGTAGTACTTTTTGAAACTTGATATAGTTTTTCTTAAATAAATTGGTACATTATGTATTTATGATAATTTTGGCAATTAAAAATAAAAGATAATATAATTATCTATGGGTACAGTTAATTTTAAATACATTTTGCTGAATCTGGTAGTATTTAGCAATAAAATAAAGTTTAATTAATATTCTACTTTTTTGAAGTACCAGTATCTTGTTGTCCATGATATGAAATTTGTTTCTACTTAAAATTTGAATTATGACACTGACAGTACAGTTGTCATCTTTTGCTTGCATCTTGGTTTACATTATCGTTTACATAAATTACATAAACATGAAACTATTAAAATGTAAGTAAAATTATTTACTAGATTAGTAGAATAAGCAGAATTAGGCGAGAGGTCGTGTGCTGGCCACAGCAGATTTTTTCCAATGTTATCATCATCCGGTTTATCCCTTTCTTCAAATTCTAATTGCTTTTCGGTGCAGGTATTGAAAAAAATATCGTGTGCATCTCGAGACAATAGTGTTTTCCCGACTCGTGCGGTGGCAGCCCTCGCTTCGCTCGTGTCCACTTTCGTCCCTAGTTGCAAAATACTATATATTCATTCCTTTTATTAACAATAAACTCTTAGTTTTCCATTGACTCTCAAGAAGAAATGGTTAAAATTCAAGTTGCATCTGATCCCATTAGCAATAGAGAGTTCTCATAAGAATATTTCATAGCTGCATTGTAATAAAGCGTTCAGCATAACAGAAACACTTGTGCAAATATTAAATAAATGTTCGTAGATATTGTACACTCTTCAGAGAACTCTTCCTCTTGCTGCTGTTGTCTTCCCTCTCATTCAATATTTACAAGTTAAATACGTAAATTTTGCACAATAAGAAGCTCCTACAATTTCCGTAAAATCCGCAAACAAGTAAGACTTTCTTATTCCCCAGCCACAACATAAAATATTTACAATAAACTCGCGAACTAAAACAACTCTCAAACGATAAAACAATGCGTTATTTTCTTCTCATCCGGTATCATGGAGAAGTGAACAACTGGAGGAATTAACCGCAAGGGCTATGTATAAATTAAATGCTTTTTGTAACTTCTATAACCAGAGGGAGAATACAAACTTTTCATACTTTTTACCTCTTTCTACATTATTGTTTATTGAAGTTCTAGATTAGCCCACTATGTAAAAGTTGCATACAATGTTTTATTTTCTCTTAATACATTTGAATAATTTGCGAGAAATGGAGGAAAAGTAAAAGTAATAGAAATGACATTAAAGTAAATTAAGTTTATGATACTATAAGATTTATTGATTAATTTTGATTTTTTTCGGATCTATTTCAGTAAAGTGATACTACTAGTAAGTCGCTGAGTGAAAAACCTAGAAATGCACTTTTTTTTCAAACACTTTTATAACTTTGTGTAAAATCAACGTACCAACTTCGTTCTTTGAGCACTGCACAGGAAATTGAACAAATTGTAACAATTGTAATTTGGACAGGGGTGCTGGAGGGGGGCGGGAGGGGTAAAGCTAAAGTTCGCATAAGTACATGACTTTTTTTTTCGCCCTCAAAGATTCATCGAAATCGACTGAAAATACACCGAGTTATGACGATTTGAAAATGGGTGAAATTTCACCTCATTTTAAGTGTTACCCTAATTGTGTTGACGAGTTTATATTGACACTGATTTAAATGTAAAAATACACTTTAATACTATAAATAATAAATAAAATTTAAATTTAGATATATCTAAGTGGCTGTATTTCATAATTTATCTTTAGATCGAAAATATTATGACGAAAATCCTCCATTTTCTACGAAGGAGATCGTCGTTAAATAATAAATAATTTCACAATATAATTTCACAATATCTGAACACAGTGTCGTAGTGCATTCATCTTCATTATTCAGTTTATAAAACAAGTCGATTTTTATACTCATTTCTCCAAAAATTAAAATAACCTATATCTGCATTGACAGTTTTTCTGAAACACTTTTCATTATTTCACAGCAATATTAACCTGTTACTTTTTAATATAGGTACTCATAAGTTTATGTGTTCTTTATATTTTACATTTTTTTTTTCACCATATAAGGCACAAATTATTAAATTTTAAAAATACGTACAGTGACAGAAAGTGACAGAATGACTCAGAAATACCTATACCTATGAACTAATTACAACTTCTGATCGGGGTTGTCAATTTGCCATAAAAAAAAGAATTTTTAAGATGAATTGTTCTCGAGAAATTCGTTAAAATATAATTGAGCAATTTATAGTCATTTATAAAAAAATACAAACTTACAGTTTTTAAATTGTGTATTGTAAATTTTATTCTATTTAGAAAATCAAAACACGTCTCACAGTAATATACTTAAATTTTGCCCCAGGAACATCTTTTTCTGTTAATTTCGTATTAAAATGCATATATTTACACTTTATTTTCATATGCACAATGCAATCTATGTAAGAATAATTCCAAAACTTGCCACAACGCTGCAATCGCTGACGTCACCACGAATATCGTCTATTACAACGAAACGTCATTTTCTCATGAAAATGACAGGCAGACGACACCCATAATTCAATTAAATTACGGTTCATACCCAATGAAACAATGAAAGTGTTAAATATATTTGTAACGTCTCTCGTTATATCGTTAGTTCGTTGCGGTATCTGTTTAACTACTTAATGTATTCTAAAATTCAAACTAAATTTGAAATTTAAATGCACGCCTCGTATAAAGTCAATTTCAAACTTGTATTATGTTAGTGAAATATTAATATTCCTAAAATAAACTCTGTCGAGCTTTACTTGATATTTAAAAATACATTACAATATTTATTCTTGTTAAATATTAAATAGAATAGAACTGAATCATGAATATTACAGGTTGAAATATAGTAATATACAAGTTATTTATTGGGTTTACTTTCTGTAATTATTTATTATTAAAAACGAAATTTCGAAAGCAATATGCTTTCTTCTTCAGGTTTGCTAATGGATAAGTTTACACTGCTTTGTATATACGACGTTAGAATCAATAAATATAGTATATCTAACCTACATAATTATTACAGAATTAGGTACTCGTACACTCAAATAAATAATTTACTTTAATATTATTGATAATTCCACTCCTGTGTAAAGTAAGCCATGAACAAAACACAATTTTAACGCTTTGACAGCGGAAAAAAGGAAGGTACCTTTTTGCAAGTGATACCTACAACCTTATTTACCTTTTTCTTAGCAACCAAACAATAAACAAAACATTAAAATGCTTCATATTTCTAATATTTGTCAGCGAAATGATTAGATTTTGGGAATATTTGTGACGAAGAACTAAATGAGTCGTTAAATTATCTCGTTGAATTACAGTCGAGCATTTTATTTCCTCCGAATAAATTTCTGTTTGACATCTCAACCTTGTCACCTGACAGCAATATGACTCGAAAAATTGTTTTAAAATAAAATCACTCCATCTACGGTGTCGTGATTTTATTAAACAATTTTTCTTTTCAAATTGTTAGGCAATAAGGTTTCAATACAAACAGAAATTTATCCGGCGAAATAAAATGCTCTTGTGTAATTACAATTGAAAGTCGCATGACAAAAATATATCAGCCAACGGGAGAATTTATTACAATAATAGAAACCATGGTAACATTAAAATTTATTCGGAAATTATTTACTACTAGCCTGAGTAACTAAACTGAAATTAATAAGTGGAAACTTTTCTGTTAGTGAAACATAGTACGATATGTGTTAAAGTGATTTATTTCGATTTCGTTTGTGAGGCTGCTTTACTCTGCTTCGCCTCGTTTTGCAAGTTTCCTCACCCACTCATAAAATGTAATTTTTACACATATTATAAATTCGATATAAATAACTTTTATTCTATTTAAAAAACCAGTGAAGCAGTGCTACAAACGAGAACAAAATTTTAACATGTATGATAATATTTTATTAACGAACGTTGTTTGTGCACTTTAACGGGTGATTATCAAATTATAAATAACAATTATTGACCCGGTCAATACTTTTAACACATAGTTACTTTTAATATGTTGCTAATGGCATCGTGTTAAAAGTAATGTTGCAACGGATAGTGAATTTGTCGGTTACCTGATATTCGGCCGGATAGCCGGATATCCGGTTGTCCCATATCCGGCGTTCAAGAACAAACTTGTTAGGGGTAGCGCAAATTTATAACCAACAGATACATCGTAAGACAATTTTTTGGTATATTTATAAAATCTATTTTCTATTTTATGGTTTTTTATGAGAATAAACTTAACACGTTCACGGACAAAGCGGCATATGCCGCCCAACATCCAGGGACATGACGGTATATGTCGTCGAACTTTATTTCGGTTTCGTGGTACAAAGCGGCAAATGCCGACAAAAGTGTACGGGGTTTCCATTTAATCTAAGTCTGCTGTCCCTGAAGAACACATAAAAAAATTATCAATGTCCCAGCATACGGCTGGGATAAGTAGGTGTCCAGTAGAAAGTTCACAATTTTTGCTACTGTCCGCGAACGTGTTAAATGCTAATAGCAATTTTCATGTAACTTCATTCCTATTTTATACAGAGTGAACATAAATGATTGACCGACACGTGTATGGAGAAGTCAGTTTTTTTAATCAAAACTATGTTCTGTGGAAAATAGTTAATACTCATTTCTTATCAAACGAAAGTTATGTAGTGTCATTGTACCATTACGATAAATTTGGGAGTTTATCTTGTGTTTTTACATTTATATTAAGACAGAAAGCAAGTGAAGAAAACCACTTATTATTAATTAATATTGAATGAAAACTGTAATATACGCTATAAATTGTTATGATCTGGAAAAAACAGCATAAAGCTGTCTTCAAATAAAATAGTACAGAATCATAGTAAATTAAAAATTATCACTAAAAAAAATCGTTCTATACAACGTATTTTGTAAATTGAATTTCATATGGAGTAAAAATAGTAATTAAATTTTATTATTAATTTTATAATGGTTGAATCTGATTTTTATAATCAGTATAAATCAATTACCTAATAAAAATGGATATAAAAATATTCTAGTTAGTAGGTAATTTATATTAAAATTGATATCAAATTTTTGTTTGTAACAATATTAAAATTGATTTAAATTTTTTATTTGTAAAAAAATACTGCAATACATATTATTATCCTTCAGTATTTAAATTATGTTTTAAATTCAGTTTTACTTCGCCTTTGTAAAAAGTTAAATAAAAATAAACTCTAAAAACTAATAGGATATTTAATTTAAACTTGTTATACCAAAATACTCTAAATAACAGTTTATCTAGCTATTTTTAACTCGCCCTAAGTCAAATATAAAAAAAACCATTACCAAATTATTAAATATAAAGGGATTCTCTCCTATATAATTCATAAAACACTGACGCTTCCTTTTAGATAAATTTTTAAAAGTAAGTATCGGAAATGTTAAATCATTGATACCAACGCGTACATTGTTTATGACGATAAAGGACAGTTGTTATTCTCATTGGATTTGTTTTGATTTGTTATTCTGTTTGTGTGGTTGCCATGGCAGTCGGATGTTTCTGACAACTTATTTTTATTGAAGAGTATTTTGCTAAGGTTTCATGATTCTGTATAAACATCAATGTTTTGATTTTCATATCACAACGATGTCTAAGTTTAGAACAGCCATCAGCCATCATCGTTGTCCTTACGCTACATTACTCGCGACGAACTTATCAACGACATACATCCTCAGACGTGAGTCTTTGCTTAATCGCTTGCTATGTGCTTAAGGGTAAAGTGGGGGAAGGTGTGAGATACAGCATCACGAGAGGGGGAGTAATGCAGGGATGATGCAGTGGCGACAAATTCAAGTCTAACTGATTCAATATTTTAAAAATATTATGTTCTATAACCAATAACATCGTTACTATGGTCTTCCAACAAGGAAAGTAACAATTTACCCACTAGTGGGTATAATTTTGAGCAAAAGCACTGTAGTGGGCAATCTTTTACTTTGAATGTTTAAAATCACCATAGTAATGTTACCATAGTAATGTTGTTTTTATTAAGAGGTGTTGGATAAAAGTAGTTATTTAAGGAAGTTCAGGCCGTATAAACCGATACATACATTTTCTAGTTTCTCAATTTTAAAATTTTTTTTGTAACTGAACAAAATAATTTTTATATTATTTCATGATAATTATTGACCTAATAAATACATATAAAAATTGTTAAAGTTCTTGTTTATCCAAGTATTATGTAATTATTAATGTGTTTATGCATAGACATCAACTTTTGACTGTCTAGTCCAAACTTACGAACGAAAAAAATGAAGTAACAAAAATCATTTAAAATTCACAATTTCTCTACCTATTTACTTTAGAAATATCGAAAAATACGTATTATTATTATTCCAATAAGAAATAATAATAATATGAATAAAAAATATGTAATTATTATGTATGTGTCAATGAGGTAAGAAGCGGCAACGTTGCATTACATTATAAGTTGGTATCTCTACAAATAGCAGCTGTCAGTCGTTTGACGTTTGTGAAAGGTTAGCATTGGAGGCAAATAAAATTGATAAAAATGAAAAGAAAATATATATTTGGAAACCAAAACGCGTTTAATAAACTTGTGCTATATAATTAAATTTTATATCTTGAACCGTAGTGTATATTGATGTAGACTGTAGAGGTTATTCGAATTTCCCGCTACTTTTAGTAACGCAGCGTTGCCGCATCGGCAAGTTCTCAAGCGTTGAGTTGAATATTCTTAGTGTGTTCCTAATTAAGTTGAAAATTTTTAGACATAATTTTGTAACATATTGTCGTGGCATGTTTTAATGGCATGTCATGTTCATCGTTTTTTATTGATATATCATAATAAATAAGTTCAATTGATTGGCCACTTTGTATAAAACTACGTGTTAAACTCAAATTTTGCAATAACAAAATTCCTAAAGACCATAAACTATTAAGAAAATATTTTATAATATTAAAATCTATAAAATGCTATGGTTTTCTTAATATTATTATCATTTATGGATAAGATTACGTATTATTTTTAAACTCAAATTTTGCAGTAAAAAACTTCCTAAATATGATATACTTTTAAGTAATTGTTTTAAAATATTAAAATCTACCAATTGCAATGATTTTCTTAATATTATTATTGTTTTAGCGTAACGCCTGGACTTCCTTAATATAATATAAACTCGTCAACACAATTAGGCGAACACTTGAAATGAGGTGAAATTGCACCCATTTTCAAATTGTCATCACTCCGGGCTGCAGCCCTCCTTCCCAAAAATCAATGACAACTAAAAAAATCTGATGTGGCCAGCACAAGACCTCCCTACTTAAGATACCGTATTTTTTTAATTGCAGTTTAATAATAGTATCATATCTATTACATAAATATATTTAAAAAAATGTAGATGTATCTCTTCGTACAAGTGGGAAAAAAATTGATGTTCCGTTTTCCCCTTTTTCCAACTTAAAAGGCTGATATCTCAAAAACTAAACCAGAAATCAAACTCTAGTCTGCAGCATTGTATTTCTAAATTAACCTATAACCAAATTTTCAGAATTTTGAAAATTTTGAAATTTTTTGACCTAACCTAACCTAACCAACCATCCTCGATTTTTCAAAAATGGTTCAATATATCGACTTAATTTATTCACCAATGAATTTCTCGCGCCGAATTACGTATATGTACCAATTTTCAGCTCAAAATTCCAACGGGTACACGGTTTCCCATTTTTGAAGATTTCTTGATTTTTTCTAAAATCGACAATGTTGGATAAATCTTGTACCCGTCGGAATTTTGAGCTGAAGATTGGTACACATATGTAATTCGGCGCGAGGAATTCATTGGTGAATAAATTAAGTCGATATATTGAACCATTTTTGAGAAATCGAGGGTGGTCGGTTTTTGGGAAATCAAAAAATTTCAAAATTCTGAAAATTTGTTTATAGGTTAATTTAAGTGTTAGAAATACAATACTGCAGACTAGAGTTTGATTTCTCGCTTAGTTTTTGAGATATTTAGAAAAGAGGGCCAAGCTCTGTGATTGGTTTTCACAATGCACGTCAGACTAGAAAAAATTAATTGGAAAATGCGCAACTACCCCATTATATTCGGAATACGATACGAAACCTTGTATTAAAGACCACTGCTGAGGGTGAAGATACTTATGAAGATATTTTTGTCCTTTAAATAGTTTCATAGTAATCAGTTCTATAAAATTGAAATTAATGAGCTTCTAGACAGACGGACATACATACTGCCCAACTTTTATTTAAATGTATTTATAACATCTCATTTGAAACTGAATCTTCCGCTGCATGTCACAATAGTGACGTCACACGCCGTCATATCTCCGGCTTGGCTGCTTGTACAACGTATTCTGCAGTGTCTATTTCCACACAATGGTGACGTACTCGCCATACATGTCTTCAAATCAGCGTCGAAGTGTTAATCAAATGTAATCCCGCGAACCGCGCCAGGACTAACAGGATAATAGCCAGTGGCGTAGAAACTAGCACAGTGGAAGGGTATTACATGTCTTTGTTCCAATGCGGTATTATTTCATATAATAGCGGAATAGTGTTCACGGTGAAAAGCCTCATTAAGGAGTGGAATAGAATATTCATATTAAATATCAAGAGTCTGCTGTGATTTATAATGGAGCTAAATTAATTCTGCTGTAAGAGTTACTATGAGATATAGGTAGTATATATACTAGGTGTCACAAAATTCGACACTCAAAATAAAAATATAGAATACCTAAGGATAGTTTCAGTAGCAAATTAGCAATCCAGTCAATTATATTGAAAGGAGACCTCAAAAATGAGTTATTGTTATGAAAAAAGTTTTCAAAAAGTTATTTAAATATTTGAGATTTTACGTATCGGTACATCTACGTCACATTAATGCATTTTCACGTGCATTCTTACTTACAGTAATAAAGAAACTACCAAATTGTATATTTTGTAACATTTAGAACATTTGATTTACATGGAGTACATTTTAATTCCAACCCCATTGTATGAGAAAATTACAGCTATACATCTACGTCACACAAATTTAAAAATTAGTTACAGATTTATTAAGAACATTTAAGGGAAGGCTTATCAATACTTTCAATCGCTTTCAAATAACATGAAGTTTCAATAAAAACTTTTTTTTTAAAATGATAAACTATCCTATTATAATACCACAAGTAGTCGTAGTCATGTCGATTGTAAAGTCATATCCGCTAAATTTTCCAAAAGTTATATTGCATAAGTAAGCATATGGCCTTACGTCACAAAAGGAAGTTATGTTGGCAGTTTATGAAGAGCAACTGCAGGTTTTGCGAAATATACAATTTTATGGAATTTTTCCACTGCTAACTAAATTGATGATGTAGATAAGTTTGGCAGGCTGTTGAAGAATAATAGATTCGGCAGTCGGCAACCAACATCAGAAAGTACAAGACTTAGTTTTCGGTCTTTGATATATTATATATTTGTGTTAGTTTCATTATTTGTATTTATTGTTAAATTAGTTTATTTAAATTGTTCACAATTAAATCCGTTTTACCTTTTATTTTAAAATATACTTATATTTATACAAATCATCACCTAATTATTTAAATCCTAGATCCGACAGCTCATCTAGTTAATCACTTCTCGATTTGGCAAGAACTCACTTTAAATATTTTAGTGGAAGGTATTTTACCGACCATTACACGATTATTTTTCTGGTAGTATTACAAATGTAGAAAAATAATCTACTCAACTTCGACTACGAATGGTATTCAAGAGATTATTCATTGAATCAGTTTCAGTTTTAAATTAAAATGGCAAAAAATGCAGTTATCCTTGATTTCAGAAAACAAATATTTTGATAAAATTTAGTCGTAATGTCAAAAAAATGTGTTACCTATATAAGTTTTTTTTGTGATTCTTTACAAACAAAAAAGTGAATTTCAAGTGAAAAATATTATAGACCTTTGAAAGAAACCCGGATTTAGAAATGGTGCAATAAAAATGGGTAATACAGATTATAATAAAAATGTTAATTTGTCACCTAAAAGCACTAGTAGTGTAGTGAACAACCTTACTAGTACAAAATAATCAAGTCTACTCATTTTGATTTTGGCTGTGAAATTCAATATTCTGCATTTTTATTGGTCTTTTTGGACAGAAAACAGATGATGTGAATAATCTATTGAATTCTTGCTGAAGTCAAAATTTTGTTCGTCTTTGAGCTAGAGTTAAGTTCATAGCTGTCAGTTTGTCAGCAGACATGGTGAGAGTAAGTAGTAGAAGGTTTTTTTAGAAACGGTGATTGTGGTATCTGTTTAAAAAAATATGAATTCTAAAAAGAATTGTGGATCCTTTAACAACAAGATTCAAACAATATTTTGAATGGTTCACCACATACATTTTTCTATTTTATAATAAAGTTATGCTTAATTAGAACTAAAAGGAGAAGTATACTTTATAGTCTGAGATTTGAGTTTTTTCAGTTTTTTCAGTGCCTCTATCCCTGTCATGAAAAAAGTGTTAGTTTTTTTAAAAATATTAAATTAATTTAATTAACTAGGTACCTATAATCAAAGTTAATATCCGTAAGTGCTTCTAAGTTTTATTAATTTTTTGCCGTTTTTAATTATCTTAACTATCTTATGTTCAACTTGTTTTCTTCTAAGTCAACATTACAAGGAACTTTGGAAAATAAATAAAAATCATCTTAAAATCAACGGTTACTACTTCGTTTTATTTTTGTTATGAAAAGTTTTATAAAGCTTTTATTTACTTTTAGTACAAGATCCCGGCATACATCCGACACCCCTCATCCTTTTTCCGAATGAAATATTTTTTTTTACAATAAAATTTATAGGTAAACAAAATCTGGGGTGATTGACACCCCATATTCTGGCAAGGCTATTTTTAATAAAGAGTTATTTGATTAATTTTTTTTCCCAGTTACGGCCATTCTTTTTCTTCATAAATTTAGTATAAATCGAAAGCAAAACACATATAGAAAATGCCGCAGGGTGATTGACTACCTTTTTCCTGGCAAGGATACCGGTCAACCAGGTGTAAATAGGTGAACTGGTATTAGTAATTTACCCTCATTCTTTTTCCTAATCAATTAAATATGGAAATGTAGATAATTTTATTGCTGAACCAATGGTATGTGATTGACTTTTCAAATCGTGGCAAGGCTAATGATTGACACGATTTAAAGTTTTTTTTGCTTTCGATTGATACTAAATTTATAAAGAAAAAGAATGGCCGTAACTGGGCAAAAAAATTTTTCAAATAACTCTTTATTAAAAATAACCTTGCCAGGATATGGGGCGTCAATCACTTCAGATTTTGTTTACCTATAAATTTTATTGTAAAAAAAATATTTCATCTGGAAAAAGGATGAGGGGTGTCGGATGTAAGCGGGATCTTAGACTATTTGCTGTCCAAATGCGTAATATGACCAACGATGGTTCTATCAACCAAATTAATCCAGTTTATCTATACAATAATTTTTCCTGTGGTGTACTGTCCATTGGGTTGTACAAACTCACAGTATGTGCTATGTGATACTGCCACACCAAAATTGAGTAAAAGTCGTGGTAGATGGATGTATGTTTTTCTCTTTCCAATAGTATATGCGAGAAAATATGTACATATTTTTAAATTACGCCACAAATAGGTAAAATATTCAAGCATATTTCTTTTAATTTAACTCTGTTTTGCGTAGTAAGTCCGCAGGAAAATTATGAAAAATAAAGAAAGAGCCTTGTAGCTTCATAGTTAAAATTTAACAATGGCGGCTGTTCAGGTGAGCAGGAAGCATGCTTACCGACTCCTGTTTTATTAACAAGACTCGTACTGTTCTCCGCAGTTTTTATTTTCAACTATTGTTCTCTTTGCGATGAAAAAGTGAAAAATAGTAGGTACATTTCTACAGTTTTATACAGTCCACGATTACATTTTACAACAGACGATATACTTGGGCAGATAAGGAATAGCTTTACATACTATGATGAGTTACCGACATGGATACATATTGTCGTAAGCTAGTTATAAATTTAATCGTTTCATAAAAAAATGAACCCGTAAAAACAAAGTTTTTGACTATAAATCCTTTATATGAGACTCGATCGATATTTATTTATATTTTTGTTTTCATTGTAACTCTTTCTTAGATAGTGTGTTTCAAGAAAGAGTTAAAAAGAGTAGGGTATGGCGGGAGGTCTTATGCTGGCTAAATCAGATTTTTTCTTGTGCCAAAGTAAATGTTTGGTCACAACGAGTTTATGTACCAAATTTCAGAGTTAAAAAGCGTATGGTATGGCGGGAGGTCTTGTGGTGGCCACATCAGATTTTTTCTTGTGCCAAAGTAAATGTTTGGTCACAACGAGTCTATGTACCAAATTTCAGATTGATTGGATATGGGGAAATGGGTATGGCGGGAGGTCTTGTGCTGGCCACATCAGATTTTTTCTTGTGCCAAAGTAAATGTTTGGTCACAACGAGTCTATGTACCAAATTTCAGATTGATTGGATATGGGGAAATGGGTATGGCGGGAGGTCTTGTGCTGGCCACATCAGATTTTTTCTTATGCCAAAGTGCATTGTTAGGTGACAAAATTGCAAAATTTCAGCTCGATAGGATCCCGGGAAGTGGGTCATTTTTGACTTTTGTTTTTTTGCCGTACGTACGTACCTACTACCTACGTACGTATGACGATGAAGTTAATAAAAGAGAATTTAAAAACTTAATCCTTTTCTAAATGACTCTGCATATAATTTCATATAATTTTATTACACAATATGTCGAGCTTTTGGGAGAAACTGTGAAATGAACTAAATAAACAGCCCAATCCAATAGACTCAGTTTTGGTTGACACTCTGATTGCACTGAATTAAATAAAACCAAATACCCTTCTTGAGTCTTAAGGTAGTCACAACCCTTCCTTGTATGGAGTAAAAAGTAAGTATTGTACTCGCGAAATATCCGTTTTGAATTTTTCTGAATCCATTATGACTAGTTTCGTCGTGGCGTCTGTACGTACCTACGCATGGACGTACCGACGTATGTATATCGCATAACTCAAATACGGTTAGACGTAGAAAGTTGAAATTTTGTATTTAGAACTGTTATAACATCTAGTTGTGCACCTCCTATTTTTGGTTGCGATCGTCCGTGCCAAAAGGGCACTTTTTGGTATTTTTCGCATTAATTAAGAACAGTATGTTGTAGAAAGTTGAAATTTTGTATTTGAGATTCATGTTGCATCTAGTTGATCACCTCATATTTTTAGTTGCGATCGTCCGTGCCAAAAAGCACTTTACTTTAGGCATTTTTTGGTATTTTTCTCATAAATCAAATACAGTTTTTATATTATTATTATTATTCTACATTTTAGTTATTAAGGAAAGTATGAACAGTTTAATAGACGTACAAGGAAATCATGTGGTGTACACATAAGATTTTTTTTTTAAAGAATTACGAATAATTCACAAGAATATTAAAATACACAGAAAAACATATTACTCCCTTGGACGAATAAAGGCATTCGCAAGCGTCGGACCTCAAACTTCGTCCGCGGGTGTAATTTTTTTTCCGGCCATCTATACGTAAATAACTATTATTTTAAATATTTGTTTTTTGAATTACTCTAAAATTTAGATAGCGAGAAGTAATATATGTGTTGACCATATAAGATTTTTATTAACAGAAACTTGCAGAGTTCTCGTGCTGTTCTGCTGTTTTTACAAAGTATTGTTCTCTTCCCGATGAAAAAGTATAAAATAATACATTTTTACAATTGGATATCATCCGCGATTACATTTTACAACAGACGATACACTGGGGTAGAGAACAGACAAGGAATATCTTGGTAATAAAGAAGGCGGATTCACAATTGCTGCATGCAGATCTTCGCGTCACTTCTAAAGAGAAGCCATTAACAATAACACGAACGCTCCCCGGGGAAATTCAGACATGTCGGGCTTTTTATTTTTCCAGAGTTGCAAACTTGCCAGATTAGCTACACTGTCGCGAAGCGTAATCTCAATGATGCTCTGTTCAGTTTCAAACGATCAACCGAACCGACCGACAATCAAACTACTCATGGAAATTATATACTGTAGAGTAGATTTATTTATGATAAAAATATCAAGAGTCAAATTTGTATCTTGTCCATATAATTAACTTAGAACATTTTAATGGCACAGTATCAGTGGCGGCGCTAGACTTTTAAATTGGGGAGGGGCAGCATATACCAGGTAACAAATGTAGGGAGGCACACATCTTTTTAATTAATTTTGGTACAATATTTTAATATTTTTTCAAAATAATTAAAAATATTTGCCAAGCGCTTTTTATTTGCGAGCTACCAAATAAACGTGAAAGATATGTGTTATGTACTAGTTCTCTATTTTAATTCGTTTAGAAATGATAGCTCAATAAACATAAAAAATACTAAAATTTCACTATTGTCTCTAAGAGGTTATGTTGAATTGTGGCCGATCTAGAGCTCTCGAAATGTTGAAAATTATGTAGGTATGTCACAAAAAATTATCTAAGAAATCGAATGTTGAACACCGGAAGTCGATATCTTTCTTTATTCGAAAATAAAAACTGTTTTTGTTTGAAAAGACAAAATGACGCTTTTGTTGAAAATGACAAGAAATTGTATAAATATATTTTCACGATTTTCTCGAGAACTGTACTACTTACAGAAAAAAATTGATATACCATTTTATAGCAAATTTTATGCTCTACAATATCCTATGTAACAATTTATCTCGAAATATTAACCATACGAGATAAATAAAGAAAACAAAAAATGGCGAACATAAATGGCGGCCGTCTCTGGTACTTAACACTTTGGCACCACTTCTTACATGATAAAGAATAGTTTAATTGACATGTATGTCAATTTTCACACTTTAATCACAAAATGCATAGTTTTGTTTTATAACCGCAGGACTATTATAGTATATATTTAGTGAGTGGCACTAAAATGTCCTCCTGAAGTAAATTACCCTTATGTATAGGAATTTCAAAAATAGTTACTTATGTAACAGGTACGCAAAATAGAGTATAACAAGCCGAATCTATTCACGGACGAGGCGTAAGCCGAGTCTTTAAATTAGGTGAGTCTTCTAAAACTCAGTTTGTGTACATGTTATATACATACCATTTTTTAGTATATGCTTTCCAAATTTGTTCAGTAACTATTCACAATAATTATAAAATAGAAAAAAAAACAGCTCATTGCCTAGGTTTACGATTTTTTAAAGGACTGGATCCCCTAAAATATTATTTTGCGGACTTAAAACAGTTCACAAAGTAATGATTTTAGAGAGCACTAAAAATCATTTTGTTCCAGAAGCAGTACACATTAAATACTATGCATTACAATAAAATATGTACCTCAAGTTATGGTACACTCTGTGTAGTACACGAATAAAAGATTATTTAGTTATATCTTTGAAAGTATTCTGCATACATGCATACCATTGCCAAGTGTCAGTATCTTTCAATCATCATCACCCGTAACATTTCATTCATAACATTAATATATAAAAATCCATCCACAACTACAACAAACCCGAAACACTAAAACTTACACCATCCCCCCTTCTCCATTCCTGCTGCATTCTTGGCAGCATTACCTGCATGCGCCCCCTCCCCTTCTCTCACCCCTCCTCCAGCAGGTGTACATACACGCTGCAGGAATGCGACGTTGCCGTCTCCGCGGCGGAGACGGCGGCGACGTGACAACGCAGCGCCGGCGATACACCGATCAATACACGGGGGCTAGGCGTGGCCACCCTACCAGTGGCGGCGAGTCCGGTGACTCCAGGGTACGTAGTACGATGAATGAATGGCGTGGAGGGGGATTAGCACGGAATTTATTATTTATGTTTGTCGGTGTTTGTGTAATAGGTGGTTGTAGGTAAAGTGGTGGTATTGATAGGTTTGATATGAGGAATTTACTTTGTTTTCTATAAATGAGCTTTGTTTATGTAAGAATAAATACGAGTATTTTATTTATTTTATTTCAGCTTAGAATAATACGGGGTGGATACCCACATAGCACAAAGTAAATCCTAAAGATATACTTTAGATCATTTATCTTATATGAGATATCTCGTTAGATATCTTAAATATTTTGTGTACTGTACGACGTGCTGATCATGACAAAAAAGAATTTTTTTAAATTAAGTTAAGTTAAGAGTAGTTTACTTGACGTTTGTACATGACATGACCAATGGCAAAAAAATGTTTGCTTGAAATACGATGCAATTTTTTGCGAATTTAAAAAAATCTTTTTGTTTCATGATCAGCACGTCGTACAGTATATACCCTTTTATTTTTTGTCCTAAATTGTAGAACATTCTGTATAAGATATATTCACTACGGATCGTTGTTTAGATGATACTTATCGTTCGAATCAATTTTAGAAGATATCAAATGAATTACTTAAAATGCATTACTTTATGTTCACAGTATTTAAGATATCTTCACTATGACATCCTAGGGATCGTTGTTAAGATGATATATTTCGAATAAATTTAAAAGATAACTATAAGATCAATTTTAGGAGATATCGAAGGGATATCTTCATAGGGATTACTTTAAGTTCACAGTACATGAGATATCTTCAAATTGTTATCAACAAGATATCTTTCGAAAATATCTTACAGATATCTTTAATAGGAAATCCTAGAGATATCTTCTGGATAATTGTGCTATCTGGGTAAACAGTGTGTAATGTGACTGACTGTGGTACAGAGAACTTAGGTTCCATTCTCGTACACCTTTAAGGCTCCTTTAGAATAAGCGTGTAGTAGTAGTAGTTATATATTAAATTCATAACTCGCCCATTTCGATTGCTTTATCAACTAAATTTTGACAACAGGATGTAATTTTAGGGCAGGCTGAAAAATTATTTGCTGAAATTTAAAAAATGTTTATATTTTTGTAAAACACACACAAAAGTAATGCGCCGCAGGCGATTTTTTTTTCATTCAAGATCAAATGCCTTATAATTATAAGTTACATTTTTAAACATCATGAAGTAGCATGTTTTTCGTACATTTGACGTGCAAAAAAAAACAGATTAAAGAAGCATAGAAACATTTTAGAAAACAATTTATTTTAGAATTTAGCTTATAGTTAACTTACTTCAATAAACTATGAGAAATAGATTTTTAAATTTTATGTTATGGTTTATTTTAAATTGTAAGTTTTGTGATATTTTTAATTATAATGTTTCTTTTGAATCAAGCCAAGGCAATATAAATAACTGTTCTTTGGGGTCGAATGTACACATGTACAGGACAGGCACAGCCCTAGCTCCAGGCCTGATGGTGTAACAAGTTCTTATGTACAGAATAGTAAATTATTATTATAGTGGAATCCAACAATGGGTCCCAGCAGTCTCAAACTTAAAGACATAATAGCTCGCTAGACAAATACTTAACCATTGTGCCAGCACAGGCATTAATAAATGCCAAATAATAAGAAGTTGTTACATTTATTGTTAATTATTTAAAGCCCTGTCCGCACGAGGATTCTTTGAAGATTCTACCAAGATTCTGAATCCTGGACAAGAAGTTTTCTTCTTTCTTGTGTGAATTACCTGTTAAATTGCGGTGTCGCTAAATTGAATCTTCAATGAGTCTTGGAAAAGAAGAAATTATGATTTATTTATTGCTTCAAAACCATGACTGCCTATTGTAATCGTGATTTTTAACAGTTCGAGATTTTGATGAATCTTCACGTTTTAGATCCTGCTGAAAGCAAAAAACATAATTTAAAAAAGTCTGTCTGTCTGTTGGTCTGTCTGTTGGTCTGTCTGTTGGTCTGTCTGTCTGTCGGTCTGACGGTCTGTCTGTCTGTCCGTAAGCACGATAATTTAAGACGAGTACGAATTTTCGACTGAAATTTTATATTTAAGCTTTTTACAAAAAAATTAGTTTTAAGTTCGTTAATGAGCTTTATTCAATAAGCTGTACCAACTTTATGAAGTAAGTATTTTAAAATTAGTACCTACTTGAATCGATAAAAATATTGTAAACATTTGCACTTTCAGTCGAGTATTTTTTAATTTAATTTACATTTTGCTCGTCTATAACTTATAATAAAAGCAATTAAAAACTCGAATTTTAAACGTCATTAAATAGGTATTTAAAAAAATTTGTAATATAAAACAACTCAACTCAATTTAAAGTTTCTGAAGCCTGTAAGCCACAATGTATCGAGTATAATTAAAAAAATTATTAAAAATACACCGGCCTCAAAAGTTGTCAATTTTTTTATTCGAAAAAGTGCAGAAATTTCTCCTTAATTATTATGATTCTAATGCCCTTTTGCCTGGTTTATTTTTTAACAAATTTCAAAGGATCCCGCATCATTATTATGGAAAAAATGTTACCGTTGATTTTTCTGAAACTTGGTATACCACCTATTTAAGATCGAAATGGTACTCTGAAAATAGTTCGAAAATGCCAGGTTTCCGAGTTATAGCCCTGTAAAGTCGCGAATGTAGGAATTAAGATTTTGTGGATTCTCTCGAATAAATCATTGATATGCTTACCTACATCATATATGCAAATGTGTCATATACTGCACACATGGTTAAATATACTTCTTTGTTTGAATTTAATCAGGTACTACACGTTTCCTAACAAAATATATACAATGCCGCGTAAAAATTATAAAAAGTTTGTTGAACTTTTCAAACTTTTAAAAATAAATTTGTTGTTCAGCTCATTAATGATGGAAATTAAAAGTGTTTAAAAATAAAACAAAACATGGCATTTTCATTCACAAATTTTCATTCATAATTATTTTTGTATCATATCAAATTGTTTTTCTGTTACAAAATAATTAAATGGATCAAGTGTTTATACCTACTTTATATCTAAGTCATGCATTTAATATAAGTAATGTAAAATTAAGAGGCCCGTCTACTACTTCAAATCCAGCATAAAATGTGCTAACGTAGCGAGTGTTTTGTAGCCAGTACAAGAATGTTAAAATTTTATTTCAACAAGGTTTTAATAGAGAAAGAAAGGATCTACAGATGTGCCTTTTTAAAATTTTGATTAAAAAATTGTACATGAATATTAAAATTCCGAAAAATTTAAAAATATTCCTATTTTACGCAAACTTTACACGGTTATATCTCATGATAGAAATTAATTTTTGAAATTTTAAATAGGCACATCTGTAGATAAAAACATTATCCTGAAGTCAATAATAATCTGACAGTTTACTTGCAACGAAAACACTTTTACAGTATTTTTCAACTTCAAAATGACATTGAATTGCTAGGATGCGGCATAGTACGAGTTTCGGGCTGGTTTCAGGCAGCCCTAGTAGTGGGGAAAAGAGTGGAATGGAAAAAAAGTTAAATCGAAAGTATTCTAGGAATTCGGTAAAACGCAGACGAGCAGCTTAAAATAGTTTAATAATTTTTTTAAAATAATGATTTACCATTCTTCCTATAAAATTTTGAATATGATTTATATAGTTGAATAGCTGAAATTCAGATGCTATGGCAATACTAAAGAGAACCCATCTGTGAAACATTCGTGTTCGTGATCTTTTTGAATGCAAGCAAATATAAATCGTCCGCTGCATCTGCTGTAAAAAATCTCAGTAATGTAATGAAATCAGAATCACGGAATATAGCAACAATTTGAAGAGTTTTGCCTCAGTCAAAGCACGAAGATTTTACAAGGAATACTCGTAAATAAATCCAGCGCTTTGGGAAATCTTTCAGATCTCCAAAGTACGCTAAAAACGATAATTTTATCGGATTCGAACTGCGCACATTCAAACTGAAATTTAAACAATAAAAACACGTGGAGAAAAAGTTGCAACTTGGAATTTAGTTAGAGAAATATCCGAGAAAATTGTTCAAGTTTATTAGGTATATAGTTGATTCCACGTAAGTTTGTGATTGCGCAACATTATATCGTTTACACAGGTATAATTTGTGACATAACTTCAATTTTATTTAAAAATATTTACCTCCGTACTTGCAGAAATAGGAATTGTGGGTCCATTATTTGTTTTTTAGAAACCTATATACATTTACGTTTGTCGTACAAAATCATTCGTCTATTATTGCGCAATCACTTACTTACTTGGAATCAACTATAGATATTTTAAATGTTGGTTGGTTTTAAAATTATTTTTACTAAAGGTGGGTTTATGCTCACAAAATTTAAGAATAAGAACTAAGAATAAGAATAGTCGTAAAGTTAAAACGGTTATAAACATATGGGACGGTTTATGCTACTGGAATAAGAATAAGGTTTAAGAATTGGGAGTAAGCAAAAGTTGGTTAACTTTTATCTTTACGCCTTATTCTTAGTTCTATTTGTTAAATGTGCATGCGTGACAAACATTTCAAACGTCAAAGTCAAACGTAATATAACCTCAAAATATATTTTTCATTGCTACAATAGGCATTTTTTATTCATCTAACTAGGTTACTTGTGGTTAACACAGTGGTTAGTGTGATACGTCATAGTGACGTATGCAGTAACATTTTCGAATGAAATCGCTTCGGTTACATCGTTGGTTACCTCTTGTTTGTCAAAAAATCAGTGATGAAGATATTTGTTATTCATCCATAAGCATAATTAGGATCGCTTATAATGAATGTTTCCTCGACATCATAGTTAAAGGATCAAAATACTAAAAAAAATATAATGATTTTTACTAAGTACATTACATTTGTTTCACATTCAATAAATATCAATACTTATTAATATTAGAACATTAATAACTCCTTGACTAATAATAATTGTTCAAAACAATCATAACACTGACACAACTGACAACTAACACTTACAAATTAGAAAGAGATGAACATAGTAACTATACAGCAAACCGTGCTACACACCACGGTCAGATATTTGCTGTAACTACAACTAACCAGGTTACGTCGTGACGTCATTAAATTGTGAATAAAATATGGTTATCATGTAACTATAAGTAACCATAGATGTAACCGGAGTGAATAAAAAATGCCTTTTGTAATTGTCAACATGGAGAACCAGAATATTATTTTGTGTGTTGCTGGATATCTTGTTTTATCAAGTGCGGTTAGTGCTTTGTGTTTTTTTAAATAATTATAATTTAATTATATTAATTATAAACGTGTATACCAACATCAGAATAATAAATATAACAACTTTTCACCAACCTAAAAATATAATATACCTAACTACTTTTATTCTTACTCTTATTCCTTAAAACTGACAGCATAAACGCCTCTATCGTTATGCTTAAAATTATTCTTAACACTAACGCTTATTCTTACTTCTTATTCTTAATTTTTTGAGCATAAACCCATCTTAAGTCAAACAATACTATTATTTTGTTACGCTGTAGTTAGTACTACTGGCTATCAGGGCCGTAGTAAGGTTATATGGCGCCTGGTGCGAAATTTTTATATTGCGCCTTATTTTTCGATAAAAAAAAGCGCCGCAGGCAAAATTTTTTTTTGTTCAAGGTCAAATACTTTAAAATTGAACCTTAATTATTAGACAATAGAAAAAAAATTATTATAATATAAAAAACATACCTATACCTATATACAACATAATGCCAAATTACATTTAAATTTTACAATAATTCTTACTAATAAATAAATAATAACACAATTACACTATATTTATACAAACTAAACAAAAGAGTATCATTACATTTGAAGGAAAGCAAAAGAATATCATTACATTTGAAAGAAAGCAAAATAATATCATTAAATTTTTTGCTACAGTTACCGGTAATGTTAGAAATATGCGCAAAGCTATATCAATGTTTGGGTATGCATCTTGTAGCGAATATTTATGTATAGTGTTTAATATTTCTAAGGGTGTAACCGTATTTAAGATTGAATATTAAAACATAAAAGCTGAAAAATATAGGTAGTACGGTAGGAGAAGACATTCAGCGCAAAGAGATACAGATACAGTGAACAGTGGTGGGGGTATGGGGCCGACTGTTACGCATCTGAGTACTGCATTTTTGCTTCATTTCGAAGAAAATGCCAGTCTCCAGATAAATTCGTTTTCTGTGTAACTATCGGCCCGGTACTGAGTACTGGGGTTATATTCTTGAAATTATTCGCTTATTTCACACATTGTTAATGATTTGCTTACAAATTTCAAAAATTATTTATTACAGTTTTACGAAGATAATAATAAAAAAATGGAACCGCGTCCGTCGCCTATTTTAAACGGCGCCTTGTGCCTGGGCACCGCTCGCACTGCCCTCACTACGGCCCTGCTGGCTATAAGGTGGCGTCTACGTGTTTTGTCCGAATTCTTAGAATACTCTCGATTTTACTTTTTCTAGTCCACTTCCTTCCCCACTACTGCAGCTGCCCGAAACCAGCCCGAAACTCATACTTTGCCGCCTCCTAGCAATGGAATGTCATTTTGAAGTTGAAAAATACTATAACAGTGTTTTTGTTGCGAGTAAACTGTCAGTTTATTATTGACTTCAAGACAATAATTTTTAGACGTTCAATAGAAAAAGTATGGATCTACAGAAGTGCCCTTTAAAAATTTTTAAAATAAATTTGTGCTATGTGATATAACCGTGTAAAGTTTACATAAATCGAAAATTTTTATAATCATGTACAAATTTTTTATAAAAAATTTAAAAAGGCACAACTGTTAATTGATCCTTTAAGTATATAATCCTTATTGGAATGGAATTTGACCATTCTTGTACTGGCCACAAAACACTCGCTACGTTAGTACATTTTATGCTGGATTTTAGGAGGTAGACCCTCTTAACCGTTATGCAAATTAGTTAAAAAGCATGTTTAGTAATTTATTGCTATATTGACTAGTAAATAATTTAACGCATTCCAAACTGAAAACAAACAATTTAATGGATGTTTAAATAAATAATCGTAGATGAATTAATTTTCCACCGTCAACTTTTTGCTGCTACTGAATGCCAGACAAAAACTATCCTGAAATATTTATTTAAACTTTTCAGCGCAGAAAAACTGCTGTTTCCCGTGGCTATTTTTCTGTGGAACAACATTTCTTTTAACGAATGCGTTTATTGACAAACATAGTAGACTACGGGGAGTAATACTCTTCTACAAGATAAATTATTTTAAATATTAGCTAACAGAAAAATGCACTTGGCTTAAAAAGTGCACAACAAACATTTTTCCTAGTTAGAGCAATGAAAATAGCTGAATACTAATTTTTCTCTTCATAATGAATGCCAGTGTTGCGAAATCTTATTTTTGTGTGGAATGTGAATTGTTTTCGCATTTTGTATACTCGTAATAATTAGGCTATATCGCTAAACACAAAATTGTAAAGTAGTAGGTAGTACTTTATATTAAGCATAGCAATAGCTACAATTACTGCATTGTTTCTTCAAGTTAAGAGGCTTGTCTACCTTTTTTTCGAATTCCTAGAATACTCTCGATATTACTTTTTTTTTCTATTTCACTCTCGTCCCCACTACTAGCTATGCAATGTCATTTTGAACTTGAAAAATACTGTAAACATGGCTCCAGATTCCCATAATATCTTCTGTATTTTTTAAAGAAATTAAGTAAAACAAAAAAAGGATGCTTAGCTGCAGCTTCTTGCTTTTTAAATTTTCTTGCCATTTTTAGTGACCGAAAAAAATCATATCAAATAATGACAAAAAAACGCAAAAAACGTCATTTTAAAATTGTTTTTATTTCAAATTCCTAGGCCAAAGACAAAAAATAAAAATATAGAAGCATTAATACGACATCCTTTGTTAATACACTCATATGTAAAAGCATCATATATTTCAATTATAATTAAAGTAAACGTAGAAAAAACGCTGAAAATTTTTATGGTAGGTAGACGAACACCTTAACGTGATAGGTACTATTAGAAAGAGAGAAAATTGGAAATGAAATTGTGTCGACAATTTTTGTTCACGTGTAAATTTACGTGTTACTTATAAAAAAAATCTGACGTGGCCATCACACAACCTTCCGCCATATCTAGATTTTAAACAGAAATGTATACGTGCAATCCGGTGCCCATTTAAAATATACAAATAAAAATCTCAAATATTCAAACACAGAAATTTGCATCACCTGAATAAAAAGATTCATTCACAGGAAAACTCTGCTGTATTGAAACCATCCTCCGTTCAATTACTACATTTAATATCTTACTTAGGACTTATATAGCGCTAGTATGCCAACTTGTCACCCGTCTCACCTGTCAATATTTTTTACGCAGAAACAAAAATCAACCGATCATGGATTACAAGATATCAACGTTTTATTTGATAAATTTATTTTTTAAATTTTACTGCAGTTCTTTAATGCTACCAGATAAAGACAATTTTTTATAACGTAAGTTGCAAATAACTTTTCCTCTTATTCTCATTACAAATAAATACTATATTTTTCCAAATTTATATACAATTTTGACAATTAACCTTTTCAATCTTCAAAAAATATCACTTCCGATGAAGATATTTGTACCAAAATCTAGGGAGCTCTTCCAATTTATATACAAATGTTAAATACCAAATATCAAAATTTTCGGGTAATTCGTATTTGAGTTATGCGACTAACAACCCTTGACCACACACACACACACACACACACATACACACACACATACACACAGACATCATCGTGAAACTATCAAAAATGAGTTGTAAGGACCCTAATTCGTGCTCATCCACTAAAAATTCACCACCCGATTTTTTGCATGATTCCAATACCTTCCTTTACAGGTAAGCGGAAGGTAAAAATTGACACAATTTGAGTGAGTAGGGAAAGTTGCGAAATGAGGCGAACACAAGTGAAGCAACATCATATATGAAATAAATAACTTTTAACACGTATATCATATAATATTTTCGAATATTTTATCTACGTGAAAAGTAGTTCCTTTAACGATTGATAATCAAATGAAAAGTACCAATTTATGACACGCTAAATATTTTTAACACGGTGTGTGCCGTGTGCCATTAGCAACGTAGTTAATTTTAACACGTTGCAAATGATTCCGTGTGTATTTTGCTAATTTGCTAAGCAACCGTAAAAAGCTCTACTTTTAACAACGGTCGTAGATAAATTATTTTAGTGTCAAAGTTGTCAATATTAAATTTTATTATTACTAATTGTCAAGTTTATTGTTGTAACAATTCGTAGCCAAAATGCGAAATAATAGTGTAGGTACACAATAGGTACGTTGAGAAAAGTGGTTTTATTTTACTTGTATGGCTAAAATTCAGTTTGTGTACAAGTTACATACAAAATTTTTATTATATGCTCTCCATTCTAAAATATAACTTTAAAATAAAATTTTGAAAAACGTAGACGATGAAACAATGAAAAACTTGCATCTGCTAGGTTCTGGATTTTTGTTATCTATAGTTATTTTTAGTACAGATAGTTCAGATGCGATAGACATCTCCCTCCACCCCTTTAGGCCAGACGTTCCCTTGATTTTTGGGCGTCTGCGTTCAGTTCTTTGCTGATCGGGATAAAGATAAGTCAAAATGTAGCTGCGCGACGGCATTTACGCTTTTGAACGTAAATTTAAGTATATTTTAGTATAAATTCGTATATAAGTCTTTAGTTTTTATTATTGGTTAATTTTATTCGTGGTTATTTGGTAATTTTGCGTTTTTTTTTATTAAAGTTTAATATTTTTAATGAGTGTTTAAAGTATCATGACTCACGCTTCCCAAAACATCCCTTCCTAATTCAGCCACGACTTCTTATCCCCTATCCTTAAATAAAATTCCTTACTTTTTATCCTATACCCCATAGTTCCCTCTGTTTTGCTACACAGTGAAAAAATCCTTAATGTAAATAACAGCTCATTACCTAGGTTACGTTATTGGATCCCCTAAAATATTATTTTTCGCCAACCGGACGTATTTGATGCAATTGTGTCATTGTTTTTTGTAAAAAAGGAGGCCATTTGAGGATTTTTTATTTACAAAAAGTAAATAGATAATATGAGGATGTCAATTTAAATGAAATTACATCTATTTAAGCGGCTAGCGAAAAAATATTATGTTTCATTTATACAAAAAATACTTGTTTGAGACTCGTAAGATCGCCAAACTCCGCTGCGCGTCGTCCGGCAACCGTCTTACTTGTCCCAAAATCATGAATTTTTTGTATTAATGAAACAAATAACTATTTGCTGACTCAAAACAGTTCGCAAAGTAACGATTTTAGAGAGCATGTACTAAAAATATTTAATGAAACAATGGTAGCATACGCATACGCTATAATTCATATTTCGTACGCATATAAACTACGGACTTATTCTTATCAGATGGACAATTCTTCTGGACATATTTACATGCCCTAGTCTGCAATAAAAATTCCAGGGCGGGTCAAATATGTCCCTCGCACGTGAACTTGACCTTCAGGGGTCATGAGGTCACTCTCAGCTTTTTATAAAATTAAAATAAGAACCCTCGTATGCTTTCATCCCCTCAATGAATTATGTTTGTGATTTACAACAAATGGAATATTGAATATTATGAACCATTGTTGAAAAAATGAAAATGACGATCTCAGATTCCTGCACGCAACTTTGATGTGAGTGTTCTTTCGCAGACAATGGTGCGTAGATCGAAGACACCCAGGGGCGGAGGTAGCGTTTTTACTTCCTTGTACGAAGTAAGGAAGTATTGTAATCGCGAAAAATTTCGGTTCTCAGATTTTGACGGAAATATCCGTTTTGACCTTTTCTGAATCCATTATGACTAGTTTCGACGTGACGTCTGTACGTACGTACGTACGTATGTACGTACGTATGTACGTACGTATGTACGTACGTATGTACGTACGTACGGACGGACGTATGTGTGTCGCATAACTCAAATACGGTTAGACGTAGAAAGTTGAAATTTTGTATTTAGGACTGTTATAGCATCTAGTTGTGCACCTCCTATTTTTGGTTTCAATCTATAAACCGGAAGTAGTACTTTTTAAAAATATTTCGATAAATATTTAATTTAACACAATTTTTTTTATTTTAAATGAAAGATTATGTGATTATTACCCAAAATCGGTATTTTATAAATATTTTTGTATCTGGTATCATTTAGGAATAATTAAAGTATATATTTTTTATTTAGTATTTCTTTATCTTGTAGTCCATGATCGATTAACATTTGTTACTACGTAAAATTTAAATGATTATGACATGACAGTGACAATAGTAAAATATGCTTTATATCTTCTTCTGCAGTTTAAATAAAATGACTAAAATATATTTGTGAGTATACTAGTATAATAAGTTAAAATAATTTTTTATATTATTCTATATTTTAGTTATTAAGAAAAGTATGAACAAACAAGGCGTACAAGGAAGTCATGTGGTGTCCACGTCAGATTTTTTTATCACGAAATACAATCTTTACGAGAAAATGAAAATTGAATTATTAGATTCAAAAGAATCTGGCAGAAAATCGGAAATGGATTCTTGAAATATTAAAGTGTCACGAGAATATATCGATTGTAAGCTTACCCATTAGTGCCCAAAAATATATTTTTTAAATAATTGTGTGAAAATTTGTTTAAACGTTTAATTTGATGTTAGAATCATGGGAAAAATATTTTTTTAAAAATTGATAGCCCAGTTTTTACAAAACAGGTGCCATACATCAATTAATAGTCTTGTGAAAATGTTGAATTTTATTTATATGTTATGAAACAAAACGAAAATAAAATAAACATAAAAAATATTTTAGAATTGGTTATTGTTGAGCCGAATGTTAACGAAATAATTAATAATTTAATTCACGTTTTTGGATAACACGGCTCTAGTTTTATTTAATAATAATATGCTATGACAACGTTTCGGTCATGATTATGATCATCTTTAGGTCAACTAAATGGGCTTAGAATTATGTTCGATTCGTAAGGGATCACTTCCACTAATGTTTTTAAATGTTAACATCTATTCTAGGATCGTAACGTGATTTATTATGGTACTAGTTGTGACGATTATTATGACACGCCATCATATAAAATATATGAAATCTAATGATCTAATATATCTAATATAGTTTATAAAAATAATAAGTTTCCCCGTATGCAACGGTATTGACAGCATTGACAGCCCATTATTTTTGGATCACCTTCAATATTTTTTTTTATGTATTTCACAAAAACCTACACTCTATAGTGGTAGTGATCCATACTTAGATGCCTGGAGTACCAATGAGTAGACATGCAACAAATAAACGATATAATAAATATTAAACTTTTTCTCCAACGTTTTAATTTGCTGATGCCTCTCTCGTCTCTTTGTAATTAGATGCAATTAAATTACATTAATTACTTTAATAATTGCCCAAAGTAATAATTACAGGATCTCTGTCACAGCAACGAATAAACAACCACTCTACCGAAAACAATGATGCCTAACTAAAAAATCTGACGTGGCAGTTACAATACCTCTCGCCTTGACATTGAAGTATTATTATTTAACCTCGTATTTAACCAAATATTAAGCTTTAATTAGGTAGGTAATAAATTATATATTTCACAAATCTAATCAGCTCTTAGTTTAATATATAATTTTATTTTATAAATACCATATTTACATAATACTATGTCCAATTAATATCTATACTATATCCAACATTTCAAAATTCTACACCACACTCTACACATGCCCTACACCACAAAGAAACCTCCTTGCCACAGACATCTGTTTATCTGTCACATTGACAATTTTATTTTTGTTTTAAATTTTATTTCTTTTTCGGGATTCACAAATCGTGGTAGGTAAAATTATATATTTAAAAAAATTAGATTTCTTTATTGGTTAAAGATATAGAAACAAGTAAGATAAAATATTGTACAATGTAATTTCTTCTTTCATGTGTGGTATGTCAAATTGTAACAATCGCATTATTTTATACAATTTTTGCAAAAAATGTTATAGTGCTACAAGAAAAGTACCATTTCCGGTCGGTGGATTTTTACCAAAATCTTTTCAGCTCTTCATTAACATATATAAATGTATAATGCAAAATATTAGAATTTTATGTTCAGTAGAATTTGAGATAATGAACCGGGACGAAAGGCTATAGTAGGCGTACATACAGACTTTCATACACACACACACACACACACACACACACACACACACACACACACTCACACACACACACACACACACACACACACACACACACACACACACACACACACACACACACACACACACACACACACACACACACACACACACACACACACACACACACACACACACACACACACACACACACACACACACACACACACACACACACACACACACACACACACACACACACACACACACACACACACACACACACACACACACACACACACACACACACACACACACACACACACACACACACACACACACACACACACACACACACACACACACACACACACACACACACACACACACACACACACACACACACACACACACACACACACACACACACACACACACACACACACACACACACACACACACACACACACACACACACACACACACACACACACACACACACACACACACACACACACACACACACACACACACACACACACACACACACACACACACACACACACACACACACACACACACACACACACACACACACACACACACACACACACACACACACACACACACACACACACACACACACACACACACACACACACACACACACACACACACACACACACACACACACACACACACACACACACACACACACACACACACACACACACACACACACACACACACACACACACACACACACATCATCGTGAAAATAGTCAAAATAGGTTCTAAAGGTGCTAAAACGTGCTAATTGACAAAAATCTCGACATCGAATTTTTTCACGATCCCTATACCTCTCTGGGCGAGAGGTAAAAAGATAAATCTTTGACAAAAAATTTAATATAAATTGAATCTTGACTCTAGAAATTTTGATGTTGGAAGGTCGAATAACGGGTACACTTTTCACTTGCATGCATTTTTTAAATTAAATATATTTGAAGAAGAGATCAAAACTTGGGACCCATATTTTTTATTTTGACAAAAAATTTATTTACAAGCCCAAAAAAAAATTATTTAAATTTAAATATTGAATATGTGACGTAAAAACTAACCCAACCAATGGATAGTCGTTAAGCCATAGCAACGGCTTGGCAAGTTGACAGATCAGATGTGTTTGTCATTTGTACTTTGTACATGTAACTTGGGACCCATATTTTTTATTTTGACAAAAAATTTATTTACAAGCCCAAAAAAAAATTATTTAAATTTAAATATTGAATATGTGACGTAAAAACTAACCCAACCAATGAATAGTCGTTAAGCCATAGCAACGGCTTGGCAAGTTGACAGATCAGATGTGTTTGTCATTTGTACTTTGTACATGTTTTGATGCTGTAAAATATAAGTAAGTATTTGTGTTTTCATAAACTAAATAGTCTACATTTAAAAAATAATGTATTGTTACTAAATTTTATGTGTATTTTTGACAAGCAAATGTCAAATTCAAACATTTGTTGACTGACTCGCACGCTATCTACAGGTTATATTCTTAACTATGCTTCCCCTACCTGCTGTTCACACAAATGACGTCACAGAAAATTTGATCTCAATTTACTAAAAAACATATAATTTTTTTTAAATAAAATTTGTATTTTTACCAATGTTTTCGACCTAACATTATGTGCATAGTGTTAAAAATCTAATTTTTAGTACCATGCAAGTACCCCATTGCTATTGTTTAAACTAAACCTACATCGTATTTCCAGATAGCATCAGTTTGACTCCAATTATTAACAAATTCAAATGTTGCTACCTGGAAATACGATGTAGGTATAGTTTAAACAATTAAAAGTTTATGTTGAAAGCGTCTTTTGGAACTATTACAGCTGCCCAAATATGTTATATTGGTCAAGAATAATACAGTTAAATTGATTCCCTATGTTCTATCTTAAAAATCTGACGTGGACACCACATGACTTCCTTGTACGCCTTGTGTGTTCATACTTTTCTTAATAACTAAAATGTAAAATAATATTAAAATTCTTTTAACTTATTATACTAGTATACTCACAAATATATTTTAGTCATTTTATTTAAACTGCAGAAGAAGATATAAAGCATATTTTACTATTGTCACTGTCATGTCATAATCATTTAAATTTTACGTAGTAACAAATGTTAATCGATCATGGACTACAAGATACCGAAATACTATAAATTATAAATATATACTTTAATTATTTTTAAATGATAGCAGATACAAAAATATTTATAAAATACCGATTGTAGGTAATAATCACATAATCTTTCATTTAAAATAAAAAAAATTGTCTAAAATTAAATATTTATCGAAATATTTTTTAAAAGTACTACTTCCGGTTTGTAGACTGAAACCAAAAATAGGAGGTGCACAACTAGATGCTATAACAGTCCTAAATACAAAATTTCAACTTTCTACGTCTAACCGTATTTGAGTTATGCGACACACATACGTCCGTCCGTACGTACGTACATACGTACGTACGTACGTACGTACAGACGTCACGTCGAAACTAGTCATAATGGATTCAGAAAAGGTCAAAACGGATATTTCCGTCAAAATCTGAGAATCGAAATTTTTCGCGATTACAATACTTCCTTACTTCGTACAAGGAAGTAAAAAGAACGCTCAAATACATTGCTGTCAAATTCGTAACGATGGATATGAAAAATCCCATGTTTCACGTTAAAATAAACTCACGGTATGTATAAAAATATGTGTGTATGTAAACTGAAACCTAACGCACTCGGTTACCCGCCTTATGTTGAATAAAACGTTGCGATCTCTTCTTCTTGGTGATAAATTAATATTTTTCCCCCTGGTTTCCTTAAATAAATTTCAGAATTAATGGTCCAAATCTTAGCAAGTAAACACTGAAAAAAGTCACTCTTCAATGTCAGTCACATGAAAATGACTTCATTGAGAAACTCTGAACTTTCACTGAAACAAATTCAATGGAACTCTGAAGTCTGGAGAGGAGTGAGGAGAACTTACTTGATATAAAAGTGAATGCGCGAAAACCGAATGCCTCCCACTGATTTCAGCCCTGTGACCTTTCAAGACAAGGAATATTTTGCTGGAGATTCTGAATTAAAATACAATTCAGTCTTAATAAACAAACACGTCAGACGTCATCACCTCTCATGATATAAATTTTATTTTTAGATATAAACATCAAATTTTAATATAATTCATTGTAAAGGTTCTATTTTATTGGAATATTTCAATAAGAATGCGAACCTAGTGGTGAAATTTTGTACTTAAACAGCGGTGAACTTCACTTGTGAGTGATTTGCGCGTTGTTGTATGGACACTAAGTGATTAAAAGTGATTTTGTTTAATATTTGAAAATATTTCGAAAATATTGAGTTTAAAATTTGTTCATTTTAGTTCATTGGTTGTGTAGGTAAATATAAATTAACTTACTATTTATTGCATACTTTATATGATAAGATAGTCATTGTAGATATTTTGTACACAGCTAAAATAAAAATATATAAAGGATTCATACATTCAATACATATAAACTAAAATGAATATAAATGTTAGTTGAATTAAAATTAACGTTTATATACAACTATGACTTAATACTACACTAAGCAAGATCTAAACTGTGAAGATAATCACTTGCTGTATAATATACGAGTACTTAAACTGCAAAATAAAAACAAAACTACCAAAACTATAACAATGGAAAACATCTCATATTATCAAAATTAGTAGCATACACTTAATAAAAACGCCATACAGAAGAAAAAACAACAAAATAATACACACTGCAATGTTATGCTTATGGAAGCCAAAGTAAAGTGCACCGTTGTTCAGAATTTCACATAGGTGAACAGCGCCATCTCTTAGTAGTGCAATATCCCAATATGTACCTATATAGTAGTTATAACGAATTTGTGTGAAAAATGTATAAATTCAATTCTTCTTTTTATTTGATGAAGTATATTTTAAAGGCATAATACTATTATTATTATTAAACTACAAATACAAATTGGTTTGCGGCTTAATTTAAATTATTTTAAATGAAAGAAAAAGCATCAACATAGATTGTTCTTTAATTTATGTTTAACTATAATGATAATATCGACCTCAACTACGAAAATGGAAGGTAGACAATCCCTTAAGCTACGTATTTTCTAGAGACCTCGTAGTCAGCAATTTAATTCTTTTCAGCTTTTCTGATGGGATTCCTCGTTAAATCATTCATGAAATTCGGTGCAGAGCAATGCATTCGCGAATTGAAAAATCTGACATTAATTTCTCATGCACCATTGGTGTGTTAAAACCTGTAACCACGTATATTGGTATATTCCATTTAATCAAATTCGTATCGACCAATCGTTAACCATGTATGAAATTACTAATCCACGTAGGTTGTAGGATCTGTTTCGGGATTGGTTACATTCAACCCACATGATAAATTGCCAAGTGCATACTGCATAGTGTGAACAGCTGATAGCATGCACTAGCTTTCATATACATTACAAAAATATTATTTCTATATGTAGTTACTAATATATTTATAAATTGTTTCTCAATCTTGAACAAGATATTGTTCAATTTTTGAAATAATCTAAATTGTATAGTATCCCTACAGCAAATTGTGTGAAATATCGCATTGCTTCGTAAATTGTCTGAAAAGATATTGTTCAATTTGTTGCGCAATTTCTTGTTCAATATTTTATTAACAAAATTTGACCACAAAAATTGTTTGTTGATGATATTTATGCGATGCTTCATTTGTGGTACAAAATTCCCAGTCTTACACGGTCATATTTTATTTAAAAAATTCGCAGCTATGTATAAACTAAAGTCAAATTAAAAATGTCAGACGCAGTATTGAGAAAGATTTGAATAAATTAAAATTACTTTCCTTGTTGCCGCGAGTGTACATTTTCTTGAAATAAATATAAAAATGTTCACTTAACCACAACATTTTAACAAAACAAACAAACCGAGAAAGGATCAAAACGCTGAAAAACGAAATGACTTGTAGGCGTTGAAAACAATCTAACTGCGAATGCGTTCACAACAAATTTTGTTGTGGAGTAAAACATGTCCTATTTTTAACACCAAAATTTTATATTCTGTAGTACACAAATGCAGAAATTTGAGAACAATTTTTAATAGGTCCCAAATATAAAGCACATAAATTATTTTGAAAAAATATTAAAATGTAGTATCAAAATTATTTAAAAAGATTTTTCCCTGGTCCCTGCTGCCTAAGCACACCACGCCCCCCTCCTATCCACAGCAATTTAAAAAACTAGCGCCGCCACTGAGTAGTAGTATGTTAGAACTTAGAACTGTTAATATGACATTTCTAACTCTTAAATTATGTCTGATGCTAGTTCATGCTCATGTAAAGATTGGTTTGCATTGCGAATTCCATTTAACGATTTTCCGGTTTCAGAATTTTTTTTAGTGAAAACATGCAAGTTGTGATAGATTATGTATATTTTTAAATATTCTTTTAATTTTCATTCCCATTCATCTCTTTCTCATATTAATTCGTCGGTATTGTCGTGTGCAAAATAAAAATAATACGTCGACTAAAAGTTATGAGTAGGAAACTGCGACAAACAATTTGTTTCTTTTTTAATCATAGCGTGAAAGTTGTGAAAGCCTTTTATACTTTCCGCACAATATAGAACGCCGCCATTACATACTGCATCATCTGGTGGTGTATGACAACATCTACTTGATTTTTCCGAGGCAGAACTTTTACAACATTAATTTGACATTCCTGTCGTGGATGTAAAAATTTTACAAAATTTATATTAGCTTAATTATGCATCCTAGTCCTGAATTTCTATCCAGAAAAGATATAACTAAAAGTTTAGAACGGAAAGATTAATTTGGTCAAGGACCATAATAATAATTTTATCACGCTTTTTTTTCTAAAGTATACCGACTATCCAAAATTATTTTTAAATAATCTACCATTTTCCCCACACTTCCTTAGTATTATGAGAATTAATTATTTCGTTAGGTACCTATTTACTTCCAGGTTATATTAAAATAAATGGTTAGGTACTATTTTTAATTGAATTACTATCGTGGAGAGGTTCAAAAATGAAAATCTCTGTATATCTTAGTTTTAGTTACACTTTGAGGATTCCAAAGTCCGAAACTGCCCTTCGAAATCTATAGTTTAGTTTTCAAGTTATCCTGATATTTTATGTATGTATTTTCTAATTCACAACTTTGAGGGAAAAAATTAAGCAAAATATTAAAAATTACTATTTTGGCCTCCTGAACTGTAAACATAACAATCACACATTGTTGACGTCTATAGTAGTTAAGATAGATAGAACTGTTTCCGCATATGTTTCGTTAATAAGCACAATAAAAACATTTATTGTTTAAGAATGATATAATATAGAAACAAAATTTGAAATATTTGAAAACTGAAAATGATAAAGTTATGAGAGTCTGAAAAAAAATCCACATCTGCCCTACTGATCAACCCAAAGTTTTAAAAATCGATGGTGTTTTAATTTTTTGAAACAAAAATAGTAATTTGATAGACTTTGTTATAATTCAATAATAGTTTAGGTACGAGAATCACGATGTCCATAATTTATATTCTGCAGTTTTAACTTAGAATTTTTCTTTTATTTAAAATTTATAACAAAATGTCAGTAAATTGTAACTGACTTCTTACCTGTCTCATTTAAAATTGAACTGCACTAGAATTCTTTAGAATGATAATAATAATAATAATAATAAGAGAAAATACAAATAATAATAATAATAATAATAATTTTATTTCGGTTTAAACATACAAAATGCATAACCACAGTCATTTACAAAAACATATATGATTGTATATCAAGATATTTACGATTCTATAAATTCATTAAAACTATAATAACAACTCTTTGTTAACATTAGTTTAACAGCTGTTTTGAACTGTGTACTTGACAGATTTTTTACATTTTCGTTCAGCTTATTGAAAAATATTGGTCCCCAGTAGGTAGTCTACACAATTTTTTGATTTGTTTAGTCTTACAGATTTTACAACAATATTATTTTTGTTTCTTGTTTCGTAAGAATGCATGTCAGAATGCAAAGAGAAGCTGCTCATGTTAGTATTTACATATAATAGGCAGTGATAAATGTACAAGTTGTAAAAGGACATTATACCATATTGTTCAAAAAGGGGTCCATAATTCTTCATGAAAATTCTTTCCTAAGGAAAAAACTTTCTCTCCGCCTATGGATTGAGTCCTCGTCCTTACGCTTGGCTTCTCTATCCTTGGCAGCAGGGATATTTATTTTTCCCTCTTTTGAGTTGGAATGTAGAACACTCGTGTAGCTCGCTTTGTTTTTGTAACAACTGAATGATAATACAACCCAAATGTTTACTTAAAAATGATATTACTTTTTTATTTGCCCCTGAATTGAAATTTGTTGTATGTAGATTTGTTTTATGAAATAACAAATCCCATTTAGATAGGAAAATGTCAAATTTAAATGTCAAACGTGGGTGGAGATTGTTTGGCGAATTCGAATTATCGCTTTGGTGTTTATTGTTACGAGTGTTCTACAGTGGGAAGCAAAAGCTTACCCGTTTGTACAAACAGCTGATAATGAATTGATTGTTATCTAATTGTTGACCAACATTGTTATGTCACTCAGTTTATTAATCATTTTATGCAAAAATACTTCGAAAAAATAAATATTATAGAGACATTTTCCAAATGTGATAATACAAATAACAAATAATGTTTTCAAGATAAATAAATCATTTATTATTAAGAGTTCTGAAAATTTCTGAAAACTTTTGAGGACTGCTGTGAATTCCTCGTTGAAAAGTGCCTGTAGAACGTGCAAATTAGAAACTTGAACTAATTCAAACAAAAAGTTATAGGTGCAAAACGAAATTGGCAAAATTTACATTTTCGCGTATATCTAGTACCTATGCATTTTTTAGAGAAATCAGAAACATTTCTAAATTGGCCCCCTAATGGCACAACGTTGGTCTAATTTAACCAATTTCGTATCTTTTACCGTTCTCGAGATCCCCATGTATATCAAGTTATTTGAGTTATTTGGGACACTTGTATACCTACTTAAAATATCAGTAAACAGGTGTGCTTTAGAAAAATTTTAATTAAAAAATTGTAATAAATTATAAAAATTCTTAAAATTGCCAATATACCTATGCGAACTTTAAATTGTTAATTATTAAAATTTTAAACTCCACATTATGTATCTTCAAATTAATAATAAACTGACAGTTTATTCGGAACAAAAATGAAATCACTTTTGCAGTACCTACATATTTTTCAACTGAAAAATCAGGTTTAATTAAATTGTAACATTATCGTTAATATGTTTATATACGTCGGTACCTCTTTCGCGATACCTATCTTTGTTATAAGTAAAAGATTATAATTTGAACTCCACATTATGTATCTTCAAATTAATAATAAACTGACAGTTTATTCGGAACAAAAATGAAATCACTTTTGCAGTACCTACATATTTTTCAACTGAAAAATCAGGTTTAATTAAATTGTAACATTATCGTTAATATGTTTATATAGGTCGGTACCTCTTTCGCGATACCTATCTTTGTTGTAAGTAAAAGATTATAATTTGAACATAACTGCAAAGTACTACTATTTATTTTAAAATTTTTGATTTTAAAACACCGCAATATTTTTATTACTATATTTCTCTGACAATTCAACTCATGTTTCATCTGTCATAAATGGACCAATCAATTTTGAGGATTTATAAATTTTCCACCAATTGAAACGAATTTTTTCGACAATTTATCACTAGTGCTCGCAGCGACATAATTTTTCGACAATTTTCACTAGTGATCCAATCGACAATTTTAAACAATTGAATATATCTTTATTAATAAAAATCCTATTGTTATAACTGTTGTAATGAAAGTGAAGCTATTTATAAATCATTTTCATAAAGAAAGAATACATTTTTATTCGGTGAATTGTCCTCCGAATACCATTCGTGTTCCAAGTTATGTAGACAATTTTTGTGGCTGCATCACTCATGATTATTACGCTTAAGAAAATAGCACTCGTGCTACGCACTCGTGCAATTTTCAATCAAGCGTAATAACCATTCGTGATACAGCAACAAAAATTGTCGACATAACTTGGAACACTAGTGGTATTATATATGAATATTTTTTGACAGATGATTTAACCAATTATATTGCGTAATGATGACGTCAAATGACGTAATGCAACCAATAGAATTGAAAATGTAAAATGATGTATCTGACAACATAATTATGTAGATTAGGTTTTATTTTGTTACAAAAATAAATTAATTTGTCACATGAAACGTCAAAAATGTTTAGCAATATGAGTCGTTTTGGTAGTATTTTTAACAAGAAAAATATTCTTCCTAAATATCATTCGAGATAATAATTTTTTGAGAGAATTGTTGTCTATTCCACGGCAACTTATTGCAATTTCACTCCACAAAACATCACGGAAAATTCCCCTCAACTTCGTTTCGAGCAATTCTCAGATGATGTTTTGTGTCATGAAATTGTTAGAAATAAGTTGCCGTGGAAACGACAAAGCAATTCTCAAAAAATTATCATCCCTTATGGTATTACCCCTGAATATATAAGTCATGAATCACGTGATACATATTTGACTAATTTGATTGGCTAAAATAGGGCAGTAAGAGGCTATCAAATCGAAGATATTTTTTATCAGCGCTGTTACATGTCAACTGTTTTGCTTATTAATTATAAACTGTCAGTTTCTCAATCTGAGATTGCTGTTTGTCAAAATTCAGACATAAAATGTGTCAGGATAGAGACAATAGGGAAGAACACGCCAAATTGAGAAAGGTAAACAGAATTTAAAACGTTTTTGACAGCTATTGAAAAAATATAACCAAACATTTTGGACTCATTCATTATATATTCGCCCCAAATATATCTGGCTATGATTAAGCATAGGTGACAGCATTTGTTAAGTGGTTTACCCCTTTATGCATCAACACATCTTGCAAATTGTGAAATTGTTTAAGTCATTCTGTGTTGTGTACAAGAAGCGTAGAACTTGCTAATGTAAACTTATGTGAAATGTATGGGTTTCTTGTTCTTACCCTGTTAGCTTTGGCGATTGCTGCTGCTGTACAGGCTGCCCCATCTGGCCCCACGCTGTTTGCATTGGCCCCATTACACTGCAACAAAACACAATTGTTACAAGAAATTCTAACTTATCCATATGTGTTCAAATTAAACTTTACACTTAAATATCGAAAATTATCATATATAATATCCCAAGTGCATGTCAAACTGTCAATAATACGAATGCGAATGCGCACGAGAGAAAATTATCGACAATTACATGCACGAGAGATATTCAAAGGACTATTTCCCGATTAAAATTTAACCAAACGCTGTTTCTCTCATGAAAAATAAAGCAAAATCTAAAAACTTCCTTTGACAGCAAGTCAGAATCACATTGCCACGCCGTATCCAAATACGACAATTTTGCACTAGTGCAAATTATCGTAAATTTACAATAGTGCAAAATTATCGTGTAATTCTACGTTGATTGGACGACATTCAGAAATGTCAAACTTCTGATTGGTTTAAATTTTATGAGGGAAATAGTCGACATTATTTTGTTAATGTTAAAACGCTGATTGTAGAACCCTATGAGGAAGGCTGCAGTAATAGCCGAAATTGGTTTAAATTTAACAATTATTGAATAACTGCATAATCCGAATATCTAATAACAATAATACCTGTACATACTGTGACGCTCCTACCTGACTGATGTCGCAGATTTCCAGGTTGTGCTGCGGTAGTGGTTGCTCGGGCGCCTTAACTGACAGACGGAGCAGCGTCGAACCTGTAATTAGGGGTGCCGGATACTCAGAGGAAGCCAGGGGATTTGAAATTACTAACTCGCAACTTCGATGACAGAAATATAACGAATTTATTGAAATCATAAATTTAATACACGTTGTGTAATTATTTATTTCCTTAATATTTAAAATACTTGAAAATACGGAAAAATTATTTATCATAAACTTGACTGGTGAACTAAATACATAAAATAAAAAAATAAAAAAACAAAGTTGTCCCAAGCTGGGAATAGAACCCGGGTCCTCCGTGTGGCGAGCGAGATGCGTAACCACTAGACCGTACGGAGCTGTGATGGATTGAAGGTCGCACCTCGTCAAGTGAGCAGCAGTGGACGTCGTGAGACAGCGTTTTTGTTTGTTCTTATTTTATTCGCGTTGTATGATCAGAATTGGACAGCGGTAGACAGATTAAAGAAATGGAAACCGGGAGGGCCCTAGACTGCCAAGGCACTCGACCGTAGAGATTTGAGAAACACCCTAGACTGCCAAGGTGTTCAACTCACAGACACAAGTAAAGATGGGATCGCCCTAGACTACCAAGGCGATCACCCAGAAATGAAATAAACTAGAGGAACACCCTAGACTGCCAAGGTGTTCAACTCACAGACACAAGTAAAGATGGGATCGCCCTAGACTACCAAGGCGATCACCCAGAAATGAAATAAACTAGAGGAACACCCTAGACTGCCAAGGTGTTCAACTCACAGACACAAGTAAAGATGGGACCGCCCTAGACTACCAAGGCGATCACTCAGAAATGAAATAAACTAGAGGAACACCCTAGACTGCCAAGGTGTTCAACTCACGGAGACTTTGAAATTTAGAAAAATGTCTTACCAAGACAGATGACGGACAGCGGACTGTAGGTACTGGACTCAAGCGTTTATCTCCCTAGACTACCAAGGAGACTAACTGCTTTGGCTGTGTTTAGCACGGCTTTTATACCCAAAACTTAATTAAAAATTAATTGTTCTGCGGCAAAAATGGAAAATTAAATTATTTTATTTAATCGACTGATGTCCGTTAACAAGTTCTGGCCGTTATTTTAAATTTAAGAATAAAAATAAAAATGAGAATCTAGTAGGATTCGAACCGTGACTCTCAATCTGTCTACCCGCTGTCTGCTGCTGCTTTACCGACTGAGCCATCCGGACTGCTTGCAGTGGGCGTTGCTTACGGTGTTCGGTATTGAGGCGAGGCGAGAAACGCTTCGTCACAATACTTAGTTTTAATAATAGTATATTATACAATACAATGACTGTATATTATAATGGATACTATTATTCCTGAAGATGAAGTTTACAACACGAGAGAGCAAGGCAAGCTAGGGTTTTAATCATCTGAGGGAATAATAGCCATTATAGCGAGTTATATGCTGTACTTTATCTACGACTAAATTATTACGTACGAGATTTTAATAAAATACCAATTCGCAAAAATTTTGACATTTCCACAATGTCAATTCTCTATCACCATGGTTACATCATTAAACATTGCAATGTTAAAAAATAATAATTTGCACGGAGAAATTGATTCAGGTAAAGTACCTAATTTTCTGATTGCTGCAGAGGAGGGAATACTGACTATTATTCCCTGCGGGATCAATATATGGCATTATGTTGACAACATCACACATTTAAAGTTAATATTATACATTAGTCCTAGGTTTACCACATTTCGAGAACTGTGTCGTAAAAATAAATAAATAAAATTTATTAATAATTTTATGAGTTCTGAAATTTTCTATCAATCTACTTCTTTTTTGTTAATGTTAATTATTTTGGTAAGTACTTAAACATTGACTATATAATTTTTTTCAATAATTTATTGCTGTTATAGTTGACAAGAAATCAGTTGGGTTTTTATTAAATAAAAAAATCTTGAGGTCAATATAAGAAATCGTTTTATTAGCTTGAATGAACTATTATTGGGTAGTTATTTTTAAATCGACAAATTACGCAAATTATGGATGATGAATTTTTAAATATCCTTCTCAGAATAAAAGGAAATCTATTCTTATCTTCATTAATAACTAATATTATAATGATTGCTTCCGTCAATGTCTATATCAGTGGTGCACAGACTTTTGACATCGCGGGCAATACACTTTTTTGAATTAATTAAGGGCCACCTAAGTAAGATACCAACATATTTGTATTCTAAATTATAATAATAAATATAGACGGGTTTCAAACCAAATCATTTTTTACAAAATAATATCAAAAATTATATTTATATGCCTCCGGTCGGCATCGCTAGTTTTCCATATCTCAAAATCCGCCAGAAACTCTTTGTTGCCAGCCTAGGCCGGCAAACAACCGGAAATTATAGGTTGGCATCTTTACATTACTATAGTTGTCAAGCAGATGTCAATTTTATGCGTTGAATATTTTTTATACAAGAGTTAACAAGATTTTGATAAGTTTTAGACGTAAATCGTTAATAGAAACTGAAATAAATATATTGTAAGCTCAAATGCAAGTATTCAGTGCACAATTTTTTAGGTTATGTATAATTATTTTATATTTTTGTAATGAAATCGGCACATAAAATATTGTGTATTACACGTCCAGAAACTGTTATGCTAGTGCTCGTAATTTGCAAGCCTCGCCTGTGGCTCGGCGTGTCAAAAATACTCGCTCTTGCAAAATATCAATTTCTGGCCTTGTGATACAAATAACTATTATTGTAGGTAATAATAACAGAACTAAGTAACAGAAAAAATGACAAATAATTTTAAAATTTCAATTTTTTAAAATTCCATAAAGAGCCACACTTGCGCATCACTGGTCTATATACTTTTGCTTACATTTACTAATTGTGTCTTTATTTACTACTTGTAGAATAGTTTAACTATTTGTAATAAATTTAATCTTTTATCACCTATAATTAATTTGTACCCCGATCTACGTAAGAAAAAAATTTCAATGTGCTAACGTCTTGTAGTTTTACTAATAAAAAAAATGATATACTGATTACAGACAAAAAAGATTTTTTTCAAAATTCGCAAAAATAAGGGTAGTGAAAACATAAGTTCCATTTGTTTGAACGTCCATTTAACTGCTTATTTATTATGTTATTTATAAAATAAAATTATAAATAGTATCAGACTATCTACAAATAGTCACTTCTTATGTAATAATTAATAAATAAACATTTAAATGACGTTCAAACCAATGGAACTTATATTTTCACTATCCTTATTGAATTTTGAAAATAAATTTGTAATCAGTATATCAAATTATATAACTTATTAAAGTTGCGTGCAGAAGTATAGAAACACCCTATATAAATTATGTAGGTATTTTATTATAATAATTATACTCAAATTTAATTAAAATTATTGTTATCGATATTCACACACAATAATACACACGTTTATATTAACGATTTATTGCTCGTAACCAGTAACTTGTACGTCTTTACACTTACATTTATAGAATCATACCTACTGCCTAAATAATAAACCAACATCTTACAAGTAAACAGCATTATACAATACTACTAATTTAATTCTAATTATTAACAACTGATGCAATCGCTAACATTATGAATTTCAAATATTAATTAGTTTGTAGAGTAAATTTCCTAAGGGAACTTTTATAGAAAGCATCAAACTTGACATTTAATTTGATATTTCGACTTGTTGACAGTAACGTACTCTATAACTTTGATTTAAATTTATTATCTTAGTTCAGAAAGATACTACAGGTACTTAAAAATTAGTTTTTAAAGACCATTTCATCTAGCATTTATCCATTAGCATTCTATCTTATTTTCGATGACTTATTCCCATAATTAGACTTCAGTAGTATTTGTAGGTATACCTACTTTTATTTAGGATTATGCTATATAATTAATTTAAGTTTAAAATGACATCTGTCAGATTACGATTGATAAGATTTATAAGATTGATGTACTTATGCAACAGAAGTTTCAATTTATCATTATCTTTAATACAAGAAGTATTATTGACCAAAAAGAAAGTTAGGCACAATTACAATTTTCACCTGTAAATATTTAATAGACTAAAAACATAAGCATTCAATCCTCGTAGATAAATATAATAATATGAATATGATTATTCTTCTCTCTAAAATATAAGCGTCATCTCTGCAATATTCTCCTGCAAATATTCATCTCGTGTTTCCTGCCCCTGCGGATGATTAATTGTCCTGCAAGTAAAGCGCGCACCGCAGCTTCCCGCAGGATTCAGCAGGACGAGGACGCAGGGGACAAACCAGGAAAAGTGTCAGCCGAGTGCATTGGGACGCGCGCTGTATAAAGGATAATGAAATGATATAATGAAGGTTGCTGTATTTGAGGCAGCGGGTTTTTTAATTTACGCTGAATTGAGAATAACAGGTTCAAGGAAAAATACTAAATTATTTTGAGGGTTTATCAATTACTTATTATTAACTGCAATCATACAAGAGCTTTTTATTTTGCCGGACAAATCTCTGTATTGAAACCGTGTTGCCAAGCAATTTGAAAAGAAAAAATATTTAATAAAATCAGGACACCGTTGGTAGAGATATTTATTTTAAACTAATTTTTCGAGTCGAATGTTGAGATGTCAAACAGAAATTTATTCAGAGCAAATAGAATGCTCGAGTGTAATTCAACGAGATAATTTAACGACTCCTTTGGTTCTTCTTTACAAATATTCCCAAAATATAACCATTAGAAATATGTAGCAAAACGACATTTTAGTGTTTTGTTTGGTTGCTAAGAACGTAAATAAGGTTTTATCACTCGCAAAAAGTTACCAGATCCACTGTCGAAGTGATAAAATTGTGTATTGTTTATACAGGAGTGAAATTATCAACTGTAATTACACAAGAGCTTTTTATTTCGCAAGATAAATTTCTGTTTGTATTGAAACCTTGTTTCCTAGCAATTTGAAAAGAAAAACACTTTAATAAAATCACGACACCGTAGTGAAAATTCACATGAAGATAGTAAGCTTTTGGAACACTGAAAATTTCCACACTAATTTTGTGCACTGAGTGCAATTTATTTAAAATAACATTTGATTCCCTATGTTTCATTTTAAAAAAGAACGCTCTAATAAATTAAAAACTCTGTCAAAGTTTTGATAATCCTGTAGGTTTGTTACCATCAAAAACAAAAATAAAATAAACTCACCGTACTCACTCGCACGTATGTATACTTTAGTAAATACGTACAAAATACGTTATTAAAATAGGTAATAAATAACAACCATTTCGAAACATACTTAGGTAGTTGATTTGTGCCCCATTTTTGACAGCTACCCAATGTTTTTCGATGCACTAATAGTCCACGCACAAAATACGCACATTACACTTAAAACTACGACTGAATTAACGCACTTTTCAGCTTAAAAACACCCGACATACAGTTTAAAATGCACTCAGTTCTTGCATTTATACACTACTAACAGCAGATTCTGCTAAGATTCTGATCTGTGCGGATCAATTAGGAAATCGACGCGTTCGTTCGTTCACTCCGGTTTGCCACAAGACGTTATTTTTATGAAATGAATTTCCCAGATGTACATTTTTATAGAAATAAAAATTTGTATGTGAATTGTACTTAGTTTTTTTAAATGATTTTTTCAAATTCGTATTTCTTTCTGGCCCACCCGTTATTTGAATTTAAAAAATAATATATTTATTTATTTTTACATTAATTTCATTTGTTACCAAAAGATGGAAGCACATTGCTTTCGAAACGTCGTATTATAAATAATAATATATTATTTAACGAGCACACAATGTAAGATATAATTCAAGACGATGAAAGTTTATGCGCGAGCTGCAGGCGAGTGTATAATTATCCGAGTTAATTATACCCATTATGTGCGAATAAAATACGACGTTTTATTTACGACTTTTTGTAAAACATTTCTTTACAAATTATAACAAGAATATTATGCGATTTATAATACCGAGGATGTTGCTAAGCGACGAGGTGAAATCGAGTCTCTGTATACATACAAGGTGGCTTAAATCGCATATATTCGCGTTATATTCAAAGCTTAATGTATCATCAACGACAGCGATGTTAAAACAAATCAACAATTTTATCTGTCTATCAGTTGACAGTTCGCATATTATTTTGATGTTATTATGGTTGTATCTAACGTATTAAGTCTGTAACTAATGAATTATAAGTATCTAACGTATTATAAGTAACTAACGTATTATGTTCTTTATAATTATCAATAAATATGGCATATAAAAAAATGAACCCGTAAAAACAAAGTTTTTGACTATAAATCCTTTATATATGAGACTCGATCGATATTTATTTATATTTTTGTTTTCATTGTAACTCTTTCTTAGATAGTGTGTTTCAAGATCAAGAAAGAGTTAAAAAGAGTAGGGTATGGCGGGGGGTCTTGTGCTGGCCAAATCTGATTTTTTCTTGTGCCAAAGTAAATGTTTGGTCACAACGAATCTATGTACCAAATTTCAGATTGAATGGATAAGGGGAAATGAGTATGGCGGGAAGTCTTGTGCTGACCACATCAGATTTTTTCTTGTGCCAAAGTAAATGTTTGGTCACAACGAATCTATGTACATAATTTCAGATTGATTGGATATAGGGAAATGGGTTTGGGGTATGGCGGGAGGTCTTGTGCTGGCCACATCAGATTTTTTCTTGTGCCAAAGTGCATTGTTAGGTGACAAAAGTCTATTTTCAAAAATTTCAGCTCGATATGATCTCGGGAAGTGGGTCATTTTTTACTTTTGTTTTTTTGCCGTACGTACGCATGACGGTGAAGTTAATATAAAGGATTAAAAAAGTAATAACAGTTGATGATACGATTATAAATATTAAATTGAATTTCTAGAAAATAATATAATACGTTTTATAATGTTGCCATCAGCTACTTATTTTCATATTTTAATAACAGGCCGCGTTATATTTTCTAATAAATAACCCTTATTCTTTCTGGAAAATGTGCACAAAGGGCTGATAAATTTTTATCGTTTCGCGGCATCACTTGTACCTCGTAATTAAATTACTTTAGCACGTTAACAAACATAGTGGGAAATTGTCAAGTCCGTTGTTACTTATAATTTAATTTCTTCATTAGCTGACGACGAGTAATTATTTTCATTCTCGCCGAGTTCAAGATTAAATCTAATAAATTATGTTTGACGACGAAATATTATTCGCGGAGACGAAGCAACGGCCATTATTTTAATCGTCGCTGTTCATAAATTACGTCGCTGATTTTTCCCCGCGACTGACGATATTATTGCGATATTTTAAACTGTGACAATTACAAATTGAACATTTTACACCCTATTTTATGCGCAATACTAAAGAGGGATTACATTGTGTCTATAATTTTTAGTTTTTAATTGACATTTTAAGCTTTGGACTGGAAAAAAATTTGGGATAAGATTTTATTATATTTACTTCCACAACTATTATGAATCTATTTATAGATAGAGTATTGTGATTTTCATCGACATTGATGTAAAACATATTTAAAAAGAAATTATATGTCTTTTTATCGATCATTCTGTCAGTCATTTTCTCGATGATTGCTAAAATTTGTAATAGTTATTTATATATCAAGGACATCATGATGATGTTTATGCTCATCCGAGGGCGACATGTTTACAAGCCCAAGGGCCTCTGGTCCGAGGGTCTGTAAATCGCCCGAGGGCTATAAACATCAATGATGCCCGTGGTGCATACAATATTTTATGTCTTACTATTTTATTTAAAATATTGAGCGCGTGACATTTCGCTTTGACTTTTCGAATTTTGTTAATATTTTTGGTATCCTAGTAATAGACAGAAAATATATTAATTTCAGAAGAAAAACATTAGTGATGTCTCAATATTACTATGGCAATTTCTTAATGCCCTAGGGTATAATGTAGTATATAACATACCTCGTATCCATGACATAATTAAACAATTACATACTAGGAAGACATAAAATTATTTTTGGCCTCGTGACGTGTAAACATAACAATCACGCATCGTTGACGTTTATGGTAGTTGCGATTTTACAGACTTGTCATGAGTTTATTACACGGGGGTTAGATTATTTAGAGGTTATTATATAAAAATTGCTTTGTAATAAAAAAGAAAACCTTTAAAACGCTTGTTTGTCCAGTAAATTATTTAATAGTCTGAAATAAGTGAACAAGTTTCACTTTAAATGTGACATTTGCTGACTCAAATGCACGTTTTTAATTATATTGACATTTCATTGTTTTCAAGATTGTTTTTCAACGCGGCTGGATTTTAAAATGTTCACATCATACGTATAACAGTATTAGATTGAGATCATCACAAAAATGACTTGTTTTTCAATGAGTATTATTGCCATGCAATAGGCTCTTAAGGATGGATCTTCTTAAGCGCGCCACACATGTATGTACGTGAACACCTTTATTATTATTATGTAAATTAGACAAAGTCAAAAAGTTATAATGATAACAAATAATAATAATAAATGGTAGTGTTGTACTACGGTGGGGTTGCCCTCGTGTCGTCACAGCTATTCTCAGTTGTGTGACATAATGATGGACCGCTGAGATATTGCTGTATTTAGACACATAAATTTTCTCTCATAACAAATAATGCTGTACCTATGTAGTTTGTTTTCATTTCTATTCGCTATGCAATTGTTCACCCGCCTTTATATTTTTTGATCCAACCAGAGAATCCCAGCCTTAAACTGCCCTCATCTGCTGCTCCAATTGATCCGTTCTTAATTATCCTTCGTCTCGGCAGGTATCCGTCCTGCAGAGAACGAGGAATCGTTCTCCTGCACCGCGGTCCCTAAACGCCCTTAAACGTGATTAAGGGCGCGCTGTGTGTTTATTTACGCTTTTGTAGTTTTTGGGTCAGAGAGCTGCAGCCGCCCGAGTTAATTACTTTATGGCAGGGTTTTACTCGGCGGCGGTTTTAAATTCGCGGACACCAGATGGGGACGTCACTTCCGGTTAATTTTTAATCTGTGGGGGAGAGGTTAAGATGGCGTGGAAATATGGGTGGAAGAAAGTATTGTGAAACTAGGGGAGAGTAGGAGGATTGGGATAACTTTTACATAGTTGCACATTGCGGATCTCTGCAGTGATAAAAATAAAAACCAATAATAAGTGCTTCAACTATCCGTCTTTAAAGTTCATTATACTATTATATTGTATATTTTATATATCATTATAAACATCAAATAAATAAAAAAAAACTTTATTCTAACCAATACTAACAACCCACAACCACAACTGTCTGTTTCAAAACACCTAGACCAACTTAAATCGTAATTTCTATTCAACAACTAACACATAGTAGTTTAAATAAATTTCTGGTTATCTAATCTGTTTGTTATTTTGTTCACTTAAGTGACAAATCACTGTACATTTCGTCATAAGAAGAAACAATTTATAATTTTTCGATTTTTCAGCTATTCGTTTGGGTTTTCTCAATTTTTTTTTTAAACCACCCCTGTATTAGAGCGAACAAAGCAACAAAAAAATTCAAATCGGTCAAGTCATTCTCAAGTTATGGCGTGACCAGAAAAACAGGGATTCATTTGTAGCAAGATGACTCTCATCTGCTAGGCTCTGAATTTTTGTTATCTTAAGTTATATTTAGATACAACGGTTCAAAGGTCATTTTCATCCCTCCGTACCCCTAAGCCTGATGTCCCCATGACTTTTGGGCGTCTGAGGACACTTCTTGTAGAGAGTCGGGGTAAAGTGGTTCTACGATAATGTAGCCCTTGTGTGCGGTTACGCAGTGTTGCGTAACTTTAAGTATTTTTTATAAATTTATAGTATTTTTTCTTTGCATTAGTGTTTATTCGATATGTGTGTGTTTATTAAAGTTAAATATTTAAGTAAAGTGTGTTTTAAAGATTTTGAATGTTATGATTAATTCCGCTCCCTAATTCATCACTTCCCAACTACGCCACGACTGGTTCCCCCTATTTTCACCCTATATTGCTACACATTTTTATAGATAAAACATTAAATTAATATATTTTATTATGTTTTTAAAATTCAACTTCTTGCTGAGACACATTATATACTCGTATGTATAATAACGGATATTTGGAGACAAAAATGTAAGTAATCTGTCAACGACTTCTCTAAGTTGATTGTCTGCCGCCAATTCCTGTCATGCCTCAATCGCTGATCAAGTTTGTAGTTCGCGGGCGGAATTTGTAATTTTCATACATTCTTGCGTTGGAATTAGCCGCCCAGCTACCCGTGTTGGCATTTGGTGACTGCCGCCAGCACAAATTAACATAATCAATGTATTTTTGGAACGTCAGGAATTTCTGTGACACAGAGGGTTGAGTTTTGATTTGGACGAAGAGATATATAAAGAGGAATAATTTGGGGTGTCATAGAAAATTGATGGATTATTTTTTATGTGCGGGAAAAGATTTAAGGTAGGGTATTTTTGGACGCATATTTATCTTTGTTTCTTTTGTTCTGGTACATTATATCTGGAGTAAATTCTTCTGTATTGTACGTTCCACCTATACTTCAGAGGAAGTGTAAAAATAGTAGTAAAAATAATGAAACACATAATTGATTGCTATTCTATTCAGATATAGTTTATAAATTAACTTAACATATAACAACTAAATTCGGCAACACAATTAGGGGAACACTTGAAATGAGGTGAAATTTCATCCATTTTCAAATCGGCATAACTCGGCGTATTTTCAGTCGATTTCGATGATCCTTCGAGGGCGAAAAACTTTGAAGTGTCTACTTTAAAGTTATGCATGCGAACTTGAGCGTCACCCCTTTCGCCCCCCTCCAGCACCCATGTGAAAAAATGCTTTTAAATCAAAAAAATGTCCAACTTTGACGATGTGTACGAAGTTGAAAAAATTGTTTCGACTCGATTTACCAGAAGGGCACTAAAATTTGTTCAATTTCCTGTGCAGGACTCATAGAATAATAATATAACAGTTATATATTTTTTTATAAACATTTATACCTAATCAATATTATTTATTTGTCATCATAAATAAATAAATAATGATAATTTCATATTACAAGAAATAAATTCATTAAATATGAAATGAAATTATTGGTCAATATGTTATAGTTATTTAAATAAATGAAATTTTAAATAATATAAATTGGATGATAACAATGCATTATGATAATTGTGTTGTTTTGTCGAAAGTCGAATATGTAATTATGTTTCAATTTATCATAAATTATTACAGAATTTAATACGGTAACAAAGACAAAGGTTGATATATCACACTTACCTACATACAAATAGAAAGCATCTGAAAAAAAATTTGATTTTTTAATAATTATTAGGTACAAGATAAGTCTTCTAGTATTATTTTTCTACTGCCTATCGTATATTGGGAATAACATCTAGTATACCATCATGTGTGGATATGAATATCATATCCACATCAAGTGTGAATATGAAATTTGAGGTCAAAAAATATTAATGCATGCTAATTGTGTTTTTATCGTGACAAATAATAATTAAAAACATTAAATGAATTGTTATTTAATCATAAATTATGTTTAAAAGCATTATTTTATTGTAAAAAGGACGTTAGCAACAAATATTCAAATGTCATATAAAAAAATAATTGATGTACCCAACCCTACTTTTAAATAATTTTTGCATCATATTAATTGTATTTAATTGCAAAAACGAGTTTAGTTATTTGATCGTAGAAAAAATAGACCGTAAAACTCGAGTAGATTCGTTCTCGTGCGATATAGGCATCATATCCACTCTTGTTGTACAATATAATATTACATGAATTGATATATTGCAGAAGCTTTCTTAGATATAAAATATAAATCTATGCTTGTACCCGTGTTTAATTAATTATACATTTTAGAGGCATAATTTATCATTCTTAAACAAACTGAACTTGAAATGTCTGCCCATTTATTTCAAATTTGAAAACGGCACAAACGAAGATTTGTTTTGTAATGTATATGAATTTCGGTTCATTGTCGCAAACTTAAATGCTCATGAATAATAGCCATCATTATACGCTTGCCGAATAGTACACAATAATTATTTTCTTGTCTACTGTAGTGGCGTGCCGTAGAATTTAGTTAATAATCAGATAACAATGTAAACAAATAAAGTTCATTTCAACAACCTTTCTCTACATTTTCGTGCCCGCTATCTTTTGATAAAAACTGCCCCAATTTCAACTAATAAATTACCCATCTATAAATAAATTTATCAGCCTCAAAAATTGCTTAACTTATTGAACAAACTTCAAACTTCAAATTGTGACTAATAATCCTGTGGAGAATGAAATGTCAAAGGACAAAGGACTCTGTATGTAACACGTATTTAAATTGCCGCCAGTTCCAAACCCTGAATAAGTAATTAAGGCTTATATCGTATCTGGTGCGGTTTAGGGATTTTTTATTGTGGTGTTTTTGTTTAGTGATTTTGAGGTTTAAAGGTTTATTGTATTTATTTGGTAATTTAGATGAAACGGATCATTAACTAATTTGCAATTTGGGAACTAATTGCAGATGAAACACATTTTACAATGTGTCAATAATAAAAGCTATTTACACATGCACACAACAAATTATAGTCTGTTAAAGTAAATAATTAATTATATATAGGTAGGTACTAGAAACAAATGTTCAAATTCATATAAATAAATTACCTATTTATTTGGGTTAATTTATTTACCCAAATAAATAATTATACATTTATTTACAAAGTTTTTCTTAAATTATCTTGATAAATAGAGCATTTATGATAATACTATTATGTTTCATTAAATATAACAGAAAATTTTTTAAAATATTTTTTTTTACCATTTATAAACTGTAGGACAATTTAAATCTACTTTTTTGAAATTCCAGCATCTTTTTGTCCATGATATAAAATTTGTTTGTACACAAAATTTGAATTATTATGAAAGTGACAGTACAGTTGACATCTTTTGCTTGTATCTTGGTTTACATTATCGTTTACATAACTATGACATGAACATGAAACTATTAAAATGTAAGTAAAACTATTTATTAGATTAGTAGAATAAGCAGAATTGGGCGTGAGGTCGTGTGCTGGCCACAGCAGATTTTTTATGTTTCGTTGACAAAATATTAATACTCAAAACTTCTACATCATCTCAAATATCGTGATATGTTTCGTGTGCTACGTTGAATTTTTGAGTAATGTTTGTGTCACAAATTTATTTAATTATTATAAACATTGTTTTTGTTATTCTCTTATTTATGTTTTTCATATTTTTCTTCTTCATTGTACAACTGTTGTTGATTTACATTTTTATTGTTTTGTAATGGTTAAGTGTAAAACAAGCTTAAGGTGAACTTCGCCATTTAAAAATAAAATCAATTTATTATCATTATTATTATTGTTATTATTTCAGAGGTACCCTGCATTATTATTGTAGTTGTGCTTAATTTAGCAATTATTACTCTTTCAAATGGTTACGAAATTTGGTGGCAGCGCTTATAGTAAATTTATCATTCGTGAAACTATCATTACAAAATTAAGTATTAGCTTATTAAGCTGTTGTCATTCGAAATATACCTTCGATTTATTAAAAAAATTTAGATTTAAATGGAGCATATAGGCAAGTATATTGTATGACGGTATAACTGAGTTTCTGACTACTAGGTTCGAATTCAGTCAGGAACACATTTCAGTTCAATGGCTCACACAATTACACCTGTAGCGTAATTTCTACTAAGAACAATTAATTAAAAAGTAATAACTCGCAGTTTGTGAGGTTGCCACTCCCAAGTTAATTTAATTTTCCAAAAATTATTTTTATTCTACACCTGTATAAAAAATATGACACGTATGTACTTCAATTCTGTGAAGAAATCAGTTATAATCCCCGTAACTGCTGTTCGTCCCATCGTGCTGCATTTCGCGTGTCCAACAACAATCACCCGATTTGAATTCAACCCTGACCAGACTAAGGAAATCTAAGAAACCGTGTGACGTAGCAGTAGCCCAGCCACCCCTCGTCACGCAGGGATGTCACGCTACCTTACCCCGCACCCCCACCACCAAAGAGCTGGAGTATTACGTGACGGGTTACCTCACAGGGGTTGTGTTGTGACGTCACTAATACGTACAAAGCCATATATGAGAATTTTGAAGAAACGTGTGGAGGGTAACATAAAAAATTAATGCGAATATTGATGTACCTACAGAGAGAAGAGAAGTTAAACGAAGTTTCGTACGCTACTGAAACTGATTACTCATGTTTACATTATTATAATATTATTCTTGAATTATCTACCTTATTTACTAACCATGCAGTCCAGTAATCATCCTTATTCGGAATAATCAGGGTTGTTCATCTACGCGTAAAGTATTATTCTCTACGTCTACACGTAAAGTTTGCGTAAACTATGTAAAATGTAAACAATGTAGACTTTGCGTAAAGTATGTAAATAATTCAATTGTCAGAAAATCTAACCTATAATTTTATTAATTTTTGGTAGGACTGTGTTTTGTCTACATTGTCTACACTGGTTATATTGTTTACACGGATACTGCATGCGTAGATTACGTGTTTGTCTACGCGTAAAATTACACGTAATCTACGTCGCGTAGACTATGTGAACAACCCTGGGAATAATTCAATGAATTTTATAAATCGACAATAAAGACACTAACTGAGCAGAATCACAAAAATATTTCATTTCTTAAGCAACAAATAATAAAATACTGTCATATAGACCAGTCGGGAAATCCGAAATTCGCTCTATTTCTAACGTCTAGGTGCATTTTATGTAACATTTTGGTAACATGAGTTTCTAGACTAATTTGACCCCGCTGAATTCGAATCTGCCCGTTACCAAGCCAAATTTTGCATGCAACACCCGGAATCCAAGATGGCGGCCGTTTTTTGAATCTTCAAGTAAACACGTAAATATTGTTGTATTTTTTAGAATGATGAGTCTTTTTCTAGGTTTTCGGTGTCTCTGATTTCATTGAATCACACAGTTTTGACATTCAAGTGTAATATTCAAGATGGCGGCCAAAGAAACCGGAAGTTAAACCGTCCAAAGAATATACAAAAACATTTTAATCAACTTTTGGGTTATCAAGGGCCTTACAAAAATTTAATATAATGTATATTACGTAAAATTTACAAAGCAATCCAATGCCGCAAACCGGAAGTCGATATCTTTATCCGTTCAGAAAGTAGAATTGATTAAACACAAAAACACATTTTAGATTCTTAAATTTTGCAATTTTCACTTGAAGATAATAATTAAATTTTTGGTTATCAATGGCCTTACAAAAAAATTAATTATGAAATATCTTACGTAAAATTTACCAAGGAATCCAACGCTGCAAACCGGAAGTCGATATCTTTATCCGTTTAGAAAGTAGAGTTGATTAAACACAAAAAATATTTAAAATTCTTAAATTTTGCAATTTTCACTTGAAGATAATAATTAAATTTTTGGTTATCAATGGCCTTACAAAAAAATTAATTATAATGTATCTTACGTAAAATTTAATAAGGAATCCAACGCTTCAAACCGGAAGTCGATATCTTTATTCGTTCAGAAAGTATAGTTGATTAAACACAAAAAATATTTAAAATTCTTAAATTTTGCAATTTTCATTTGAAGATAATAATTCAATTTTGGGTTATCAAGGGCCTTACAAAACATTTAATATAATGTATATTACGTAAAATTTACCAAGGAATCCAACGCTGCAAACCGGAAGTCGATATCTTTATCCGTTTAGAAAGTAGAGTTGATTAAACACAAAAAATATTTAAAATTTTTAAATTTTGCAATTTTCACTTGAAGATAATAATTATATTTTGGGTTATCAAGGGCCTACCATAAAATTTAACATAATGATTCTTACATAAAATTTACTAAGGAATCCAACGCCGCAAACCGGAAGTCGATATCTTTATCCGTTTAGAAAGTAGAGTTGATTAAACACAAAAAATATTTAAAATTCTTAAATTTTGCAATTTTCACTTGAAGATAATAATTCAATTTTGGGTTATCAAGGGCCTTACAAAACATTTAATATAATGTTTCTTACGTAAAATTTACTAAGAAATCCAACGCCGCAAACCGGAAGTCGATATCTTTATTCGTTCAGAAAGTATAGTTGATTAAACACAAAAAATATTTAAAATTCTTAAATTGTGCAATTTTCATTTGCAGATAATAATTCCATTTTGGGTTATCAAGGACCTTACAAAACATTTAATGTAATGTGTCTTACGTAAAATTTACTAAGAAATCTAACGCCGCAAACCGGAAGTCGATATCTTTATCCGTTTAGAAAGTAGAGTTGATTAAACACAAAAAATATTTAAAATTCTTCAATTTTGCAATTTTCACTTGAAGATAATAATTTAATTTTGGGTTATCAAGGGTCTTATAAAACATTTAGTATAATGTATCTTACGTAAAATTTACTAAGAAATCCAACACCGCAAACCGGAAGTCGATATCTTTATCCGTTCAGAAAGTAGAGTTGATTAAACACAAAAAATATTTTAGATTCTTAAATTTTGCAATTTTCACTTGAAGATAATAATTCACACTTCTAGGTGCATTTTATGTAACATTTTGGTAACATGAGTTTCTAGACTAATTTGACCCCGCTAATCTGCCCGTTACCAAGCCGAATTTTGCATGCAACACCCGGAATCCAAGATGGCGTTTTTGAATCTTTACGTGAAACAAGTAAATATTATTGTATTTTTGTTGTATATATCGTAAGTTATATATATATATATATATATATATATCGTAAGTTGAATAAATTGTTTGGTATATTCTTTGGACAGTTAACTTCCGGTTTCTTGAGCCGCCATCTTGAATATTACATTTATGGCAATTGAATGTCAAAACTGTGTGATTCAATGAAATCAGAGAAACCGAAAACCTAGAAAAAGACTCATCATTCTCAAAAATTCAACAATATTTACGTGTTTTACGTGAAGATTCAAAAAACGGCCGCCATCTTGGATTCCGGGTGTTGCATGCAAAATTCGGCTTGGTAACGGGCAGATTCGAATTCAGCGGGGTCAAATTAGTCTAGAAACTCATGTTACCAAAATGTTACATAAAATGCACCTAGAAGCGCGAATTTCGGATTTCCCGACTGGTCTAATATATGTATAACGTGTACATATCTTGGAAAACCATATAAACATAATGACTATAAACATTATTAATATCCAAATTACGAACCAAACTTAATTAACCTCTATTGTTTGTAAACTAACAATATAAAAGGTTACATCTTTATGTTCTCATGGAGATATAGCTATCTCTCTCGATCCTATAAAGGAAGCTTTATAGTTCACTATGCTGTCTTCAGTAATAAGTTCTCTACTTTGAGGTGTAATACTCGTTTAAATAGAACTCAAATTAATTGTACTAGTTTAGACAAAGCAACTTTTCTCATAAACTAATTATTAACTTTAAAAAATTGATAACAAAATTAATGACTGGTATATTGTAGAACAAAACCTGACTAATGAATCTTTTTTTACAAAAAAAATGGGGGGGGGGGCCAACCTGCAATAGCCTCGCTTATAGTAGTATAGTAACATAATTACCCCGTAAAAGAATCTATTAAAGTATTAGTTTAAAATTATTCTTAGAGCACAGCATTTTCGCTACCCTTCTCAAGGGATTGAGCACCGTAGCTAATTAATTAAGAAGCAAAAAAATCTCTCTAAACCCCGAGTCTAAAGAGAAAAGAAAGAAGCGACGGAAAGAAAATTCTCCCCTTTGGATAGCTTTATTTTTTGCCTTAGTGTTTGTATTTAAACGAAACGGATACAAATTATTTTCTACAGAAAAGAAGTCATTAGTTGAACTCCTGCTTAAGACTTGTTTCAATGTTGCCTAATTCCAATTCTAACTGTTTCATTATCCTGATTATTTTGCTTCTACGAAATTTACTTCTTTAAAGAACACAAGCTAGACTAAATTAAGAAGATTATATTATAAAAAAATCTGACGTGGCCATCACACAACCTTCCGCCATATCTAGATTTTAAACAGAAATGTATACGTGCAATCCGGTGCCCATTTAAAATATACAAATAAAAATCTCAAATATTCAAACACAGAAATTTGCATCACCTGAATAAAAAGATTCATTCACAGGAAAACTCTGCTGTATTGAAGCCATCCTCCGTTCAATTACTACATTTAATATCTTACTTAGGACTTATATAGCGCTAATATGCCAACTTGTCACCCGTCTCACCTGTCAATATTTTTTACGCAGAAACAAAAATCAACCGATCATGGATTACAAGATATCAAAGTTTTATTTGATAAATTTATTTTTTAAATTTTACTGCAGTTCTTTAATGCTACCAGATAAAGACAATTTTTTTATCACGTAAGTTGCAAATAACTTTTCCTCTTATTCTCATTACAAATAAATACTATATTTTTCCAAATTTATATACAATTTTGACAATTAACCTTTTCAATCTTCAAAAAATATCACTTCCGATGAAGATATTTGTACCAAAATCTAGGGAGCTCTTCCAATTTATATACAAATGTTAAATACCAAATATCAAAATTTTCGGGTAATTCGTATTTGAGTTATGCGACTAACAACCCTTGACCACACACACACACACACACACACATACACACACACATACACACAGACATCATCGTGAAACTATCAAAAATGAGTTGTAAGGACCCTAATTCGTGCTCATCCACTAAAAATTCACCACCCGATTTTTTGCATGATTCCAATACCTTCCTTTACAGGTAAGCGGAAGGTAAAAATACAAGACACAACTGAGCACATCTACAACCGAAAATAAAATACTACTTAAGACAAAAAAAAAACAAATCGCATCAAAGCAGGTGTTAGTTGTGATGGTAGATTCAAGTCAGTGCGTAATAAGAATAACCTCAGTGAACTTGTTACGTGCATGAGAGGTTACATTCCATCATAAGAAGAGCAAGAGCACATTTGCGACAGCATATTATAATGTATAGTATAACCATCGAATGAAAGTTGACGTTTAAATTATTTTATGGATGTGGTTTCTATTCAAAACACTTTGCTTAGATTCGAATTTGAAGGAAAACTGACCTTTATGTATTCCGTTAGCGAAGATTAGTATTGCACGAAACATTCAGGTACGAGATTTTTTGCAAGTACTCACTCAAATACTGAACTAGGAATTTCCAGAAATACATTAGCATGAATGTTCTTGTTCCAAAATATAATTCAATTTGCTAAACATATTATTTATTGCGGTTATGGCTGTAAATATTATTAATACACTGATTTGTATTCACTAACGTTCACATTTCAATTTAGCTGTAGAAAAATCTCTTCTGTGCTGTACTCTCTTATTTACAACCGTAGTTCGAAGGCTGGTAACAGCTCACAAATGGTTAAATATATATCGTTTTTTATTGATGTCACACTCAATTTGGGTAAAAGGCATGATATATTGATAGATACGTTAAGTATGCATGTCATTTTGTTCGTAACCATTAAACCATTCAACAGAAACCTTTAATAGTAGGTGTACAGTTACGTACCCCATTTTATATAAATATATTGTGTAGGTGTAGGGGATAGTTCTTCACCCCACTACTCTAACCACTATATACCACAAGATTGGTATTAGGGGAGTTAGCTATTGAGTGTTAACCATATAGTTAAATTATTCTATGTTGATCAATAAAGTTATATCAAAATTTATTCTATTATTACAACAATACACCATTCAACAATCCAACAACATTCAACCTCTCCAGGGGTTAACAGTAGGTGTTATAGAGGAAAGTGAATTTGGATCCAATAGAATTTTGTGAGTTGCTAGGATCTAACTGAGAACTTTTTGTATAGCGTGCTACGACTAGTAGTATTATGTATATCACATCGTTAAATTACAAAGTTTCAAAGGCAAAGCTTGTATTACGGAATTACACTCAAACACAATTATTAATTAATTAATTTAACAAAAATAATCTTTACTCATTGTATACCTAGATTTTATCTCAACATTAGGAATTTGGGTAGTTGTCCAGTCGGCAGGCACATTTACCTGGAAAGTATTCCGAACCTAATTAAATTTTGACACGTCGTTTAGAGGTACTCTGGGATGTCGACTTCAAGGGCCCTGTGCTAACTTGGGGAAGGGGAAAAAACTACGATTTTTATTACCTTTTTCGATTTTTTGAATTTTTTTTTAAACAATGTGTTTTATGGAGAAATGTTCGTATAATTTAATGCAATAAACTGGAAGTCGATAAATTTGTCCGTTCAGAATAAAAACAAAATATTTGAAAACTTCTCAAAAAAATTGAGAGTGTTTTTTACATATTAATCAAATTCGTTTTCGAAGGGTCGGAGGGGAAAGGGTGTGAAAATGTAAGGGATGTACATAGTATGTAGATTATATATAGATAGAGCCAAAAACTTGCAATATCCTGCTAAATTTCAATATATGACCGAAAATGTCATTTTGAGAAACATTTCCTAATTTTGAACGCCTGTCTCTCGGTACCTATTGGGTTAAAAAATACGTTTGACCAGTCAAATTTGAAGGAAATTTAATGTTCGTAAAGTCTACAGTTTTTGAGTTATAGATGAAAAACCGAAAAGAGGTTTTTCCCTCTTCCCCAAGTTAGAACAGGGTCCTCGAGGTCGAAAACTCAGATTCGACATCCCAGAGTACCCCTAAAAAAATGACCTGTCAAAATTTTATTAGGTTCGGAATACTTTCCAGGTAGGCGCCTTTTTTTCGTTCTGACGACTGGATTATAGGGTACCTGCTAAAAAGAGCGAAAGTTTAAACTTCACTTTTGATTTCAGTAAGTTAAAAAAAGTTGTGACAAGTCAAAAGAGACACGTAACCAAGTCTACCATATTTGTAGGTAAAACTTTCAGACACCGTTCTTCATTCTGTTGTGATGAATTTATTTTTGGTATTTTCTCTCAGCTCTCATTAAATTTGTATCAACGGATATCTTGGCAACTTCTGTCACATGTCACGTATCCAATAACTCGGATGTGAGTGTCTCGTCCGCCCTCCAGCCACAACCCACTCCCCTATACCCGTAACCCTTTTGACTGCGGAAAGACAACCAAACAGACATTTCTACCCTTGCGGTTATTTGTTGACGCCCTTACGATGCAAAGGATGTAATGAAATACGCCGCGCTTACCAAACGGTTTAATTTTTAGTTCTTTAGTGCCGGTTTTCAATTTTGCAGAGTTCACTTTGGTAAACCTTGGCAGGATATAAAGTTATGTACACAGAATCGTAAGTGTAAGTTTTATCATTGAGTTTATTCACTCAATGGTATTTTTCACATACTAAAAATAATATCGAAAAGATAACACATTATGGAAACAGACGAAACAGAATGACAATATAATTTTAAAGCGTCACACTGTCGAAACGTCTATTTAAAATAAAATAAAGTGTACATAAAATTTTGTTACTTTATTTATGTGATCGCATTTACTCCAAAAACAAACAAAAAATCTGCTGTGGCCAGAACACGACCTCTTGCCTATTTCTGCTTATTCTACTAATCTATAATAAATAGTTTTACTTACATTTTAATAGTTTCGTGTTCATGTAAGTAATATGTAAGCGATAATGTAAACCAAGATGCAAGCAAAATATGTCAACTGTACACTGTCACTGTCATAATAATTCAAATTTTGTGTAGAAACAAATTTCATATGTTCATATACAACAAGATACTGGAATTTCAAAACAGTAGAATACACCCATAACTTTGTGCCAAATCATCGTAGGAACTTCGTTCTTTGAGTCCTGCACAGGGAATTGAACAAATTTGAGTGCTCTTTTGGTGGATCAAGTAAAAAAAAATTCAAATCCGTACACATCGTCAAAGTTGGACATTTTTAAAATTAAAAATTAAATTTTTTCACACGGGTGCTAGGGGGGTGGAAGGGGTTGCGCTTAAGTTTGCATGCATGACTTTAAAGTAGACACTTCAAAGTTTGTCGCCCTCGAAGATTCATCGAAATCGATTGAAAATACGCCGAGTTGTGGCGATTTGAAAATGGTCGAAATTTTTACGAATTTTAAATCTTTAATTTTTTTCTGCCAGTGTATGAAGTGCTCGGCAAATATTATAAATTATTTAAAAAATCTGACGTGGCCATCACACAACCTTCCGCCATATCTAGATTTTAAACAGAAATGTATACGTGCAATCCGGTGCCCATTTAAAATATACAAATAAAAATCTCAAATATTCAAACACAGAAATTTGCATCACCTGAATAAAAAGATTCATTCACAGGAAAACTCTGCTGTATTGAAGCCATCCTCCGTTCAATTACTACATTTAATATCTTACTTAGGACTTATATAGCGCTAATATGCCAACTTGTCACCCGTCTCACCTGTCAATATTTTTTACGCAGAAACAAAAATCAACCGATCATGGATTACAAGATATCAAAGTTTTATTTGATAAATTTATTTTTTAAATTTTACTGCAGTTCTTTAATGCTACCAGATAAAGACAATTTTTTTATCACGTAAGTTGCAAATAACTTTTCCTCTTATTCTCATTACAAATAAATACTATATTTTTCCAAATTTATATACAATTTTGACAATTAACCTTTTCAATCTTCAAAAAATATCACTTCCGATGAAGATATTTGTACCAAAATCTAGGGAGCTCTTCCAATTTATATACAAATGTTAAATACCAAATATCAAAATTTTCGGGTAATTCGTATTTGAGTTATGCGACTAACAACCCTTGACCACACACACACACACACACACACATACACACACACATACACACAGACATCATCGTGAAACTATCAAAAATGAGTTGTAAGGACCCTAATTCGTGCTCATCCACTAAAAATTCACCACCCGATTTTTTGCATGATTCCAATACCTTCCTTTACAGGTAAGCGGAAGGTAAAAATACGTTAACATTAGTACCAACATTTTTTTAAAGATGTGTGTCCCTCTACATTTTTCCTGGTTCCTGCTGAACGCCCTCCACTCTATTCCCTCAAATTTAAAAGTCTAGCGCCGCCACTAATAGTAAGTATTATTTTGTTAATCATATTTTTGGATTTTTCGATGAATAATCATTTCAATTATCAAAAAAGGCGTAGAAATAAAGTTTTCATATTGAAATTGAAAGTATATAATATTTTCCATTACAATAATATGTATAGGTATATGCTTACAACTTTATCACACAGAATAACGATTCTAGTTTCTTGCAGTTTAATTTCTTTATATAAAATACTTGTATTAAATTCTCCGAAAGCAAACAATGTGTCCCATATTCGCCCCTTCCAAGAAGCGCTATAAAAACCCCATTAAAATATCCGACATCACAACATAACGCCACTGAATGAAAACACGGCGTATAACAAAATCGAAAGAGGAAACTAACCAAGGAAAAAATTCAGTATCTGACCTCAATATAACACGCTAGCAAGGTGAGTCGATATCACCACAAAATACAGTGGCGCGCAGGGGGGGGGGGGTTTCGGCGGGTTCAAGGTGAGATGGATTAATAAGTTAGTGAGTAGGTACCGTGAGTATCGAGGGCGGTAATATAAATAATTTTTGGCACGATGGTGACAGTGGGGCTTGGAGATAAGATAACTATTTTTACTTCCGGAACCTGTTTATAATACAGGATGAAATAATAAGTGTACAATATTTATTGGATATAAAAAGGGGGCTAAATAAATAAGTCTTGTACAAAATGAGCGCAAAATTTAACCGCTGTGAAGATAAAGAAGGAACAAAGATTAACCTTGATACATCAGTATCAGTAAGATTTACAATAATATATTAAAATTAAGTCCTATTCGCACGAGGATTCTACCAAGATTCTGAAACCTGAAAAAGAAGAAGTTTCAAGATTCTGAATCTTGAAACAAAAATTCATGGTTTTCACGCAATCAATAAATTATACATTCTTCTTTTCCAAGACTCACTGAAGATTCAATTTAGCTGCACTGTAATTTAACAGGTAACTTCAGAATCTTGGTAGAATCTTCAAAGAATCCTCGTGCAAACAGAACTTTAAACAGCAACACAAGTTGGTTAAATTAGAATTTATTGGTTAGGTTTCGAAATCAAAATACTTAAGTACTGGTAGTACTACCTATGGTCAGAACTTGGTACCAAGTACATTGTAAAGTAAAGATTCACAGTAAGTGTAAGTTTTCTTATCAAAAGTACTTTAAAATAAGTATTTTTCAAGTACCAGTGTTTTTTAAAAATTATATAATAAATTTCATACCTAGTTTGTAACCTTATTATCTTCCATTATTCCCTTTTTTCATTGAGTAAGATTAATTCACAGTAAAATGTCGTATTCTGTCGCTGTGATCGCAGGTTGGACAGTATAATTACTTGACCTATTGAAAAAACTTAAGTACTTTTACATTATTTCAATATTATTGAAAAACTTAAGTATTTAAAAAGTACTTCAATATTATTTACGATTATTAAATGAAAATAAGTCTTAAGTAAATGTTTTTATTTTAGTATTTACTTATTTTTTTAAAAATAAGTACCAATAAATATTTATATTTAAGTATAAGAATTAAGTACTAGTTGTTATAAAAAATTTATACTTAAGTACCTAAATACTTACGTAATGCCCAGCTCTGAGTACTGAGTTAGCATTTAAAATTTTATTGGCGCGGTTTTTGCAACAAGATTTAACACATAACTTAAGTAGTTTTCGTTGAAGGGTGACAACGGTTTAAGTTATACTTTTATGACATTTTTTGAAATTTTATGCATTTGAAAAATATTATATAATTTTGACAACAATTCCCAAAGTTTTACAATTAATATTAATGAAATTCAAATTTCTCATGTAAGTTATAGTCCTGCACTTATTATTATAAAAATTCTTAATTGCTATTTCATTCATAATAATGATTAGTCGACTGAGATATAAATTATATTGTTGATAGTCCAGTTAGGAGAGTCAAAAATTGATTGAAACCCAAGACTAATACATAACCAAGTGAAATTTGGCATGTGAATAGTTAAGAACATACAGAAACAAAACAAAAATTCGCTCCACCTAGGTATGCTCCGCTTCCCACAAAAATTTTCTGATGAAACTCAAAATTTTCTTGTAACGCATTTTCCTCGAAAACTATCAAAGATTTTGGAAAACTGTGTTGACAGGATGAAAGCTGAGGAAATTTGCTATCAAAATGGTCTTTGAAAATTTTTCATAAGTAGCACCGTGTAGGCACCAGCCGTTTAATAATCGAATGACTTGAGAATTTTCTGTATAGTAGGCGCTACATTGCGAATGACGTAATAAATTCGCCGCTACAGAATGAATGTGGTATAACTTCGTTAAAGAACATCATTTTGTAAAGATAAAAATTGCATTTTATTCGTCGAGGCTTCCACTTTCAATTGCACTAATAACATTTGAATTTCCGACCTCGTTTATACCGAGAAAATTGGTTTTTAAACAATCATAACTCAGTATTAGAAGATGTACAAAGAATTCTCAATATTTTCAATATCTATGCATGAAATTGTAAACTCGTAGAGGATTATCTTCACAAAATCATCCCCAATCACATGCAACTATTTGGAGGGTAGTTTTCCAAAATCTTTGATAGTTTTCGAGGAAAATGCGTTGCAAGAAAATTTTGAGTTTCAACTGAAAATATTTTTGTGGGAAGCGGAGCATTCCGAGGTGGAGCGAATTTTTTGTTTGTTTCTGTATGTTATTAACTACTCGCATGCAAAATTTCACTTGGTTATGTATTAGTCTTCAGTCAAAACCTCTCCTGACTGGACTATGACTGAATCCCAGAAATTTCTCTCCCTTCCTGATTTTTTAACTTTTTCTTTAAAAAGCACTGATTGGACTGGATATGTAATTAAATTATTTTAATTTATTCACATCCAATAGGTGCAATCCAATTTGAGCTCATTTTATGTATCCCATGGATTATGAAAACCTCTGTAATATATTTTAATTAAAATTAATAACAATATTTAAATCCGATACAAATATCGTGGGCGTTAATTTAGCCTCCTACGCATGGACTCAAATAATGATGAAATTGTCCGGTCCGCTTGGTATTGAAATGATTAGGTTTGTGTGTGGATTGGATATTATAGCATTACAATCATGAATGTTGAATGATTTAGTGGAACTGCTACGGCTACTGCTGTAATAGTTCTCCTCCCTGCTCAGTGCTCAGAGTTCTGAGGGCTTGACCTTTCTGTCGTCAAATCACTTGATTAGTTTGATACATGTTGTGACTTGTGTCATGAATTATTGGGTATTATGTGGTCAAAACCATAATCAAATGATCGAAGAAACGTAGATAGATAAAGTTGATACCACACGTTGTCTGCGAGGGGATATTATCGGCGTCTGGTTATTTAGTCAAATATTGTTTTGTCAAAGCGTAATAATTAAGTCAAACTGTAATTTGTTTAACTGGAATTTTGTCAAACTGTAAATATGCCAACCCGTAATTTAGCCAAACTGTATTCAAGACAAACTGTAATTTCACATTCCGTAATTTGATCAAACCGCAACTTCGACTAATATTATATTGTCAAATTGTTTTCAGGTAAACCGTAATTTAGCCAAAACGCAACTATACCTAACTGGAATAAATCAACACGGAATTTATCCAAAACGCATTTTTGTTAAATCGCAGTTATGCATAACCGTAATCTTGCAAATGCATTTTACTCAAATCGTAATCTTCCCAAATGTATTTAAGACCTACAATGCTACAATCGGCCTTTAAAGTTGGAAAAAGGGAAAAACGGAACATCAATTTTTTCCAACTTGTACGAAGAGATTCATCTACAGTTTTTTTGAATATATTTAAGTAATAGGTATAATACTATTATTAAACTGCAATTAAAAGAGTAGGGTATCTTGAGTAGGGAGGTCTTGTGCAGGCCATGCCAGATTTTGTTTGGTTGTCATTGATGTTTTTTTTATTTTTCGACGTCATATTTTCCCCGAATTTGCTTTCGTATGATTTGCTGCACATGCAAACCCCACGCCCACACATACCTACATTGGCCTCCTGCGTGTCTTCCACGGCCGCCTACGACGTTCTTGGCGGAAATTCCTCAGCTTACCGGGATTATATTTACGTTAATTTAATATTCAAAACCTACCGCGGACTGCAAGGGCTCTAGAGATTGACTTATCGACTTTACATTCATTAATTTATAAATTAGGGTAGGGGGATTATTTGAGGGCAGGAATTTTTAAGAGTGGTAAGGTATTATCCTCAAGATTTAAGAAAGAAATCTTGAAATATTTTAGAAAAAAATTCCTGCAATGAAAATACTGAAAACTTTATTCTACGCATTTATTCTTATTTGAAACATGAAGAAGATCTATTATGAGTAAAATCACTCGACGTTGTAGGCAATTTATGGAACAACATGGAATATACAGGTAAAGAATAAATTACCGATTGAGCCATACCTTTTACAAAGTTCAAAATAGTACAGGCTGATTCATCATAACTTGCTTTTTAAAAATGCGTGCCATTCAGGCTGTAGGGATCGTACTGTGGAGAGAGTGATCTCATTCGACAGGTGCACTTTTAAAGTTTTGTTCCCCACGCGGTCAGTCGACATCATGCGTTGGAGCACAGAGCAGCATCGATGGTTGTTTTGTTAAAACACTGCCCGGGGCGCCTCATCTCAATAAGGGGCGATTTGGTGTGGCCAGCCTGCTCGCCCGATTTGGCTCCTTGTGATTTTTTGTAGGGTTTTTTGAAATCCCGCGTTTACGTCAACCGTCCAAGGACCCTAGAAGACCTAAAGGCCAAAGGAAAGGAAAGGATTATGATGACAAACGCCAGAAATCAGCTTATTTAGTGTATAGACAATGGGGGGCGTCAAATACCTGATATGATTTTGAAAACAGGGTGAAACAAAACTTTAGTATGTATCTACATTATAAAATAAAATAAAAATTTTCTGATTCATAAAATGGGCATTATTGCGTTTTGAAATAAGTAAGTTACGATGTATCAATTAATAGTAATCAATTTTTAAATTTTAATAAAAAAATGTACATGATTACAAAAATTCCCAAATTCATAAAAATTTCCAATTTATGCCAACTTTACACGGGTATATCTTCTGATAGAAATGTACTCGTATTTTTTAACTTTTAAAAAGGCACATCGGTAGATCCATTCTTTCTCTATTAAATGTTTATAAATCCATTATCTTGAAATCAATAATAAACTACCAGTTTACTCGCAACGAAAACACTTTTATAGTATTTTTCAACTTAAAAATGACATTGCATTGCTAGGTTGCGGTAAAGTACGAGTTTCGGGTTGGTTTCAAGTAACAGTAGTAGTGAAGAAAAGAGTGGAATAGACAAAATAGTAAAATCGAGAGTAATTTAGGAATTTGGAAAAAAAATGTAGGGCCGCTTAAGAAGAATTAATTTTGAATGCCAATGTCTTTCTGATATATATTTTTTTTAATATTGTTGCAAACTTAATAAGTTTTCGATGGCAGAAAGTAAACAGGTTTCAGGTTTCTTTTATCCAAGTTAAATAAATCAACAATAATGTAGTAAGTCATAAATTTCAAATCGCCCTCATTCTAAATGAGTTTTACGAAATCAAAACAAAGTGTTAAGGTTACTGATAATAATAATCAGATAGATATAATCCTCCCTCCCCTAAATTAATACAAATCAGTATTGATTAGATATTAGAATAATGTCCGTGTAGCTTGTCAATGATTTAACAGACCATTCCAAGTAATGGACTACAAATATATTTTTCAAAGCTGCCGCATTTTGTTCGTTGTTGCTATCAGTTATGACGGTCAATATGCCGTGACTACGTGTATTAATTTTTAACGAAGTTCATGCCAAAGTTGCCGGGATTACTTGGAAATATTTCGATTTGTTTTTGAGGGGAAAATGATAGTACATTATTAATATGATTGCTTCTTCACCAAAAAGAACACTATACTTGATTTGGTCGTTTTGTCACTTTCATTCAGCTTTTACTGAAATATTTTAAATTTAATTCGAATTAAGAATGCGCGACACGCAACAGAGTGCTAGGAGTAAATTACAACAAGGAAATTTCTATGGTGCATGATTTCCAAAAATGCATTTATGAAAATTATAGGTAACTATATTTGGTACATACAATTTGTATGGATACGTTGAATATAATATATTTTTTCTTAATTAATTTTGAATAATTAATATTTATGCCTAAATACATATAAAATATACGTTTTAGTTTTTATTTAAAAATCTGATGTGGCCAGCACAAGTCCTCTCGTCATACCCTACTCTTTATACTTCTATACAAATATATAGGTAGGTACTTTCAAATATATTTTAGTTATTTAGTGAACTGTAGAAGAAGATATAAATAATGTGTCACTATTGTCATTATCACCACAGGTAATAATAATAATAATAATACCCTACTCTTTATACTGCTATATAAATATATACCTAGGTACTTACAAATATATTTTAGTTATTTAGTCAACAGTAGAAGAAGTTATAAATGAAGTGTCACTTTTGTCACTGTCATGTCATAATCAATTAAATTTTTCGTATTAACAAATAATGTTAAACAATCATGGACAACAAGCTACAACAAGATAAATAATACTTTAATTCCTAAAGTACTACGACAGAACAATTTATAAAATGCTAAAAATTGTAGACAATAATAATATTATCTTTCATTTGAAATAAAAAATATTGCGATAAATTAATTATTTATGAAAATATTTAAAAAAGTACTATTTTCGGTTTAGGGATTGTTTACAAAATATAACTGAGTTATTAATATTTGTTACTTCATTCTCACTGTCCACCATACCATACTGCAGGTATACCTATCGCACAAAGTTAAAATATTTCTTAAGAGGCCAGTCTACTACCTGAAAACCAGCATAAAATGTACTAACGTAGCGAGTGTTTTGTGGCCAATACAAGAATGGTAAATTTTTATTTCAACAAGGATTTAATTCAAAAGAATGAATGTACAGATGTGCCTTTTTAAAATTTTGATTAAAAAATTGTACATGAATATAAAAATTCCAAAAAATTCAAAAACAATATCCTATTTTATGCAAACGTTATATGTTATATCTCATGATAGAAATTAATTTTTTTCAAAATATTAAATAGGCACAACTGTAGATCTATTCTTTGTCTATTAAATACAAACATTATTCTGAAGTCAATAATAATCTGACAGTTTACTCGCAACAAAAACACTTCTACAGTATTTTTCAACTTTAAAATGACATTGCATAGCTCGGATGCGGCAATGTACGAGTTTCGGGCTGGTCGCAGTCGTAGTAGTGGGGAAAAGAGTGGAATGAAAAAAAAAGTAAAATCGAGAGTATTCCAAGAACTCGGCAAAAACGTAGACGAGCCGCTTAATAAAAATATGTAGCATAAAAAAGTATTTGCCTATAAATGATAAATAACTGCGTTTAGTAGAATGTAAATGATCTCGTTCATATTTTAATTACTAGCAGATAATTTAATCTCATTTGTATGTAGTACTGGTCCGCGGCCGTAATTAGTCAATACCCTTGTGTCACACGCGACTCGCTGTTTTTGTAGTTTACACATAAACCAAATTGGTTGAAATTTCAAATTAAATCAAATTGATATATTCATATTATAAATATTTTGTTATTTAAATTAAATTACTCCATCAGAGAAATACATGCGCGTTATTTTCGGATGCTTTTAATCGAAATGCTTCCTTGATGTTCCAAATGCATTTGGCAAAATAACAGTTTATTGTGAATGGACCTGCATCGGGCTGAACAGACATGCAATATGCTTAATGCATCTACCATTTATTTTATCGGATGCGTGGTAAAGCTACCGGTATCAGATGTTCATTATTTTGATATTTTCGTTGATGATCCGAGCGATTTATTCCAGAGATACTATAAAGCTGGATTCAGAGTTTCCGTAACGTAACTTTGAGAGACAAGGTATATTACCGATTTTACATAAAATATATAAAATTTATTTTGCTAAGTTAAAGTAATTAATTCTGTCATTACTACAATAAAAAATTAATTTTGGATTTATAGTTTTAGTTCTATTTTGTCGCAATGTGACTGACAAGACCATTTTTTTTCCATTTTTATTAGTGATGCAGACGAGACGAAAATGTCGTCGAGATTTATCGAATTTTTAAAATTAGGTATTTACTTTATTCAGCAATTTGTTAATATCAAAAATTTTAGGGGTAGGTATTTTTATTTGTTTTTTATAGACAGGTAAATTGTCAAGTCAACATAGATCATTTACTGTCATTGAAAATTATTAGAATAAATTTTTATAGGGGATAATATAATTTATTACATCAATCCGTAAATTATTATTTATTTTATATTGTGTTTAGATTTCATATCATGAATTTTAACTAGGTTTAGAACTTAAGTATATGACTTAAGTAATATAACAATTAATTACGAATATTTTCCGCACCCCCGCAGCTTATGTATAGGTAGTAAACTTTTTAATTATAGAAAATAATGCAATTAGTATATTAATAAACGTGTCAATAAAACCAATGGTTATTTATTTAACTAGGTAAAATATGACTGAATTACTGCTGCGGCTGGAGTTTCATAGACGTCGCGCAGTCCTATTATTAGAGACCGGCCAATACCTACTTTTCCTCCCTAGGGAGGAAAAGTCAATTGGAATCCTCATAAAGCGGGAGGAAAAGTTTTTATCTCGTACAGATTTCTATAAATTCAAACAAAATTCAAATTTTCATATGAAGCTCATAGTGGCTTGGCTATGACCCGCTTTAATAGAGATTTTTTTCTTTTTTCAACGATATAAAACACAAAAGTAGATTGAAATTATAATGCTCGACGATCATTGATTACAGCATGAGCATGAATATTTAAATAGATACAAACTAGGTATTGATAATGTGTAAGTTTTTGTTTATTTATGGGTGTGTGCCAGTGTACTCACTATCCAACTATTTTCAAGGAATTTGAGTGGTTTAATTGGTGTAAATATGAAACTATTTACCGAATTAGGGGTTCCATTCATAGAATGTTTATGATGTTCCCGACTTTGGGTTGTAAACATTTGTGTGTTTCATTTTTCGTGTTGTATTTTGGCAAGATTACAATCACAAAGAAACTCCGGGAATTAATGACTATAATTAAAAACGAATTTCTTTGTGTTATATTCGGAAACTCACGGTTTGTGTTTACGATCCTTTGATAGTAGAAATCAAATTTAGCTATCTTTCAGTTCCAGACCTTGGCTTGTAATGCTAATATAGATTGCAAAATCCATATTTTTCTTCATTTATATTCTCATAATTATTTACGAGATTAAAATAGAAACATGACTTTCTAGTAACATCGTAGGGTGGAGGTTTCAATTTATATTATTGTTTCGCTTGCTGATCTATGGAAACCAATATAAAATTTTGTGATAATGGAACTATATAAATTCTTATTAATTATAAAAACACCTATGTCCTTATAATGTCATTAATATTTTATTTGACAATTATTTAAAATCAAGTTGAATTGTACAACAGCATAATTATGAGGTATAATGTAGGTACTCACACTGCTTTAACTTTCGAGATGTTTGCGAATCTCTTAGTGCGCGTTATCAGCGTTGTCTGAACAATAATGGTCATCAATTTGAACATTTACGAACATGGTTCCCCAATTACATTTGTCTTCTGTAATCGAATGTATTTCATTTCAATTTATGCTAATAAATAATATTTTTTTCGTCCTACGAAGTTGTACATTAAAAAGTTTAAAAATAATTCAGCAAAACTTTGCATAACTTCATAAATGTAATAATATGTAAAATATACAATTGATAAATATGTACTAAAGTCAATATAATATTCAATTATTGTATTTATATTTATGATGTTTATCCCAATACTACAAAAAATAGCATGTATGTATTTAAAATAAATTTAAATTAACCATTCTATTTCAATTTACAAAACAGTTTGAATGTTGAATGTAGTTAATTACGAATACAAATGTTGTATTTATAAATTTTTAATTGTGTTCTTTAATTTTTGGTTTGTTTGTAGTTTGCGGCAATGTATGTTTAAGCTTTGACGACTGTTAGTATGAGCAACTAATTAACAAAAAGTTGATTAGCATCAGCATTGTTTTTCTTTATTACACAGTTACAAATTATTTGCTGAAAAATATTGCGATCCTAAATAAAAATTTAAAAATGCACATATTTATTGAAGCATTTTGTAACATAAACGTATTATAATTATATAAGTTTGTTAAACTCTAATTGAATAATTTATTTGAAATAGAATGTTAATATTCTTACATCATTTTCAATTATGAAATGATTAAATTGCGGAATGGATTCATTCCGTCACTAGTGATGGAATGAAATGTGACGAGTTATAATAATTTAACTGTATTCAATGTTTTTGGTTGGTGGGTAGCTTTAAATACGTTTAGATTTATTAACATTATGTAGAATATTATTTTATAAAGACAAATATTTTAATTTTAATAGTTTTAGGTTATGTTTTAAATGCACTTACAGTATAGCATAAAATAAGCTCAAAACCTGTAAATAATATTGAAATAAGTACAAACCTGAAAATAAGTTTAAAATAAGCTTTAAATTTTGAAATAATTACAGAAATTGAAAAAAGCAAAAAAATCGTTGTGGATAATTTTCACATTTTCCGCAATTCGTGGACTAAAATTACAAAAATACATAATTTTCTTATACTTTTAATACCAAGGTAATCATAATGATACAAATCCGGTCTCTAGAAGTACCATATTGGTTTATTCACTAATCCTTGAATAACTTACAAAATATTAATTCGTTTCAAAAACATGTACGTTTTGTTTTGTTTTCACAGCAAGTAAAGGCTTAATTAGGAATAAAATGCTCAAGACAAAGACTAAATACTGCTATCTCGTAAAACAATTATTCTCTGTTTTGTGTGCTGTGCCGTTGCTATGACAACTATAACGTTTCTAATCAACAAATGCGTTATCTACATTTCGGCAAGTAAACGAGTGATTAAGAAGACTTATCTGTTGCGATGGACCTGAATTAAAGGGTTAATGTTCTTGGATCCATCACGTCCACGAACTTAAACGTGTAATTTAGTTATAAATTACTCTAGTTTAATAATGGCCGTTAATTTAACCAAACTAAATCCGCGATGAGAAGAACAGTGTTAAGTTTTGTATAAACATTTAATTAAAATAAATGGACACTATAGTTTCGTAGTTATAACCGGACAAGCAGCTAAGCTATTCGAGATTCAAGTTGAAAAGGATCATCGGATGTTTCAACGGCATTAGCATAAGATTCTGCCAATTTATAACCGATAATCAATTATTACATCTTATCTTTAGGAAGATAAAATCGCTACTTGTTACGATTCTGCGATATTCATAAAAAAATAAGAGTACAAAATACAACAGTGGGTTAAAAACTAAGTGGTTGTATCAACTATTTATGGTAGGTACTTATTTATTTACTAACTTATTTATATCAAGACTGTGAAAAACTCAAGCACAACAATTTTCTCCTATAAATTATCATTTCTATATAAGTATTAAAAGTATCTTAGGATACAAGTGTAAAGTGTATAAGTAGGCTTTTAAATCACGAGTACGACGCGAAGGCGCGTGCTTTAATAGTTTAATAGCACTTATTTTTTATGACACTTGTATCATACATCATACAGAGCTGGAAAACAGCATTGTGATTATGATTAATTTTATAAAGTAGGTAATTTGTGTGATTTGTCAAAATATCGTTATAGCTTGGAGATTTGTTAAAACACCCATAACTTTGTGCCAAATCATCGTAGGAACTTCGTTCTTTGAGTCTTGAACAGGGAATTGAACAAATTTTAGTGCTCTTTTGGTGGATCAAGTCAAAAAAAAATCAACTCCGTACACATCGTCAAAGTTGGATATTTTTAAAATTAAAATTTTTTCACAGGGATGCTAGAGAGGGCGGCAGGGGTTTCGCATGCATGACTTTAAAGTAGACACTTCAAAGTTTTTCGCCAGCAAAGATTCATCGAAATCGATTGAAAATACGCCGAGATATTTCGGTTTGAAAATGGTCGAAATTTATTTCAAGTATTTCATTTTTTTCCACCAGTATAGTTCAAAACGTGATATTTTCTGTAATATAAAAGGTACATTCATACGGCAAATACATATTAAAACACATAAAAAATTCTGTTTTAACATTTTAAACAACACGCTATTTCGGACTTAGTCTGGCTCTCATAGCACGTTCCAAATTACACATACATTCGACTTCTCCATTACCTTTGCTGGTTATGGCGACCATCAGTAAAAGATGACACCCAAATCGTAAAACAAAGAACAGAACTATTCCCAACACGTGTATAATAAATCCGGCACCTTCGGGATCGCAAGCAACCCACACATCGCGCCGCTGTTTTCGTCGCCACTTCTTGCTGATTCAGCCACGAGTGATTCGTTTTGTGAAACAGACTTCGCAAGGGTTCGTTTCCGGCGCGCGAAATACGAATTCACAAACCGGAAATGGAGGGAAATACTTTTATAGAGAGATATAAAATAGTGAGCGCTGAGCGCCGCAGCTGGATTTAATAAATTGAGAGGATCTTCGGTTGATCTGAGGAGAATTGTGCTAAATTGTAGTTGGTGATTCAATGTGTTCTAATGTTGAAAGGGTAGTTTTCAAGGGCGGAAGTTGGGGTGCCATTCAATGGCATTTGTCTTTATACGAGTGAAACTAGGACAAGAGACCTTAACTTAAACATTTCCCAAAGGGAACGCGGAATTTTTAGATCCTTAGAATAGAAATCAATTCAAATTATCTCAGAAAGCGTTAGTAATTTTTAACATGTCCCCTTGAGTATTTTGCTCCCGTCTTGGAATTCTCAAGATTATAAAACCTTTAACGGAACATAAAAAACCATGACACCAAACTGCACACATAAGTAAAAATCTGAAGTGGCCTGCACACAACCTTCCGCCAAATCTAGACTTATAAACATAAATGTATACGTATACAATCCGGTGTCCCTAAAATATACAAATAAAAATCTAAAATATTCAAACATAGAAATTTGCATCACCTGAATCAAAAAATTCGTTCACAGGCAAACTCTTCTGTGTTGAAGCCATCCTCCGTTGAATTACTACATTTAATATCTTACTTATGACTTATATGGCGCTAGTATGTCAACTTGTCACCCGTCTCACCTGTCAATATTTTTTACGCAGAAACAAAAATCAACCGAACATGGATCACAAGATTTCAACGTTTTATCTGATAAATTTATTTTTTAAATTTTACTGCAGTTCTTTAATGCTACCAGATAGACAATTTTTTTATAACGTAAGTTGCAAATAACTTTGCCTCTTATTCTTATTACAAATAAATATTATATTTATCAAAATTTATATAAATTTTTGACAATTATCTTGTTCAATCTTCAAAAAATATCACTTCCGGTGAAGATATTTGTACCAAAATCTGATATGCTCTTCCTATTCGTATACAATTGTAAAATACCAAATATCAAATTTTTTGGGTAATTCGTATTTGAGTTATGCGACATCCGGCATCGGCCCGGACCACACACATACACACACACACACACACACACACACACACACACACACACGCACACACACGCACACACATACACACATACATACAGACATCATCGAGAAACTATCAAAAATGAGTTGTAAGGACCCTAATTCGTGCTCATCCACTTAAAACTCACAACCCGATTTTTTGCATGATTCCAATACCTTCCTTTACAGGTAAGCGGAAGGTAAAAAGCTTTGTGCTGATAATATGAAATGATCAAATGATGTAATAAGCTTATTAAATTTATAATGTTTAATAATTGCAAATATTTGTTACTAATAAGTTTATTTACGTTCAAGCCTGGGTTGAAAAAAATATTTATTACTCAAATTAAATTTATGTATATTTTAAATGGTTTTAAATTATTCAAAAGGTAATTCATTAGAGCCATACTAAAATAATAATTATTACAATAATAAATTTTAGTAATAATTTCTAAATTAGTAATAAGTAATAATACTTGTGGTTAATGCCTTTCAATTAAAAATGTCAAAACGACGTACGATTCGTCAGTATATGATCGACATTCTGACATTCAAGCAATTGAAATAAATAATAAACTAGAAAACATGGTAAAATATTTTTTGTTAATATACATGCAAGTATGTGTCATGTATATTAAAGTATATATTATTAAAACAATGTATGTACAGACAATGTGTGTCATGTATATCCATATCATGTACCTATATCAAAGAAAATATAATGTATCTGTCGTAATGCACACTAATATTTATTTCATATATTATGTTTATGTATATTAAGAAAATCATATGAAATAATATACATGGGACATGTATTTAATATACTGTATATTTTTTAGAACAAAACGTATATGCATTGAATTATAATGTGTTTACAGGGAGGGTAGGTATGTTTTCTCCTCATTTGGAAATTTCTAAACCTTCTTTCCATTATAACAATTTATTTAATTATCTTGGAAATTCCTATTCACCTCTCTTATTCACATACAATCACAATCACACTCTCACACACACTTATACATACACTTACACTCACATACGAGTCTCATTAACAGAACAGACAACGAGTCGACCGTGTTCCGTGGTTACTAAAGTAACAAAAGTTATTTAGTAAACGCAGAGAGAACTGAAATCAACGATCATGGTGCAAAATCGTTTTGCGACGATTTGTCCAGTACCGTTACATCCAAAAAAACTTGGTACCAGAAACGGATTATTTTCCCCCCAATATACTTTCGAAACATTTTAATAATTTGTTTCTAGGTTTAAGACTGCGTTTAAAGCCCTCTATGAAAAAACGTGGCCAATTTTTGAACAAACCAGAGTTTCAAACCATCTATGAAAACACATCGCCACCATTCCCTAATGGGGTAGAGCTATTTACCTAAAGATGTCACCATAGTAAGACAGCACATCAGTCAGGTAGTACGACCCGCGTAGGGTAGGTAAGGGGAATGGGGAATGGGCAAGGGATGTACGCCAGATGGGAAAGAACGCATTGCACCATGCACATAACACAATTCTATTCGGCTTCACAAATTTACGAACGGTGATTCCATGCCTGTTTCCATACTTACCCAAATAGTCTGAATAATATTTTTAGAATGATGTAAACTGTACTGTACATACGAGTAAAGAAAATAATTTCATATTTATTAATAAAGCAAAATATTTTAATTTCAATTAAAGTCTACAAAACAATAATAATAAATTATCAGTAAATTTTTCTACAAATATATATTTTTGCCAGTTCTAATAATATAAAATATAATACAATTTACATAAAAATACAGTACCTACCTACGTAAACAATAAATTTTTTTATTGTTTATATTTAGTTGACCTTGGGTTTGATAAAATAATTATGATTTTTTTGTAACATGTGCACGCAAAATGAGCTTGTTTAGAGGGAGCAAAACGCATTTTTGTTCCCTTGAGATATTTTGCTCCCTTTCTATTATTTTCGAGAAGCGAAGTAGCGACCGTTACACTGAGGGAGCAAAATATCTCAAGGGAGCAAAAACGCGTTTTGCTCCCTTTAAACAAGCACGTTTCCGCTCATTTTTCTGTGCACTCGTTACAAAAATTATCGTATGCACTTCGGGAGGAACGCTTTTGCTCTCTCGGGTGAATTGACAGCACAAGACTGATTCAGTCCTGTGTTGTCAATTCACCCGCGGGAGCAAAATCGAGTTTTCCTCCCTTGGTGCATAATGTACTATTTTCCGTTGATATCTGTAATTGTTGAATAGTGTACGAGTATGTTTGGTAGTGTGTATAAATTATATCAACAGAAAATATTAAAGTTTTTTTTATTAAAAAAAAGTCAGACATAAAATCCAAAATTGGAGTTCTACTATCAGCTATTTCAGGAAGAATATAATTTAAATAAAAATATTTTAGTTTTAGTAACATTACTTGCTGGCGTAAAACTTCATCTTTTTCATCTTTTTCTACGTAGGTACAGGTCGACATTAATGAAATAACAATATTCTTTATTATTTATTTGATAAAAGTAATTATGGTTTCTTTTTAACATTTTTTTTGCTTCAGTATTCAAAGTTTCACTGGTATTACTAAAAAAGAAATGAAAGTTATACCTACAGTTTGTTTATTTAAAGTAGACTCAATTTACACATATACAGAAAACGAGACAAAAGTATTGATTTAAACAATTTCATTATTCAAGATTTGTACTGATAAAATCAATTTGCTGTAGTACTTGTTATTTATTTAATGTAAAACTTGAAATTTTTACATAATATTGTATTTGTATTAACAAAATATCATATTTTGTTGCTACATTAATAGGTACCGATACAAAGTCAAATATTTTAAAAAGAATTTTCAACACCTTGTGCAAAAATAAATAAAAATATTACTTTTAATTCTGCGTCAGTAAGAAATAGTATAATAATGATTGGAATATTAGTCTATTTTTAGAAACAAATAATAATCTTAGGGAGGAGGTAATTTTTGCCGCACCCCCTCCTTCCAGTTAATTAAATTAATGTTTTTTCGACTGTTTTTTATTGTAATGTGTAAAAAATACTCGAAAGCTCAGTTATACAGCATCTATTTTTCTTACATACCTAACCGACGTTTCGGTTAGCACTGGAACTTTCTTTAGGGTCTAAAATTTACAACAATGTATATAAAACAATTACCTAAAAGATTAGGTATATACATTGTTATAAATTTTACACCTTGAAGGTTTAACTGTAAACCGAAACGTCGGTTATGCAAGAAGATTAAATGCTGTATTACTGAGATTTCGAGTTTTTTTTACACTTTACACCTTTCAGTAAATTTTATATAGTTGTAGTAGCACAATGCATCTTCAAATATCTATACATAAATTACAAATTTTATAAACACTTGAAGCTTGTAGCAATATAAAAAGAAAAAGTGATAATTATGTTGGTACACATACTATTTGAAGAAAGAATTTGATTTCTTGAGTTGTAATAAAAAATAAGTAATTTAGAACTTTTAAACTTTTTTTAAGCTTCCACTTAGATTTTGCAACTCTCGACTTTTTATTTTTCTTATTAATTTTGCTTGAAGCAATTAAAGATTTGCGGCCCATATTTAACAATAATAAGCGAAACTTAACTCTTTAACAATGTACAAAACGATATTGTCAAATCAAGATCACAAGTGAAAGTGAAGGTTTTACCCTTCCCTTAGCAAGCAGCACAATTTATATACCTATACAACTGTTATTTAACCGTTAATCCATGGAAAGCACCTTATTCCAGGTATTGAGCAGTAGATTGTTTTTCGATAGCAACACTAACAGTTATTTCGATCCTATAAATCAAACTTTAAATCTTGGAAAAACTTCTGTATTTGAATTAGCAGAGTTTTCCCTCAGCAGCACAAACTATAATAATCTTAACATAACTGTTATTAACCCCGTTAATTTCAAAATAAACTTTTAATCCTTTAAATCAAAGTAAATCTTTTTATATTTTATCTTAACATAACTTGTTAAGCCCGTTAATTCAAAGAAAAAAATGTCAACTGTCAATCTGTTTGTTTTCCTCCACAGTTCGATTTTTCGCCTATAAAACGCTTATAAATATCTCAGTACAAATTGCAGTAAATGAAAATGATCTCGCTTCAACTACCTGGAACAAATTTGAACAGCCGGGTCCACTACCGTCTACCGGTCTCTTCTTAACCGACCGAATCCTAGTGACAAGAAGCTGAACTATTTACTCGCTAAAATGCATTATGGCGGGCGCTCAGCCCTACATTTTTTTATTCGTACAAATTTCAAAAACTGTTGAATATATACGATTTTTGAAATTATATTTATAAACAATATCATATATTCTTTGTTAGGAGACTAATTTCAATACATTTATTTTTCTAGTACTGGAGAATTTAATTAATGTATTAAAAATTTAAACAATAAACAAAAATGTTATATATGGTGACATAGATATTTAAATACTAAATACAAATTTGAAAACCGGATCCCTTTAAGTGCAATAGTTCTTGAGATTTGTATGCTTGAAATTTTAGTGCACTTCGAACGCAGTCTTAAGTGGCAAAAATCAATACTGAAAACTGGCAATTTAAATAAAATTAACTTTCGAACCTATTCAAGAGAATAGGTGTTATAAAAACCGTTGTATTTATGAGATCTTTTTTCGTATATGCACATAGTTATAAAACAAAATTATAGAATACTTTTGTTTCTGCAACCATGCGGGAAATTGACATTCTGACACTTAAAATGGGTAGGTAAGTACGAGAAATAGTTGCAATTCTGTTTCATTTAATTATTGTTATAATGTTATGTAAGTAACCGTTATGATGCTCAAAAATTGCACAGCCGCCCAAGAAGTTAGGAACATAGAAACTGTCAATAATTTGAATTTATTTTTATAATTATGTGTATAAGGACAACACATGACAAAAAGTAAATCTAAAACTCCATGCAAATTCCGAAACTAGCTGTGGTCAGTTCGTTTGAAAATCCTCATTTGCCACACTTGTTACAGAAATAACTACTTATTTACATAATCAAAATAGAGTTGTTTATAAATATATTGGTTGACACAGTGAAGCCGAATCCAGGAATACTAAGCATAGTGAACATTCTTATCGATATAACCTGGAAGCCAATAAGAATCAAAGTATGGATTGGTCGATACTCAGTTTCAGAAGATATACCAATACTTTCGATACTGTCAGATACTTAATGAATTTTCTACAATATTTGTTTGGAGTTAAATTTTGCTAAATTTGCATATAAGGATAAATTAATGTCAGTAACTACAAAAAAGTGTTTAAATTTGTTACGTTTTCTTTCTCTCGCAATTTTAAATATATCAATAATGATAAAAATTGGTTAAAGGATCAATAATGTTTGAAGACACATGACAACAACTTTAAATTTTTTCGATGAGTAAACTATGCGCGCGCAGTTACAATAGACATATATACATGGCCAATTTGAGCTATTTTTTACGTATTTTATCACATATAAAACAAAAAATTTAAAAAAGTGGCGTTAGATGCACTTGAGCACAACCTTTAGTTATTTAAAAATATTTCATTTGTTTGAAAAATCTGAATATTGAAACAAGTTTTAATGGGAAAACTGAATATCGTTTTTCGCCATTGACGCTTTGCATTGAACCATTTATAATTTAATTTTCTGAATTAAATAGTTCATAAAGAGTAGCTTTTATTTTTTTAAATTAATAATTTTATCCTTTGTTTATTTATGTGTACCAAGCCAGCATTTAGGTATCGACCCCCCTTAATTTGACGAAAAGATCAAATCCCTTATTTGATTTTCGGAATTTTAAAATGTCTAATGAATTGAAATGAAAAACTCAAGTGTATTTCAAATTTTGCTAATCCTACCCCTCGCGACAGGTAGTGCTACTCCCTGCTGTGTGCGGCATTCCGCAAGCTTAGTAAGTCAAAGCTATAACGATATATTTTTGTACAAACTTTATCACTTTTTATTTCAAAATATTCCAAATTTCAGGAGCACAAAAATGGAATGGAAACCACTGTCCATCTCTGGCCTACGCTGAACCACTGTTTCTCTCTTTCTCTCACAGGATGAATTCTTTGTCCGCGGACAAATCCAGCCGGTTTTTTCGCTAAGTACATGGGTCGTCCTACCGTGAATTCTAATAGACGTGCGTAGCTTTTGTTGGCTGTTGTTTGCGTCCCTTTCACGGCTAACGCGATCAGAACGTGTCACCAGAACGCCTATGTTACGGTTACTGCAAATACTAACGCAAAATAACCTACAGGCCGGAACAAATGTTGCCATTACTGAAATGCGCGATTTTCTTCTTTGTTTTTAATTGTTAAGGGGAGCAGGAATTAGTGGGGATTGTACGGAAATAGCAGGCACTTTAACCGGTTATCAATCACCGGTTTATGGGGGAGTAGCCGAGTGCGCTATGTGACCAACTGTGGTTCTGTCATCTAAGGTTCGAATTCACGCATTTTGTTTTGCCCCAAGTCTAAGTCATTACAATAAAGTATGTCCCACTATGTTACTTCCATGTGATGTTACAGTTTATCTTATCGAGGTCACATTTTGTGATATCACATTATTACATACCACAAACATCACAGAGAGGTTATATATTTAACATTGCTAATCACGAAAAGATTAAATAAAGTTACATTTGTGATATCCCCTTGATGTTCAAAATTGATCACAACAGTGATATCGTGAAAGTAATGTCAATGAGAGATCCATTTCGTGAAGTCGCATTGGATCATTAAAGTGATATCGTTGAGAGGTCAATTTTGTGAGGTCGCAGAGGATCACAAAAGTTATATCGCCGAGAGATAAATTTGGAGAGGTCTTATAGAGGTCATAAAAATGATATCGTCAAGACATCAATTTCACTACAGAATATAATACATAATATGTACGTTAGGTATTTGTACAGCGCTCGGTTTTATTAAAGCACTTCGCTTCGCGTCGTACTTTAATACAGAATATCCGCGTTGTAAAATTAACCCTACCGCACTTATAATGTATATAATTATTTTCTACGGCCACTACTGTAAATAAGCATTATTGTACAACCCATATAATATGAAAGCTTGTTTTACGCACGGCCGTGCGTAAAAAGTAGTTTGATCGCACGAATAGGGAATTTATGTTTTATTTTCGCACACCACCTGATGTTACCAAGTTAACAATAATCATCTACTGATAAAATCTTGTAAAGAAAATAAATTGTGTATCAAAAAATTATGGAGTGTAGGTACTTAATTATAAATAATATAAAAAATAGAACATTTTTATCAAATGAAAATGGACATGATCGTGATCGTAGAAAAAGTATAGGTAGTACACAACTTGAGTTGTAAAGCAATTACGTACTCGTGAAATTACACACTCGCCTACGACTGTTGTGTAACTTCTTCTAACTCGTGCGTAATATGCTTCTTACAACTCTTGTTATGTAATATACTATAACTAGATATGTAAACATAAACGTACAATGTAGAAATTTTGTCAAAATTATTGGCTAATTAGATTATAATTGTTAGCGAAATGATTAATTGAATTAAATTTTTACAAATATTGCGTTTCGATGTGGGTAGGTTGACACAGCTACGCAATATTTGTTTGTTTAGTAGTTTCAACGGTTGTGCTAACGAAGTCAATGTGAAAATCGTTATTTCGTTTCCCGTTGACATGGTTTTACGACCCCCATTTTAACGTCGAAATAATTATATAATTGCAGCTAAGAATACCGTTCAGAGTTTCTCAGAACGAACATTACTACTACTTTTATTAAATTTATCTTAATATATACGCGCAGCAAATTTCCATAACTTTATTTTTAGTTTGCGTGCAAAATTGTTTTCAGCGTCGTATTCAACATTAGCGCTAAGGTAGAATTAATAATTCCATTTACAAAAATTCACATTTTATTCATGAACAATAAAAATAATTTACGATGGGCGCACGGCTGCCTGATCCTATTAATTTAGGAGAGTTATGTTCGCAATATCAGTGGTATACGACTTTGTATTATTTTGCGATTAAAATTACCTTTATTATGAACCGAATTTCGGATGAATTTAATTTACTACCAAGCTCCAAATAGCAGACGTTCACAAAATTTTCAATAGCTGGGTTGCTGGGTATCAGAAAGAATTATTGTATCATTTGCTTATGCGGGTAACGTACCTACTTAAGGGCAGTAATTAAACAAAAAAAATGATACATAAGACTATTTGTCATACACACAAACATACATTATCTTTCATGCCTTTACCCCTCCCACCGGCCGCCAAACTTGGATGAGGCATTCTCACATATTTTGAGTCATCGTTTTAGATATTATATTATACCGTGTGTGCGGTTACCAGCCGACAACTCGCTGGCTCATGGTTGTTAGTGGAGAATATATTTTAATAGCAAAATTACATGATATACATACATACGAGTAACAGTGCAAACACTGTTGTTATATTTCATTAAAATGGAAGAAAATTGATATTTTTTCTTGAAAGGAGGAAATAAATATGTTCTTCCTGCTGAAAGAGAAAAGTTTATTTTCGTCCTGCTAATTTAAGTAAATCCGCCAGTTCTAAAACAAGAGAATACAAAAAGGATACTAGTCCAACATAGCATTGTAAGGAGAACTTTAGGAAAAACGGTCATAACCAATAACTCAAGTTGGCTACTTGACTTGGTTTTCAAGATACTTGACTTGACTTGAAATCAAGTCAAGTTCATGTCAAGTAATAGAATTCGAGAGTCTAGTCAAGTCAAGTAGGTATATAGATAAATTTCAAGTAACTTGAAAATCAAATAGTAAAATCTCTAGTACCTACATGATTCTTAAAAATGAAGCAATTAAATATCAAGAAGGAGAAAAATTAAGTAATTCTTCAAAACTGCATTGCATAATATCATAAAGGATGACAAATTAAGAGTGTCCTGTTTTTACGTAATAATAAAAAAAATCTGACGTGACCATCACTAGACCTCCCGCCTTGACACTGTAATATGTGAATTTGGATTTGGTTAGGCTACATTTTGTAATTTTTGTTATAGTTCTTCAAGCAAAGTACCGATTTCTATTGGCATTGAAATCAAATTTGCTCTTTGTAGATACATTTTTTATTTTATTATTACCTTATATCCAGTTATAATAATAATAATAATGAATCGATGATACTTCTTGACTGAATACGTTTAATGGAAGGATGAAAACTTAACGGAATTCAGTCAGTTTTTAATTTATTATATTTCGGCTCCTATAGGTTCTAAAGTTTCAACCCACTTAATAATATATTTATATTTAAAAATGGTGTCACAAAAATTTCAGAAACTGTGTTGTATACGTCTGTTCATCTATCACATTGACATTTCATTTTTGTTTTTAAATTTTGTTCCTATATTATGATTTACAAATCGTGATAGGTAAAATTACAAATTTTTGAAAATTAATTTTCCTTTATTAGTAAGAGATATAGAAACGATGTTAAATAAATATTGTAAAAGATAATTTGTTCTTTCAAATGTCGAATGACAAATTGTAACTATCGCAGTATTTTCTATATTTTTTGCAAAAAATGTTAAAATGCTTCAAGAAAATACCATTTCCGGTTGGCAGATTTTTACCAAAATCTTATCAGCTCTTCATTAACATATATAAATGTATATTGCAAAATATTCGAATTTTATGTTCAGTAGAATTTGAGATAATGAATCAGAACGAAAGACTATAGTAGGCGCACATACAGACTTCCATACATACACACACACAGACACACAGACACACACACACACACACACAGACACACAGACATCATCGTGAAAATAGTCAAAATAGGTTCTAAAGGTGCTAAAACGTGCTTATTGACAAAAATCTCGACATCGAATTTTTTCACGATCCCTATACCTCTCTAGGCGAGAGGTAAAAAACGAAATAAGTTGAACAAGTTTAGTATCCTTCAGAGAACCTGTTCGACGGTTTTTTTTCAACCCATCTTGCAATTGTCCTGCAATTTGGGGACGCTCGAAAATTAAACTGTTGTCAAAACTTAGAATAATGTTTAAATATATGAGCAACGCGCACTCTGACCCCCCTCACCTCTTGAGTACGGTCCTGTCTAAAATACTATACCTAATATGTTTGTAGTATATGCTATAATACAGGAAATTCTATTGGACAAAAGTCCTAATACAAAAAGTTTGATCGGTAAAAAAGCCAATTGAGTAAATATTCCAAAGTCACTAGGGAATGAAACGCACTTGTCTATGAAAACAATCATCTAATAAATGTGTTATTGAACAGTCGTTGATAAACTAATTTCAATTGAAATACCTGTTAAATTTTTCGACAGTATAATGAGACTCGTCTAATAAATAAACTCTTAACTCACTGAGCTCAATAAATTCAAATCATTCTTGTTTTAGTGCAAACAGTTTTTAGAGCTTAGTAATTTCACTGCTCATTTAATTTATTTGCATTCTCAAATAATATCCCATTAAAATAAAACTAAGTAACAAACTTCAACATCTTCTTATGCAAGTTGCAATTAGATATACCTAGTTCAGATTTCCTTTACAACCTTCTTTTTTCTCGAGTGTTATTAAACTTCTGTTTCATTTGTTTCGTGAAATCTTTTAATTCAGCTCGTTGCGCGCATAGAAAACCCGGGAGACGAGTATGTTGAACAAAGAAATTAAAATCGCTCTCAGAATCTAATACAACAGAGTAGCCATTATTATGATTTATATCTGAGGGAATGCATGAGCCATGACGTGTTGTAAATTAATGAAAATTCATTCATAGTTCATGTGCTGAGTATTTGAAACACGAGTAAATTATTTACGGGGGAGGTAAAAGTTTTCAGGAAGGTTGCAGTAACTGAAGTAAACCTACCTGGTTGGTTATACATAGTCAAATTATATATACATATATAAACAAAAAATTAACTTAAATGTTCATATAAAAATATCACATATTGAAAAATCTCCACAGCAAATTTATAATATTTGTTTATTTAAGACTCAAAATTTGTGAATCCACAACTTTTTATTTTTATTTTTTTGATGGTAACCAACCTACAGGATTAACTCCCAATTACAGGATGGTAGATGTTATTATAGTGGAATCCACCCACTCGGACCCAGTGGTATTATTGTCGGTCGTGCTGGGAACCGAACTGGGGACCGCTAGCATACTAGGCGGATCCTCTACCGCTGAGCTAACCACTGGCCGTAACTTAAATTTAACATGAGGAATCATGCATCATTAGTGGATCGATGATTGCAATATTTACACAAATTGCTGTGTCATCAATTAGCAAAACTTGTATCTATAATTGTATTATTTAATGATAATATTTAGAAAGAGATTATATTTAAGGCGATTTAAGCAGTTAATCAAAATCAATTGACTGTAACTGTAAAAACTTGTGTAAAATTCACCTTTTGAGTATATATTAGAAATGATTTAACAAAATATCGCCAGATGTTTTAAAAAATCATAATAATAGCCTCGTAAGAACAACCTTTATAACTACATCATTGTAAGATCATAGATATCAAAACCTAAATCACAAAATGACTTATCTCAACAAAAAAGTATACAAATTTTAATATATCAGTGAAAATATGCAGCAAAAACTGTTATAGTGAGCAAGATATTAGTTATTCTAAAGTATTTAATTTGCAAAGAGATTGCACTTTCTTTTGAAATTAGTTTGACGTGTATTATCAAACAAAAAGTTAAAAACCTCCTCGCATATTCTGGTGTCCTTTGAATCCAAATTTAAAATGATTCTACATAATGTCTTCAAAATGGCCAACACCAATATTTTCCAAAGAAATAAAACTAAAAATTTAGATACAAATAACATATTTTAAGGAACTTTCAGTTGTCCTAGCGAAAATTCCGCTATTACCCAAGATGTGTAATAGGCATGAAGTATATGTATGTATGTATATTTTATACATTTTAAAATATGTACCTATTACCTACATTTATATACAACTTATATTAAACTATTTTATTTTACACTATGCATAAAATATAGGTGTTGTACAAGATGTATTATCACTTCAAATACCTACACACGTCGCTACACACGTTAGTGTAATAATTATAATAATTGTAATTTGATATACTAATAACGAATTAAAAAGAATTTTTAAATATTCCAAGAATAAATTTCAACGTATCTTAATACATAGAACATTTTTTCTGTCTTTGGATTGATTATTATCGTCACCATAACTTCTATAATAATTTAATTAAGTTTATTTTTAATAGTAGGTATCTATATCCTAAAAGTATGCACTCGAAGTTATAATACAGCCTGGTAGACATGTCCACATGCAAATCACGATAGAGTTGTTTTAATTGTTATTTTTATTCAATAAGCATTTCATTTTTTTGATGAACCATTCAGCAGGATTTGCATCCCAAATCTGGATTAGTGGGAAGATGTAATTATAGTGGATTTCAATCACTCAGACTCAGTTGTATTTTGTAAGTTGCTGAATACGAATTTGAGTATACTAGTACATTAGATAACCACTCATTCATTGTGTTACTACTGATCGCAATAATATTATATTCAAAATTGTGCAGGTTCAAAAGAAAAATACATTCGTTTGTGTTTTAAAAAGTCAAAGGAACTCCAAAAATCTGTCATAACGTGAATAGTAAATGTTAGAGGTAGTCAGCAGTTAATATTGTCGTATTTGTATAATTCTTGCAACAATAGTTGCAATAAGACAAACATATCTTATGAAATAATATCATCGTGGATTTGTGCCTTGAAAAAAAGCTGTAATAATTCATTAATAATATAGAACTAGTTTGTAGTTAGATTCACTTAAACCACACTAAACAAAACCTAGAATCAAGTGAACTATTGCCCAATAGTAGTAGTTATGCAATCTGTGTTTATAAACATTGACTACTGGAATGAGTTTGGCTTTTAGGACTGTACAAATTTTATAACTAAGGTAGTATTTGAAGAAAGTTATGGTGAAAATTAGTTTGTAGATGCGATGAACATAGAAATGTAAATACAATCGTCATCTTATTGCTTCATGTCTGAATCATTTGTAAATTATTGATGACACATAACAAAAATACCATTGCGTAGGTCTTGTTGTTACCTTGTGATCCTTGGGCCTCGTCTCCTGCCTGCGGGGCGGCGCGCCCTCCAGGTCCGAGTACACGAGGTTCCTGATGGCGCCGACGAACCGTGGCTCGAAGATGACGCTCGGCAGCGCAAGATGAGTCAACTTGGTGTTGTACCAGGTGGGCATGCCACCGACGAACACCTCGGAGTTAGTCGCGAACCTGCCGAACTGAAACTCCTTCCCCCGGGAGACGCTGGTCTGCTGGGTGCCGTCCACAGAGAGCGTGGTTACCGCGTCGTTCCGCTGGACGTGCACCTTGTGCCAGTGTCCGTCGTTCAGTCCACGACCCACGGTGATGATCTGAGCGCCTCCACCGAGGTTATAGCGGAGTCTGAGTGCACCCTCCACGAGTTTGATCTCGAAGAAGTCGTAAGTCCCCCCGTCATCGGTGTATAACAACAGACCGTTGGGTTGATCGGTTTTAAACTCGAATTCTAGGCTGCCGTTCGTTCCGACGCCCCATTTGCGGAACTGCGAGTACGAGTTGGTCGACCCGTCGAGCTGAAACCCGGGGCAAAGTCCCACCAGAACCGCAACCAACAAACCAGTTGCTAGATACATGGTGTCCGGTAGTCCACTTTACATGTTGTTTGTTCACCATTCAACACTGCACTTCACTCGACACTCGCGGGTGAGAACTGTCCTGTGCTGGTGTAGCGACGCCGTGCTGCAGTTCACTGGCTGGTGTCGCGACGCGGTCGCATGGCGTCGGCGCCCACAGGACGCATGTCCGCGCATGCGCAAGCGCACAGTGCAGGCCCGCAGGACTCTCAAGATCTGGGGCTTTATAAAGTGCAGGATGCGCAGCACAGCGGCGGGGTAGCGGAAAGGGCACTGGGATGTGTGTAAGAGTAGTTTTGGTTGTTTGGTGTTTCAGGAACGGATGCTCAAATTTGAATATTTTGATTTTTCATGTTCATTAAATTTTTGTACGATTGGTCGTTTGCTTAATTAATATTAGCTTTTATTCAATAATTAATATATAGTAACGAAAACCGTATAACAAGCAGGAATTTGTTAATAAAAAGGCGCCATAATAAATTCAAAATTAATTTAATACCTATAAGCTATAAAAATCTTAATCAATAATGGTAATAAAACTAAAAAGGCAAAGAAACGAAAAAAATAGTAGCCGATATATATGTTCGTTCGTTCCTGATGAAACAAAATTACTTGATACAGGCTCGTATAGCATGGGCGCCGGTATGATTTTATTCAGAGGGGTGCACAAAGATTTTCTCTCTGTCCTTCTTCCCCTTCCCATTTTTCTTGAAGAAAATACAACGAATTACATTTCTGAACTACAATCAGATATATATTTATTTAATTTAAATAAACTATTTTTGTGTATGAACCTACTAAACAAAAATAAAATAAAAATTAGTTGATTCAAAGTATTAATTTTAGTAGTTAATATAGGTACTAAAAATCTTTTAATTGAATAAAAAAAATTCGAAAAAAAACTTCTCTAAGTAGAATAAATTTGTGTAAAATTTTTTTTCAAAAGCCAGGTTAATTTTTTTTTATTCAGGATCAAATGCTTTGTAATTGAATTTTATTTTTTCAAGGGATTATTTCATTGAATGTATAAAAATAAATTGTCAGGTCACTCAAGTACAATTAATATAACGTTTATTAATTTTGGTCCACCAGTTCGATGTTATTAGAGTGGCCAATTTTTTCTTCCAGAGTGAACAATTAATAAAAATCAGTAGGTACAAAATTTAGCAATTCCTATATATTTTCGAAAACAGAAATCAAGAATTTCTCCTAGCATTTGATTTACTTTCAAGAAACTTTTTAGTAAAAATTTTCCTCGTGTGAACATAGCATAATGTCTTATTCACTTATCACCCAAAATAGTTCAGTATATACTTTTACGGTGCCAATTAAATAAATGGAAAAATGAATGTCAACAACCAAAACGTTACATGCATAAATTTCCCTAAATCAACTAGGAATATTATGACAGTTTAATTTAAATTTTAATATTAAAAAGACACAATATTAAAAAATAGTATAAATAACTCATTTTTCGCACTTGTCCTTTAATAAACTCGCCCTCAGGCTTTTATAAAACTTGTTCTTTAATACACTATTTATTCCTTTTTATTTCATAGAATTTAATTTATTTTGAAATATTTATAAGCAGTTTATGCTCATAACAACATATATTTGTCTGCAAAATAGTTTGTTTTTCGAACTGTAGTCCAGAATGCTTTTAATCTAAATTCCAAATACACAACACAAAGTTTAATGCGAATTATTCTGTCAATTCTGTGAGAAGTATTCGTGAATCAAAGCAGAACGTATTAATAACTTTAACTTCTGGCGTAGGCTGGTCGATATTGTATTATCGAAGTCTTCTCAAAGGGTTAGATATTCGATTTTAATTATTTTGAATCATCAATTTGAATATTTTTCATTTCCAGATGCGTTTCGCTATATCATTTTAATTGGTTTTTGGAATTTTTAATATAGAGTAACATTGAAATGTAATTTAAAGATGCGGCGGTGAGTTATTGGTAGAATTCAACGGTGAATTCAGTGAGTCGAGTTTTTTGTTTTAATTAAAACTAGTTCGGAAGTTTGCGTTTGTCAAGTACTTCGCGAAATTAACTGTCACTGAATGTGAATGTGATTGCTCTTATTACAGTTTTACTTTAATTGTGTTCTCTGGTCCCATGAAAAATTTTACTCGCGTAATTTACCACACAAACTAGGAACAAACTAATGACACTAAATTACACTAGAGAATAAAGCACCTTGTAGTGTATTCACACCTAAAAATAGTTTCACACTTTAGTATTTTTAATAAGGCTGTCATTTAAACGGATATATAAATTTAATTATAATCTGAAATTTATCTTAAAATTTTGTGTAGGTATTTATACGTCCTCCAACATTATCGATTTTAGAAAAATCGTAAGAAATCTTCAAAAATGGGGAAATCGTGATAAATCTTGCACCTACCTACCTGTCGGAATTTTGAGCTGAAAATTGGTACACATACGTAATTCGGCGCGAGAAATTCATTGGTGAATAAATTTATTCGATATATTGAACCATTTTTGAGAAATCGAAGGTGGTTGGTTTTTGGGTGGTCAAAAAAATTCAAAATTTTCAAAATTCTGAAAGTTTGGTTATAGGTTAATTTTAGAAATACAATGCTGCAGACAAGAGTTTGATTTCTCGCTTAGTTTTTGAGATATCGGCCTTTAAAGTTGGAAAAAGGGGAAAACGGAACATCAATTTTTTTCCAACTTGTATAGGAAGAGATTCATCTACACTTTTTACCTTCCGCTTACCTGTAAAGGAAGGTATTGGAATCATGCAAAAAATCGGGTGGTGAATTTTTAGTGGATGAGCACGAATTAGGGTCCTTACAACTCATTTTTGATAGTTTCACGATGATGTCTGTGTGTATGTGTGTGTGTGTATGTGTGTGTGTGTGTGTGTGTGTGTGTGTGTGGTCAAGGGTTGTTAGTCGCATAACTCAAATACGAATTACCCGAAAATTTTGATATTTGGTATTTAACATTTGTATATAAATTGGAAGAGCTCCCTAGATTTTGGTACAAATATCTTCATCGGAAGTGATATTTTTTGAAGATTGAAAAGGTTAATTGTCAAAATTGTATATACATTTGGAAAAATATAGTATTTATTTGTAATGAGAATAAGAGGAAAAGTGATTTGCAACTTACGTTATAAAAAAATTGTCTTTATCTGGTAGCATTAAAGAACTGCAGTAAAATTTAAAAAATAAATTTATCAAATAAAACGTTGATATCTTGTAATCCATGATCGGTTGATTTTTGTTTCTGCGTAAAAAATATTGACAGGTGAGACGGGTGACAAGTTGGCATACTAGCGCTATATAATGTCCTAAGTAAGATATTAAATGTAGTAATTGAACGAAGGATGGCTTCAACACAGCAGAGTTTTCCTGTGAATGAATCTTTTTATTCAGGTGATGCAAATTTCTGTGTTTGAATATTTGAGATTTTTATTTGTATATTTTAAATGGGCACCGGATTGCACGTATACATTTCTGTTTAAAGTCTAGATATGGCGGAAGGTTGTGTGATGGCCACGTCAGATTTTTTAAATATATATAATAGATAATAATACTATTATTAAACTGCAATTGGTCTTGTGTTGGCCACATCAGATTTTTTTAAAAGTTGTCATTGATGTTTTTACTTCCTTGTACGAAGTAAGGAAGTATTGTAATCGCGAAAAATTTCGGTTCTCAGATTTTGACGGAAATATCCGTTTTGACCTTTTCTGAATCCATTATGACTAGTTTCGTCGTGACGTCTGTACGTACGTGCGTACGTGCGTACGTGCGTACGTGCGTACGTACGTGCGTACGGACGTATGTGTGTCGCATAACTCAAATACGGTTAGACGTAGAAAGCTGAAATTTTGTATTTAGGACTGTTATAGCATCTAGTTGTGCACCTCCTATTTTTGGTTTCAATCTACAAACCGGAAGTAGTAAATTTAAAAAAAAAATTGATAAATAATTAATTTTAGGCAATTTTTTTTATTTTAAATGAAAGATTATGTGATTATTATCTACAATCGGTATTTTATAAATTTTTCTGTATCTTCTATCATTTAAGAATAATTAAAGTATATACCTACTTATAATTTAATATTTCGGTATCTTGTAGTCCATGATCGATTAACATTTGTTACTAGGTAAAATTTAAATGATTATGACATGACAGTGACAGTAGCAGTGACAATAGTAAAATATCGTTTATATCTTCTTCTGCAGTTTAAATAAAATGACTAAAATATATTTGTGAGTATACTAGTATAATAAGTTAAAGAATTTTTTATATTATTCTACATTTTAGTTATTAAGAAAATTATGAACAAACAAGGCGTACAAGGAAGTCATGTGGTGTCCACGTCAGATTTTTTATTTTTCAAAATCAATTATTTTTTACCTTTTGGGGGGGGGGGAGGGTTGCCTGTTTCACAACATAATTATAATGTAGATTTTTGATTTCTGTAATGTGAATTTTTAACTTGACAATGCCTTTGAGGCCACATATAGCCTATGCCAAAGCTATATGTATACTATGCCAATATTTCAATATAACATAATCAATAAGACGCTATTCGTGGTGACGTCAGCGATTGCAACGTTGTGGCAAGTATTCTTACAAAGATTGCATTGTGTATATGAAAATAAAGTGTAAATATATGCATTTTAATACGAAATGGATAGAAAAAGATGTCCCTGGGGCAAAATTTAAGTATATAACTCAGAAACGTGTCCCGGTAAAGAAAGACATCTAGCGGTCAAGTATGCATTTATGGTCGTGAAATCACACTGTGATTAAAATAATAATTTATCTTTGTTAATTTTAAAAAAGTTTCTTTTAAAAGCTCTTAGACATTTGAGCTAATGTATTTGCAGTACACGTGTGTAAAAATAATGTAGTTAATTATACATGAATGTAGTTTAGCTTCAATGTCTCAAATTTCGCGGCCTCTCCACGGAATTCCTTGTCAACCCCTAATGGCAATTAAGGGTTTAAGATCTTCTCGACACACAAGTAACCACAAGACGTTCTTAAGCAAAATATCTGATACTTAGTGTCGTAGAATTTCAGTCTGAAATTCTACTCATAACCTAATTTATCTCTTCAACAAAAAAAGAATTCGCTGCAGTAAAGTTTAATTTCATACCTCATTAATTTAAAAATACAACCGGTTAGAAACTACATAATAAATTTTGAATATTCAACATTTAAAGCTGAAACCTACACCAGAAGAAATTTATTTAAGAAAGAAACAACAATTTTATAGTGTTTCCATAGAAGTATCCACTATTTTATTAAGAAACTGCGGTACAATTTCTGTTGTAGAGTATTATAAGAACACAATAATAATTAGATCCTACTCGTAAAGTCTCATATTAGTTAGACAGCTTTTTGTAAAGTTGAGCAGAACAAGAATTTCAAATTAATGCAAATTAAATGAATTTACACATACATACCTATCCTCCCATGCCTTTCTTATGCCCTGTTCACACATGGACACACAGAAGACACACACACACACGCAACAGTAAAAATTACTGTGTGTGTTGCTTGTGTAATAGAGGCGCCGCTATTTTGTGGCTTCTATGTAAGTAAAGAAAAAATCAATTTTCAGGCCACAAACATTCCACATGTTCGTCATTTTGCTTTTGTTGCCTGTGGGTCGCTTGTGTGTGTCTTCTGTGTGTCCATGTGTGAACAGGGCATTACTCAGTTTAAGTGTGGAAGCTTCACATATTAGTCGAGGAAATATACTAATCCATTTCCCGTTTTTTGCGCAGTAAGGTGGATCGAAATGGGGTTTTTTGCATTCGCTTCCTAAAATTAAAAGAAACTTTGATTTTAGTAGTATATTTCCTCGACTATATACTATGTTATCAATATAGATATAATATTCTAACGTGTGTACAGTTACGAACTTCTTTTTGTAATTTAAAAAGAGCACTGTTGTATTTTATTTTACTCATAAAACACAATAGGTAATATTAAAATTAATAATATAACACACGAGGGAAATCTTAACTCACGAGGCCGAAGGCTGAGTTAGATAATTTTCTCGAGTGGGTCATTCCTTTTTGCCCACGTGTGAAGTATAACGTTTTTTCTACTCCCTACTGGATATTGGCAACATACCTTCATACTATCATGTGTGGATAGGGATGTCATATCCACACCAGGTGTGGATATAAAATTCAAAGTCAAATACGTCAAAAAATTGTTAATGCGTGCAAATTATGTTTTTATTATGACAAATAATTACTAAAAACATTAAATCAACTGTTATTTAATAATTAATTATGTTTAAAAGCATTATTTTATTGCTAAAAAAGCAAATAAAATTTAGAGATTTTACGTTGGCAACAATTATTCAAATGTCATATGTCACAAAATAATTGATGTAACCCTACTTTTAAATCATTTTTGGTATCATATTGAGTGCATTTTGTTGCAAAAATCATATTTCGTAGAAAAAATAGGCTGTACAACTCGAGTGGATTGCCTATATCTCACGCGAACATTTGCAGACACTCCCCCTATGGGGTCGTGACTGCAAACGCGTTCTCGTGAGATATAGGCATCACATCCACTCTTGTTGTACAATATACTATTATCCAATACCTCTTAATAACTGCTTAAATATTTAAAAAATATTAAGTTCCACCCTAAAATATCGTTACTATAGTGACAACAAGCAAAAGTAACAATAATTTACCTACAAGTATAATTTTGATCAAAACCACTAGTGGGTAATTTTTTTACTTTGGTTGTTTAAAATCACCATAGTTATGATGCTATTATTAAGAGGTGTTGGATAAATTATATTTATTTAAAATAATTATTTTACTCTTATGAAAATACGTACCTACCTATTCTATTTTAATTATGTCTTGTTAATTAATTAATTATAATGGAAAATTTATAAAACACATTATTCATTTGGGCTCAGTTTTGTAATATTTCATTTAAAAATAACGATGTTTCGAAAGCAGAGTGCTTTCTTCTTCCACGTTAACTTTAACAAAAAGCAAATAAGTAATAAGATTACAAAATATACAATTAATCGTTTTATTTAATGACTATATTGATTTAAAAATACGGAAAATGTGAACCTTTCATTCATAATCAAAACTGAATATCAATTAATAAAACTAGAGCCATGTTATCCAAAAACTTGTATTAAATTTTTTTTAATTCTTTCCTTATATAAATTTTTATTTATTTTTGTTGTATAAAGTTGTTCAAACTTAATATTTACAGTTTGAAACGTCAGTTGAATAAAAAATATAAATTATAAATTTATTTTAACATAATGAAAAAAAGCTTAAAGCTTACCCAATTTGAATTACCGCACTGATAACTTTATCGTCCCTTGACGTAGTATCTGATCCGCCACTGTAGTGTTAAATCCAATTTGAAATAATAATTATGACAAATTTTTATCCAAACAATGCCACACGAAATGAGTTTACAATCCGCAAAAAATATAATCCTCTTTGAAAGCAACTACGTAGTCATATGGCGCATTTCGCCAGCCAATGAACAGCCTATTAAAACAGATCGAACAAAAGAAATCAAGAACAATGGAACAAATGCACAGCCTACTTCCACTACATTCGGTTAACGCGATGAAACAAAATGTTTTCTTTGTTGGAGACCAATCAGAGAAGTGCACGATTTTTCAATTTTTTTGAGTCACTTGTCTTTCGAGATGTTTTGTTTTATTGGCGATAATAGAGAAGGTTTTTAGGAATTAGAAAGAAATCTTTTATCGTTTACATTTTTGTATTATTTGCAGTAAGATTACTGCAAACTTTAATTTTTGGAAAATGATAATTTTATACTCGTAGGTATAATAAATTAAATTGGTGGCATTTTGAAGAACCAAAAGTCAATTAATACTAACAATCCACAACTGTCAAAACAACTAGACCAACTGAATTCGAAATTCCTATTCAACAACTAATACATAGTAAATTAATTAAATCTAATCTGTTTGTTATTTTGTTCAATTAGGTGACAAATCACTGTACATTTTCGTCATAAGAAGAAACAATTTGGAATTTTTCGATTTTTCAGCTATTCTTTTGGGTTTTCCCAAATTTTTACTTCCTTGTACGGAGTAATAAGGAAGTATTGTAATCGCGAAAAATTTCGGTTTTCAGATTTTGATGGAAATATCCGTTTTGACCTTTTCTGAATCCATTATGACTAGTTTCGTCGTGACGTCTGTACGTACGTACGTATGTACGTACGTATGTACGTACGGACGTATGTATGTCGCATAACTCAAATACGGTTAGACGTAGAAAGTTGAAATTTTGTATTTAGGACTGTTATAGCATCTAGTTGTGCACCTCCTATTTTTGGTTTCAATCTATAAACCGGAAGTAGTACTTTTTTCAAATATTTCGATAAATATTTAATTTAAGACAAATTTTTTAATTTTAAATGAAAGATTATGTGATTATTACCTACAATCGGTATTTTATAAATATTTTTGTATCTGGTATCATTTAAGAATAAGTATATATTTATAATTTAGTATTTCGGTATCTTGTAGTCCATGATCGATTAACATTTGTTACTACGTAAAATTTAAATGATTATGACATGACAGTGACAATAGTAAAATATGCTTTATATCTTCTTCTGCAGTTTAAATAAAATGACTAAAATATATTTGTGAGTATAGTCGAGAGTATAGTAGCAGTAGTAGTAGTACTAGTATAATAAAGTTAAACGAATTTTTTATATTATTCTACATTTTAGTTATTAAGAAAAGTATGAACACACAAGGCGTACAAGGAAGTCATGTGGTGTACACGTCAGATTTTTTTCCCCTGTCTTAGAGCGAACAAAACAAAAAAAGAATTATTCAAATCGGTCCAGTCGTTCTCAAGTTATGGCGTGACCATAAAAACAGGCATTCATTTTTATATATACATATTCTAGATTTGACTCTTTCTCACCTCTTCCACAAACAAGTAGGTATTGTAAAAACTAATTTACCGGTCTTATAATGTTTTCCAATAATTTTTTGCAAATCCGGAATGTTTTTAGTTATTCTGAAGATGATTGAATTTTTAGTTGTTTTAAGTAAATTCTTTACTAATTTCGATACCAGTTAAGTAATTTTAGCTTTTTACAGAATGTTCTACAACTTAGGACAAAAAATTAAAGAGTATGTACTGTACAACGTGCTGATCATGAAACAAAAAGAATTTTTCTAAAATTCGCAAAGTTAAGGTTAGTTTATTTGACGTGTTTACATTTTAAGTATCATTGTTTTGATGGTACCTATATTTGATAATTTGACATCTATTAGCATTAGATATTATGTAAAAAAATACTTTTATTGTACAAGATTTGAAAAAAAATAATAAAAATAACAACCGACCAGAGGCAAAAAATGTTTGCTTGAAATACGATGCAATTTTTTGCGAAAAAATTGTTTCATGATCAGTACGTCGTACAGTATATATCCTTCAATTTTTTGTCCTAAGTTGTGGAACATCCTGTTTATGTTGTTTTCCAGAAGGGCATGTACAGGTGTACATATTCAAAATCAGTTTGCACGTTTTAAACAATGTTATGAAAACTAAAATAATAAAAAGTTGTACTAGTTTATACCAGCTAAAGTTAAACCCTCGGTAATATCAAGTGATGTTAATTATTATTATTATTTTTTTTTGGGAACGAAGGAATCCTGTTTAGTATTTTTCATTTTCTTGTGCGATGTTTGCAGACAAACAGCAGCAATGATGGAAATACACTTGCTGTAATGGACATGATCAATCTTTTCAGACAAAGCGTCAGTAGAGTTCGCGCACAGAAACGACAAGCGAGATATTTGTGTATAAGCACCGATCATGAAATGAAATCGGAAATTTCACTGCCTTGTTTAAAATGCATTATTCTCGAGATAGATCAAAGGACCTTTGTTTCATACTCTGTGAAATATTGCAGCAGCAAATCATCAGGAGAATATGCCCGAGACTTTAATAAATAAGTAGGCGTAGACGTGCACGGCCCGATCAATCTATGAGAAACAATGACGTCTATTCAATAATTAACTAGGTCCATAGCACTCTGAAATAATGTTAGTAATGGCTATTACCCTTGCATTTTTCTCGAGAACTAACAAAGTAATAATAGGCTAAAGAAGGGTATGAGTACGCGCATTCTGAGAATAGTAAATATCATTTAGCAAGTGTAGAGGTTGCAACAAAACGTGTTTATAAGAAGGAATTAATAAAATTAATTCATTTGTTGTTGGATAACGTAGCTCTAGTTTTATTCATTTTAAATTTCTTCCGACGATGACGTTTCGGTCATGATTATGATCATCCTCAGGTCTAAAATTACATTTTACAATTACAAGTCAATTTAAGCAACATATGTTATTAGTTATAAAGCACTTACCAACTAATAAGGTTTCACAAAGTGTTACATATTAAATTTTTAGAAACGAATAGAAGTGATCACTTCTATGAATCAGACATGATTGATTTCTTTGGTTTCGAAACGGAAGTTTCTAAGCAAAACCTCTGGTGACAATTTTGAGAACTATGACAATTAAGTAATAGAAAGAAGAAGAAACCAAACGTCAAAATAACCAAAACAATAAGGTTAGATGTCAACAAGAACAACATGTCAAAGGTCAAATTATTTAAACAGATGAAAAATGTTTTTATATTGGTCGGTGGAAGTATAGTAGTCTGACTTAATATTGACTGCATTAGTGTCCATATTAATGTAACAGCTTTCTAAGAATAATATTTTCTTTTTATTTTGTTCTTTGTGTAAAATATTAACTTCTTTCAGATTCGGTCTATGATCGGAAAGTAAAGCATGTTCTACCATGGCAATGTGGTTGTTATTAAGATTTTTCAAATGATAATTGTGTTGATTGACTCTGGATTGGAGATATTGTTTCGATTCTCCAATGTAAGTAGCATCGCAATCTAAGCAACTAATCTTATAAACCAAATTATTCTGTTTATCTTTAGTATCTTTAGATTTCAGGTTTGAAAATAATTGACTGGTATTGGAGCTAGAAGTGTACCTACGCAATGTTTAAATTGAGTTCTGCATCAAATGCATTAATTTTATTAATTCCTTCTTTTCAACATCCCTTTCGGCTCAACAATACCAAAACTTTATATTATATATTTTCATCTTTTGATATTTCTATTGTATATTTGATGTAAAGGTTAGATGGCGGAAGAGCAGCCTCTGTCTGAAATCTTTGCCGAATAAAATTATATTATTATTATTATCTTCATTCTAAGGTAGGAAATTTATAAGTATAAGTATAAAACTAAAATTTCGTCTACTACTATTTTTGGTTACCTATTTAAAAAGTGATGTTGTAACAAGATGGCCTTAGCATCTGTTATGCTTTGAATTATTGTTATCTTAAGTTATTTTTTAGAAACAATAGTTCAAAGGTCATCTGCATCCCTCCGATCCCTTGATTTTTGGGCGTCTGCGTTCAGTTCTTCGTTGGCCGGGGTAGAGATAAGACCCGAGATGTAGCTCGTTCTACGCCATTTACGCTTTTGAGCGTAAATTTAAGTTATTTTTAGTTATAAATTCATATTTAAGTTACTAGAAACGTATAAGTTCTATCAGTTTAAGATTTTAGTTTATATTATTCGTCTTTAAACGGTTATTTTGTGTTTCATTTAAAGCCAACAATTTTAAAGAGTGTGTAAAGTATCATGACCCACCGCTCCCAAAACATCCCTTCCTAATTCAGCCACGACTGGTTATCCCTTGCCCTTTAGTAAACTTCCTTCCTTTTTTTAAATCCTATACCCCATAGTTTACCCTTATATTGCTACAATGCCAATTAAATTTATCATGACATATGCATTATTTTTCTTGTTGAGAGGTTAGTCCAAACTTTGTTGTTTAAGAGTACGCAATAGCGATAATACTGTAGTAACAAATTAAATTTAAAATAAAATGTTCCCAAAATCCAAGAGTACGCAGGAAACTTAAATCTAGGAGTAAGCATCAAAAATCATACCTATTCCAAAATCCTCATATGAAACTAAAAGAAAACGCAAAGGAAAACGTTCAGAAATCTTAACTTCATCACCCTACGAAATTAAATTACAAGAAGCAATAGACAGTAATAAATTAAAAACTGTTCGGAAAAATTTAAAACTAAACAATGACATTAAAAAACTCTGCATTTGAAACAGTAATGATTATTATTGCACTGCATGTGAAGAAAAATACAAGGATTCCCAGAACTGGACCGGGTACAATGCAAATTATGTAAAATTTTGTGGCATGAAATTTGCACCACATATTCTGGACAGAAAATATTTAAATGCGATAAATACCAGAATAATCTGCGTACTCTTAGTGTTAAGAGTTGCGTACTCTTAGAATCATGTGCGTCTATAAGTATCTAAGTACTCATCTCTCATTTTTTGTTCTTTTATTAATATTAAAAATGGTAGTAAACAAATCAAGTTCAAATAAATTTAATTGTGTTGGTCAATGTATAAACCATGTATATTTTTTTATTTGATACATATTTTTTGTAAACTAAATATTTTACAAACCAGGAAAGAAAAAGTGTGTACTATTACCGTCCTTTACCCTAATGATCAAGTGTAGTCTCATGTTGTACAGTTTCAATTTTGACCAAGTTTTGTACTATTGTGCTTACAACTTTCGTCTGAAATGAATAGGTACTCGTAAGTATACTAACTATACAGCAATATATAAATAATAACATGGTTTTTCCTAAACACGGTGTTCAAAGGTTAAGTAGCCTAAACTATAATATGAATGTACAACAGATTTCAAGTATATACATCCAATATGTATTTAACTAGTTTAATTTTATATTCTGTATATTTTCATTGCCCTCACGTACCAACTGCACTCGCCTTATTGGCATTCATTTTCTAATTATTAGAAAAATCAATAACACAAAACAATGGTACATCTGTGTGATTGCTCGCAATACAAATTACGCAAGCCGTCAATTCTCAATTAATTTCCAATTTTATCGTTCAATTTTTCACAATGTGAACTGTCAAAAAAATTCGTAGTATCTAATATTTTAGCCATTAAGCCCCACAGTTAACATTTCAGATTTTAGCTGATGACTTGTCAATCTGAATCAATCCAAAAATGATTGGAATCTTTTTTGAGAGCTTATAAACCATTTGCAACTTTTTATTTTGACAAGACATTTATATTTTTTAAATCATCTGTAGTTTTTAGTTTACTCTTTTTATAAATAATGTTAAACTATTTTGTTCACCTTCTATTAATTGGTAAACATAATCATAATTATGTAAGTTACGTTAACTTAGAAAATACGTACTTAATTGAGTTTTATTTTGTTGAGTCCTGGACCTTTGAATGAAAAAAGTTTGGTCTACCTTATGTTTGTGTGTATGTTTTTAACATAAAATACTGTTGTTTCAACATTTTTAAATTTAAAATTATTTTTCTCTTTTTATGTTTTGTTATACTGTTATACAAGTTGATGTAGTGGCGTAGCTAGCGCTTGGTGGAGATCCCTGTATCAAAAATTACAAAAAAATACAATTTTGAATTCAGAAAAATTTGTTATCTAAATTGTAAAAATAAAGATACGTTTCCATTAAACTTTTTTTTAAATTGCATAAAAGTGCGTTACGAAAAAAAATTCTTGCTATATATAGAATACATAATTCCTACTGAATAAGTTCAAATGTTAAGTGTTAAGTTAAAATTAAACATCCATAACTTTGTGCCAAATAATCGTAGGAACTTCGTTCTTTGAGTCCTGCACAGGGAATTGAACAAATTTTAGAGCCCTTTTGGTGGATCGAGTCCAAAAAAATTTTCAACTCTGTACACATCGTCAAAGTTGGATATTTTTTCCATTAAAAACAGGTTTTTTCACAGGGTTACTAGAGGGGGGCGGAAGGGGTTGCGCTTAAGTTCACATGCATGACTTTAAAGTAGATAAGTACTTCAAAGTTTTTCGCCCGCAAAGATTCATCGAAATCGATTGAAAATACACCGAGTTATGGTTTGAAAATGGTCGAAATTTCACGAATTTCTAGTGTATTATATTTTTGATGGGTCTAAAATCTAAAAATAGTGTGACGTATTATGTGATTGGCACCTTACGAACTAATCCGTTCCTTGAACCTAAAATTAAATTTATAAATTTGTTTAAAACTCTTGTGAAAACTGAACTCAAAGGCAATAAAAAATATTTGCTTTTTAATTAGAACGTTTGTCATCGACATTTAAATAATTAGATAATTCTCCTCTTGGCGCTCTCGCTCTCACTTCAAAGCGTGTAGATACAGGTATGATAGCTAATCCAATTTAAAAAAGTGTTCTCGTGTCTACGAGAGCTCGATTATGAGAATTAATTCCAATATTCACCCTTTGAAAGTTTTCAAAGTCTCTTATATCAAACAGTTCATAAAAAATTCATTGGTAGGTCTTAAAAATCGATAAATACCCTTACAAAGGATGCCGCGCGAGAGATAAGAAAACGAAGGACACGCTTATTTTTATACATAAAATAATCGTCAAAGTGGCAAAATTCACTTTTATAAAACGGCTTTAAAATGCACGCATAGTTCGCTTTTTAATAGGCGTACATACGCCTGTACTAACAACTGATTTTAAGGTGTTCATCTACCTCAGAATTTTACAGCGTTACAGAGGTGTACGCCTCCCACGTTTACTTTAATTATAATTTATTTAATCAGGAATGCAGTCTTAATTTTTTTTATTTTTCTAATATACCGACGTTTCGGCACACTCTAGTGTCTTCCTCAGGGTTAATTAGAAAAGGTTGGTAAATAAATAATACATGTAATTTTTTTTTAAATCTACATAACAAAATTGTATAAATTGTAGATCAGTCAAAAAGCAAGTAAAACACGTTTAATGTTGAAGAACATCAGGACAACTCTTCTTGTGTGCCGAAACGTCGGTATATTAGAAAATAAAAAATAAATAAATTTCCTTACATTTCACCAGTCGCAAAAAAACCTTTATTTATAATTCAAATATATGATGCTTTTACATAAATATGAGTATATTAACAAAGGATGTCTTAATGCCTCTAATTTTTTATTTTTTGTCTTTGGCCTAGGAATTTGAAGTAAAAAATATTTAAAAATTACGTTTTTTTGTCATTCTATGATATGATTTTTTTCTTTAATTATAAATCTATTTATTTTAATATTTTATTAAATGTTTCGTAACTAAATTAGTTGCTTTTTGTATATATTAACCTAAAATACACCTTCCTGTTAAGAAGCTAGAGACTTCAAACTTAACTTATGTATATTGCAGACGTTTATAAGTCGTGCATGGTAAATGAATGAATTAATAATTTAAATTTAATTATAATAGTTTATACCTATAAGCCACTTAATTAAACAGATCTCAAATATTACACATTCTAAAGCATCCCTAAAAACAAGCCTCCCATCCAATTTGTCTCCTCTCTTTAAACATTTTTCTTGTAGCAAAAACATTTAACAAACCTTGATAAAGATAAATACGAAGAAAAACTCCCGGCCGAAGTTGAGCAATGCAAACATCTGTGGGATCCTTGTTAAAAAGTAAAGTGACATTTTTAGGTTAAAATGAATGGCGTCACAGCCTCTCTACGTTAACTCACTAAGAGGATTTCTTAACAAAACGTGGTAAGAATGCGTATGTATCATTATGAAGCGAGAGCGAGCAGTACAGGTGCCGCCTGACGTGTACAACAACTACAGCGGTTTTCACAGTGAAAAGAGGTGTACAACGCGATGTTGTCATGTTGAATTTAAGATTGTTTTTCATGTATTTGCAAAAGAAGAATTTGCTGTATTTTTCGTATTAAAAGCAGAAACGATTGTTTTCCTGCATTAAAATAATTAGAATATTGAATTAATCAAGGAGAATCTCTCATCTCTTGTGGTATTTACCACTGACTGAAGAATTAAAATTTGATATTTTTGCAATTCCATTTGATTTTATCGTTTAAATACACCTTATTATTTAACTATTTGAATTAAGGCAGAAAAATACAATCTTATTAGATTTTACAAAATTCCTTTTTATCGTTGCACACTTCAAGTAAAAAATTCATGATTTTTACTTCCTTGTACAGAGCAAAAAGGAAGTGCAATACTTCCGAAAAATTTCGGTTTTCAGATTTTGATGGAAATATCCGTTTTGACCTTTTCTGAATCCATTATGACTAGTTTCGTCATGACGTCTGTACGTACGTACGGACGAACGTACGTACGTACGTATTTGTGTCTCATAACTCAAATACGGTTAGACGTAGAAAGTTGAAATTTTGTATTTAGGACTGTTATAGCATCTAGTTGTGCACCTCCTATTTTTTGTTTCAATCTATAAACCGGAAGTAGTACTTTTTTCAAATATTTCGATAAATATTTAATTTAAGACAAATTTTTTTATTTTAAATGAAAGATTATGTGATTATTACCTACAATCGGTATTTTATAAATATTTTTGTATCTGGTATCATTTAAGAATAATTAAAGTAGGTATATATTTATAATTTAGTATTTCGGTATATTGTAGTCCATGATCGATTAACATTTGTTACTACGTAAAATTTAAATGACAGTGACAATAGTAAGATATGCTTTATATCTTCTTCTACAGTTTATATAAAATGACTAAAATATATTTGTGAGTATAGTAGCAGTAGTAGTAGTACTTATATATTAATATATTTGTATAATAAGTTAAAAGAATAAAGTAGGTATGGCGAGAGGTCTTGTGGAGGCTACGTCAGATTTTTTTATATTATTCTACATTTTAGTTATTAAGAAAATTATGAACAGTTTAATAGGCGTACAAGGGAGTCATGTGGTGTCCACGTAAAATTTTTTTTAAATAGTAGAATAACATGTCTCTTTACCGGCCTGAATAAATTAATTTATAAAATTTATTTTCATTATGGCTGTAACCAGATGACATAAAATATTAAATACTGCTTCAATAAATATATACGGCATTCAATAATAAATTACTATTTCGTAAAACTACGGTAAAATAACATGTCAAATATTATCCCTCTTCCAAAGTGATCTCTGTCGCCTGACCAAGACTTCGCTCCGGTTACCTTTCGTTTTTTTTCTCTTGTGAGTTCTGTCGTCCTGCCAGTCGCGCGCAAGGACCAAGGAGTTACATATCGATCCTTAAAGAGACAGCGTAACTTAGAGGATCACATACGCTATAGACAGAGCGAACGTACCAGGGTTTATGACCAGGAGACGACATAAACGTTATAGTAGCGAAACAAAGTTTCGACGGGGGAAATAGTCAAATAGAAGTCGAGCTTCTTAACATTGAGATGGGTTTTTAGGTTACTAAATGTAATTTTATTTTAGAACATTCTTGAAAAATCTAACGTGGCTAACATAATGACCAAGTTTGCTTTCTGTACAAATCTAATAAGATAAGAAAAATCTTATCTTATTAGATTTGTAAACTGTTGTGTTATTTTAGTTTACATTTTACGTGTTCGTAACAATTCCTAAATGGTCTTTTTTACAAAAAAAAACAAAGACATAATACTCATAATAGAATCAAATACGGAGGGTTGGCGTAAAAATTTAATTTGCTTATAACGTTATAAAAAAAGAACGCTTTAGTCGTTTTGTAATCAATTTGGTATGACACTAAACATGAAAATATGTTCCCACACTGAATTTAGAATGCAGAATACCCTAATAGTATTGTTAATTATACTATACGCAAGTTTAAGGCCTACCGCGCTCTAGCGATTTTAAAGTTGACCAATTTAAAAGTTGCTCATCTAAAAAAGTGCTACTATCTTCGAGCTCTGCGCACTATCGACTAGATACTTGTACTTTTACTTAGTATTAAAATAGTATTTTATATGAGAAGTGTCAAAATTGCTTCTTACATGTTTCATTGACAGCACAACACAAAAACAAGAATTTTAAAGAATAAAGTAAGAAAATTAAAACTTGTTTTCATTTCCACTATTATAAAAACGTGCTTAATAGTCCAAGAGCTAGCGATTAAATTAGTATGGACATTTTATTAGTCATGAAATTGAAGTAAAGGGTCTGCCAGTGGCCGCATTAGGCTTTTTCAAGTAAAATAATCATGAAAAACATTTTATATTTTCATAACTGTCAAAAATTTGCTTGTTTTCGGGTTATCAGCACTTATGATTACATTTTTTTTTGTATAAGTAAGCAGATAAACACTGATAACAAACAAATTTTTGAAAAAAAATTATGAAAATTTTAAATGTCGTTTATTATTTTTTACTTCCTTGTACGGAGTAATAAGGAAGTATTGTAATCGCGAAAAATTTCGGTTTTCAGATTTTGATGGAAATATCCGTTTTGACCTTTTCTGAATCCATTATGACTAGTTTCGTCGTGACGTCTGTACGTACGTGCGTACGTGCGTACGTGCGTACGTACGTACGGACGTATGTGTGTCGCATAACTCAAATACGGTTAGACGTAGAAAGTTAAAATTTTGTATTTAGGACTGTTATAGCATCTAGTTGTGCACCTCCTATTTTTGGTTTCAATCTATAAACCGGAAGTAGTACTTTTTAAAAATATTTTGATAAATAATTAATTTTAGACAATTTTTTTTATTTTAAATGAAAGATTATGTGATTATTATCTACAATCGGTATTTTATAAATTTTTCTGTATCTTCTATCATTTAAGAATAATTAAAGTATATACTTATAATTTAGTATTTCTGTATCTTGTAGTCCATGATCGATTAACATTTGTTACTACGTAAAATTTAAATGATTATGACATGACAGTGACAGTAGCAGTGACAATAGTAAAATATCGTTTATATCTTCTTCTGCAGTTTATATAAAATGACTAAAATATATTTGTGAGTATACTAGTATAATAAGTTAAAAGAATTTTTTATATTATTCTACATTTTAGTTTTTAAGAAAAGTATGAACAAACAAGGCGTACAAGGAAGTCATGTGGTGTCCACGTCAGATTTTTATTTGGTATATTTAAGAATGGAGAAATAGTCGAGTCAATATACTACTAAAATCGGCCTTACTTCCCGTTTTTTGCGCAGTAAGATGGATCGAAATGGGGTTTTTTGCATTCGCTTCCTAAAATTAAATAGAAACTTTGTGACTACTTGTGATCCGCTTGGGTTTGCAAATTGCATTTGTGCACTGCAAAATGCATTCTGAAAAGTGCATTTTTGCAGGCAGTAGTTTAAAAATTAATAACTTGTAGAATAACGACTGCAATTGCACCAGTGCGGGTCCCCGAGGGTTTTCGAGGTCGCAGAATCCGAATCTGACATTAAATTCAGCCTCCCGGGTACCTGGGGCACCGTACCTGGACATATACGCCATCTCTTGGAGTTTTCCTAAAATTAACGTGCAAGGCGGCAGAAACCGGCATCCGGAGGTTTCTTGGGGCGCTGATCTCGAATCGGCAATCGGCAACCCTCTCCCGGGTACCTGGGGCACCGGACCTGGACATATACGTCATCCCCTGGAGTTTTCCTAAATTTATTATGCGAACTTAAAGAAAATCGGTATCTGGGGGTTTTTTGGGGCGCTGATCTCGAATCGGCCATCGGCAACCCTCTCCCGGGTACCTGGGGCACCGTACCTGGACATATACATCATCCTCTGGAGTTTTCCTGAATTTATCATGCGAACTGAAAGAAAACCGGAATTGGGGGGTTTCTTGGGGCGCTGATCTCGAATCGGCAACCCTCTCCCGGGTCTACTTCCTTAGTTTAATTTCATAATGTAATGTCTTAGTTTAATAGTTTGCATAAACCGACCACAATACTAAAAATCTGAAAATGATGGCGCGTGGTTAAATGAAATCTTAAACTACTTCTTACACCTTTCGTCAACGGTTACTCTTCTCTCTCCGGAAGATCTCCCTCTCATGGTATCAGGCCATGCGCAGTGTAGGGTCTCGCTACGTTGTGCCTGTCTGTATAAGAGAGTGTCCATATTAACTCACACAAAGGTACCTTTAAAATAAAGACGTATATGTCCAGGTCCGGTGCCCCAGGTACCCGGGAGAGGGATGCCGATGGCCGATTCGAGATCAGCGCCCCAAGAAACCTCTGAATGCCGGTTTTCTTTCAGTTCGCATGATAAATTCAGGAAAACTACAGAGGATGACGTATATGTCCAGGTCCGGTGCCCCAGGTACCCGGGAGAGGGTTGTCGATTCGAGATCAGCGCCCCAAGAAACCTCCAGATACCGATTTTCTTTCAGTTCGCATAATAAATTCAGGAAAACTCCAGGGGATGACGTATATGCCCAAGTCCGGTGCCCCAGGTACCCGGGAGAGGGTTGCCGATGGCCGATCTGAGATCAGCGCCCCCAAGAAACCCGCGGATGCCGGTTTTCTGCCGCCTTGCACGATAATTTTAGGAAAACTCCAAGGGATGACGTATATGTCCAGGTACGGTGCCCCAGGTACCCGGGAGGCTGAATTTAATGTCAGATTCGGATTCTGCGACCTCGAAAACCCCCGGGGACCCGCACTGGTGCAATTGCAGTCGTTATTCGCCAAGTTATTAATTTTTAAACTACTGCCTGCAAAAATGCACTTTTCAGAATGCATTTTGCAGTGCACAAATGCAATTTGCAAACCCAAGCGGATCAAAAGTAGTCACAAAGTTTCTATTTAATTTTAGGAAGCGAATGCAAAAAACCCCATTTCGATCCATCTTACTGCGCAAAAAACGGGAAGTGGATTAGTATATTGACTCGACTAAAATAGGAAAGTTGTGGCAATATTTTTTATAAATAAGAAATATCGTTTATTTCCACTTCTACATATGCCAGAACTGTTAATTTATATAATTTACATTTTTGGAACTCAATTTTTTATACTTGAGGAAGCCTAATCCGGCCACTTAGGACTGGCAGACTGAACATTCCATCTTCAGTATAGATATACAAGGCCCAAGTAACTAATAAAATTAAAAGTTATCAGCAAGTCCCATTTAAAATATACAGCGAACTGGCGTTTAAGTCTTTTTTCGTATGTCGTGTTATAAAAGACTTAAACAACAGTATATTTGAACACTATTTATGTATAGAACAATACATTTATTAACTTTGTCTTTATCACAAACGTGAGATAACATCGTATTCTACTGTATTTGATACTTTACATAATATTAAAACAGATAATAATAGATGAAAAGTACTTACATCTGAAGCACTGCACTAACAGTTTCTGCCATAAGAAAACAATGGCAACTGGCGTTTAGGCCTTCTCGCGTAAATGAATTCCAAGTTGGCGTTTAGTAAATTTTCAAACACGATTTACGCTGAAAGTAATTTTTAGGCGTTTAAGCCACATACGTATTCTATGCGCCTCAAAAAGACCTTTCCAACAATACCAATAACTCATTTTTCGACATTTTGGCGGTTAAGTCTTTTTACCAGAAACCCGTCGATATAACGATATAAGTAGCGGGAGGAAAACATTATTCAATATGAGAGATGATGAGTAGTTTTGTTTATCAAGATACATTTTATATCCAATGAAAACTAAAATTCAAATAATTATTATTATTTAAATAAAGGAAGCAAATAAAATATCTTCTTCACTTCTGTGATGAGAGTTGGCGAAGTTGTTATGATTTTACTCCGTTTTTCCCAGCCGTGCTTTTTGAATTATTCCCCTTGCGCAGTGGGAGCTGCCGTGCGCAGTCTGATTATAATGCGTTATCGCTGTCTTTTAAATGGGCTACCCTTACAGACAGGAATATGTTAATTACTCTAGGGGTAGGTTTTTGTTGAGGATATAATTAAAAGACAACTTATTCGAATTGCTAAATTGTGGTTTGAAGGGTGAATTTGGTTTTTAAATTTAATACACTGCGGAAGAGAAATTAACTTTGGGGTTGATGGCGCTGCAAACACTTTAAGGGTGGGAAATTTCGACAAATTTTATTACGATAGTCGAGTTCGCTAATTTCGTGTGTTAACATTATATTATAATGTTATCGTGTAAACGCGAATGGGGTACTTGCATGGTACTGAAAATTAGATTTTTAACACTATGAACATAATGTTATGTCTAAAACATTGGTAAAAATACAAATTTTATTTTTTAAAAATATGTTTTTTTAGTAAATTGGGAAAGAAATTGTACTGTGACATCACTATTTTGCATTGAACATATGGCAACTTTCTACGTCACTATTTTTGGGCTTGTTAATAAATTTTTTGTAAAAATAAAAATACGGGTCCCAAGTTTTTATCTCTTCTTCAAAAATATTCAATAAAAAATCACGCAAGTAGCCCATTCAATAAAAACTCGAAGTAGCTATAGGTACCTATTTGTAGAAACTCACCTAACCTTACCAAACTTCGTGTTTTGACTAATCAAAACGAGGTTTGGTTACCTATGCTAGTTTCTACAAATACCTTTAGCAAGTTTTAAATTTTTTATTACACAATATGCCGAGGCTTTTGGTAGAACTAGTATGTACTGAACTAAATAAACAAACCAATATTTTGTTGAATCCCACATGCCTACTCGGTTTTGGGAGGATCTCTGATTAAACTGAATTAAATAAACAACCCATAAACAATCCAATACAATACCCTTCTTGAGTCTTATGTACTTACATAAACATTCAATACCATCCTACAGTCCCACATAATCGGTTTCAGTAGAAACTGTGATTGAACTGAAATTAATGAAGAACCTTATACCCTTCTTGAGTAAAATAAAATTATGGATCATTCTGTTTCATGCAATGTCTAGGTTTTTCATAAAAAGAATTGAATGTAACAACAAATATTATCTTAAAAGATGACAACTTATACTCAAGTTCATTGTGATAGGTACTTAATTTCATCAATTTACTTTTACATTTCTTACAGATACTATATGAAGTAGAATACCGCCTAATCGGTATCGGTACACTTTTAGATATACATGAAACTTCAATACCTATATAAATTCAGTTAAATCCTCATATTTAAGACAAGGATCAACATATTTTCACTTATTTTGTTATTTTTACTTAAACTCTCACTCTAGTATAAAAGTATAACAAATAATATAACTAAAGTAAATAGTGAAGAAAATAGAAATAAATTATCTCCATCTGTTTCAACCATTTTAGGGGAGGAAAATTTATTAGATTGCGTACTTCATATTGTCACACATAAAATAAAATAAATCATGATAAATGTATGAGGGTTGCAGTTCTTGTATTATTACAAGCCATTACTTAATTTGGATAGAGAGTCTTACAAAAATTTAATTTCATTTCCCACAACAACAAAATTCAAACTTCACAATTAATTATAAATCCTAGGTGGCAGAAGAGTACCAGTAATGTTTTCTGGCTTGCATTTTAGCGTTGCTTTGAATCTAATATATCTATTCAAGAGTTGAGCAAAAAAGTTGCAACAAAATTGAGTACAATACAAGTGAAATGCGAATCATAATGGAATACTACCTACCTAATAGTATAATACAGGGTGTAAAAAAATCATGAATTAAACAAAAATAAAAAATCAAGATTTTTATTTAAAAAATCCGATGTGGCCAACACATGACCTCTCGCCATATACCTACTCTACTATTTTACAAGTGTGTATGAAAGTACTTACTCACAAATATACCATTGTACTAGAAGGGAATTCGGGAATTGTAGTTTTTATAATATTATTAAAGTTTATTATGACCTTATAAATACTAAATGACATTTCATATTTTCCATTTCAATTTGCCAAAAAGTCAAAAATTCATATGACATTAACACTCAAATATTTTATTTTTTGTTTCCATAGGTAGGCAGATAAATCAAAATTGTAACAAATTTGTAGAACTTCTTGTACTTAGAAAATGGTGCTTGATAGAAACAACGTTTTGAATACATATTGTAGGTAGTAACATTTAGTATACAATGTTATTAAAAAAATTCCTATTAATTCATAAATTTTGAGAATATTCCGGAAAAACTCTTCAGATCTTCAAGAAACTACCACTTCCGGTTGCACGATCAACACCAAAATCTAATCAGATCTAATCAGGGTGTTAGAATATTGTATACAAAATTTCAAATTTTTTTATTCAGTGGTATTTGAGTTATCGTACCTCCAACATGAATCCTGACACACACACACACACACACACACAGACAGACATCATCGCGAAATTATCAAAATCGTGTTCTAGGGACCTCAAAACGTGCTTATCCATTGAAAACTCACTATCGAAATTTTAGCATGATTACAATAACTCTCTTACAGATATGAGTGGCGAGAGGTAAAAATCATGATTTTTTTCTTTTTCATTAATAAAGTTTACCTTAACATAACATGTTATTTAAATAGTATCTTTAATACTTTTAGTAATTATTTGAAGCGTTTCTTTGCATAACTGGCATAAATACTAATTTAAATTGACATAATCGATGGAATATGCGTTAGTGTTTAAGATCGAAACATACTCACATCATGTAAAACAATTATTATGTGCTGTAGCCTCTTCTGCATTAGTAGAAAGAGTATTTTCTTCATTTGGGCTAGTACATTCTAATATATGAAATAGACTAGATACAGAAAAAGCTGCAAAATTAGTTTTTCTTTACAAGTTTTATAAACAATAATGTATTTTATACAATTCTTTTGTTTAGGTATTTCTTATTCAAAGTTAGAATTATGTTATGCTAAATAATTTAGTTTATTTTTTATTTTATACTGTAATATTTTATTTTTAAGAAAATATGTTTGTTCCTAGTTTCTAATTTTCTTATGATAAGTACCTAGTTAATTTATTTTGTACTGTGGTGTTTTTCTCTAAAAAAAATTATTTTTGATTAAAATCAATGATTTTTTTAAAAAATCACTTGATTAAAATCTTGTTTTAAATCATGATTTAATTCAAATGATTTTAATCATCTACACTACACCCTGGTTACATATAGCTACTTACACTTAGTCACTAGTATACTAGAATAGCATGGATTTTTTCACGGCAGTTATCTATTTTATACTGCAAAAATATTGACACAATTTTAGTCGTAATAAACATGATGAAATCTTTTTAATTTCGCAGTCACGTGTAAAACATTTTAAAATGGCCGCCGTGTCCATAAAAACACTAAAACATTTTACATCAATTTAATTTATAAATATCAACCATATACATGTCAAGTTTGAACGTAACAACCCTGATAACAATTTTACACAGCAACATTTTCATCCTTTTCCTGCTGATATTCCTGCTGTCGCCCACGCCACGTGATGGTGGGAGCGAAGGGAGAGGGCTGTTGTCAGTAGCAGGACAGGGCCGAATTGGCAGTTTTAATCGGTCAATGAAATTCAGAAACTGTTGAATTAAATAATTATATGTCTTTAAGTTTGTATACCTTAGTTCTTTAAATGATATTCATTATAAAAGTGGTTTATTGGAAATTAATGTGTTGTTCAAAATTCATCAGGAATAGAAAATTTGAATAATGCACAAAGAAAAAGTGAATCATAGTTAAGTTACGTGTAGCATCGAAAAACAACTATTTCAAATTGAACAAAAATGAACGCATATTAAAATAACTTAAACAAAAGCATTCTAATATAATGACATCACACTTATTTCACTAATAAAGAATGAAATTTCAGTTTATAGACCTAATAATTAATTGTAATTTTTTAGAATTTTGTATTAGTAAGTATTCTACAGTGGTTCGTCTTAATTCTGAATCCGTGTGTAAACGACTATTTTATAAATACAAAAACAAATAAATATAAATATCTATACGAGAGACGAATAGCTATACCGGGTGTTTGAAGTCGGTTATATAGGAAGAACAATGATATTTCTTAAATTTTTCTGTAGTTATTGGCTTATTCATTTAAATTGAAAATTATAAATACAAAACTATACTCATGACTGCAGTTAAACTGCATAAAAATGTCTCTTGTGGCATTCTTTCGACTAACAAACAACCATTAAATTACTCATTTATCAAACCGCCCTCGTAGAATGTAGATATGTATGCAAGTATAATAATTATGTATAAATGTACACACAAAATCTCAAAACTGGACAATCCGCCCCTGCGCCGGTGGTGGGGGGTCCTCACGTCACGCTTTGTGACGTCACACGCACGTATACGCGTGACCGCACGTACGCGCTATCTGTTATCACGCACGCGAAATTCATGTTTCAATAACACGTGGTAAAGAAATCGCTGGCAATTTATGAAAAACGGAGGCTAAATAATTGAAAATCGTTGTGTAAACAACCTGTGATGGATTTAGGGGTAGTTTAGCTAAGTTGCCAATAAAGATTTGGGTATTTGCGAGCTATTTGTGAGCTATTTGTTACTTATTTGTTAATTCCAGACAGATTTATGAAGACATATTTCACTCGAATTGACGTAAATACGCAACGTACCGTGCTGCGTTTTTATTTTTATTTTCGTTCCGATAGTTTTAGTACTAACACCTACTTTTCTTTGCTATTTGACACAGTTTTAGTTCAACACTTGAATGAAATTTAAGGCAGATTCAGTTGTAGGAACTTGGTGAAACAATGTGAACAAAGGGACATAACTAGGATTTTTTAGAGGCCGAAGGTGGGCTAATCAAAAATTAAAGAGAAAGAAGGAATTTGACTTAGTTCCTCCTTTGAATTTTTTATTACATAGGTAGATACTTAACAACAAAAGATTAACACATACGAAGACCACATTAGAAAGAACGATCAAAGTCACATTTTGATAGTTTCGAGATAATTGAATTTTAAGATTTGAAGACTTGTATATTGGTAATATGGTTTATTAAAAATAACGGTTTATTTTATTCCAACTTACAGTTATAGGTATTGATAATAAAAAATAATAACATTAATGTTCTTGTAAAATAAACTAATTTGTTATAAACAATTAACTAAGATCGGTATTCCGTTGAACAAAGTGGACTTGTAGTCCAGTGCATTTAGGTTTTGACCCGGACATTCAAAAAAACAAGATGGGACCTTAAGGATATCGTTAGAAATACTCTACTGAACATCCCTAAGAAAATCCCCATAAATCCCGCGTCGGGTTTGCCGCCATTTTAATCAAAATGGCCACCGGTTTTCTTTTCTTGCAAACATTTTAGGCCAAATTTCAACTCATTTACTCGTTTCGTTCACTTTTTATAAACAAAAATAAAAATATTTACAAGAAAACAAAACCGGTGGCCATTTTGATAAAAATGGCGGCAAACCCAACGCGGGATTTTCTTGGGGATGTTCAGTAGAGTATTTCTAACGATATTCTTAAGGTCCCATCTTGTTTTTTTGAATGTCCGGGTTTCGACTAATTTTAGCCTAAATGCACTGGACTATTGGATCGTTCATCCAGTGGAGCAGTGGACACAATTATTTCAATGCCTGAAAATCGTGACTTAGATCGTTTTTACTGCAATTTTCTGAACACTCTAAGAAAATTTACTTATTGTGCTACAAGATGGTACCAAAAACACATTTTTTTATTTTTAATTTGAATCCAGCGATGTTTTTTGATAGGTGACAGAGGTATTATATTAATTGTATTTTTTGAGGAAGATATTTCTCAATAATAATTCAAATAAACTAATTATTGAATAATACTTCATATCAGAAATTTATTATAATGAATAAAATTATTGTATAGTACTGTAATTAAATACAAATAAATTATGAGGAGTACGAACTTCGAACTTTATCGTAACGTTTCGAAGTGTTTTTATATTTATAGAATTTAAAAATAAATAGCACATGAGTTTTATTTAATTATTCAGTATTTCAAAGAATGAAATAAAAAGTTTTAATTAAATAGAAATCAGCATTAGTTACTAGAATATATGTAATTAATAATTAATAGTAGAGAAAAGATAAGGCGAGTTTAAAAGTAAATTAAATTAACAGCTATTTGGAATGTATTTTTCTATTCAGCATTTTGATTGAATTATATTTAATCGGGTTTTTGCAAAAAGTAAATCAGACGCTTTTATATTTGAAGCGCGTTTTAATTTATTAGTAAAAAATCTGATGTGACCAGCAGACCAGCACTAATCTGTCTACTAATTCTACTCTCCTTCTTATCTAATAAATAAATTCTTAAAAAAGTATCAATTTACTCATTTCAACTGTCATTGTCATAATAAATTTAATCAAAATACACTCGGCGTCAAAAAAAAGCCCCACTTGAAATTGTGAAAAAATCAACAAATTTCAAACCGCTATAACTCAGCGAGTTTTCGATGGATTTCGATGAACTTTCGACTCCAAGAAAGTTCAAAGTGTCTACTTTAAGGACATCTATTCAATTTTTGTTATAACCCTCTCTGCACCCCTGCAACCCCCCTATGAAAAAAAAGTGTTTTCAGGGGAAAATTTTTTCAACTTTGATGATGTGCACGGACTAGAAAAATTGACATGACAATAATATTCAATCAATTCTCTGTAAATTTTTCGAAAAACGAAGGTCCTACGATGATTGGATAAAAAGTTATGCGAGTTTGAAAATTAAGTTGCATTTTGAGGTTTTTGAGTCATTACTCGCCATTTGTTGATCAATTCAGATGTACTCTTGACAAAAAGAAGGTTCTAAGTGTCTAGTCCAAAACGATGCCTGCAATTTTTGACATAACCCCCTCTGTCCCCTGCAACCCCCCTATGAAAAAGAGCGTTTTTTCAACTTTGACGATGTACACGGACTAGCAAAATTTTTTGATCCGATCTGCCTAGATGATAATAAAATTTATTCAATTCTCTGTAAATTTTTCGAAAAACGAAGTTCCTACGATGATTAGATAAAAAGTTATGCGAGTTTAAAAATTAAGTTGCATTTTGAGGTTTTTGAGTCATTACTCGGCATTTGTTGATCAATTCAGACGTTACTTAATTTTCAAACTCGCATAACTTTTTATCCAATCATCGTAGGAACTTCGTTTTTCGAAAAAATTACAGAGAATTGATTGAATTTTATTGTCATGTAGACAGATCGGGTCAAAAAAATTTCTAGTACGTGCACATCATCAAAGTTGAAAATATTTTCCCCTGAAAACACTTTGTTTTCATTGGGAGGTTGCGGGGGTGCAGAGGGGGTTATAACAAAAATGAAGTAGACACTTTGAACTTTCTTGGAGTCGAAAGTTCATCGAAATCCATCGAAAACTCGCTGAGTTATAGCGGTTTGAAATTTGTTGATTTTTTCACAATTTCAATTTTTTTGAAGCCGAGTTTATATAAAGCGGTAGAAAAAGGAAGCACGAGCTTCTAGATTCACGTACGATAGGTACGTATATAATAGAATTTCAATTCATTCTACTCATGTGTAAAGAGTTGTTAAATATGAAGCGCGCCTAAGTTAGATTTTAATGACATAGACAAATAAACTATATTACCTACTTTTCCTATATTTATGATGCCTACTGTTAGATCAAATATCAAGCATACCTGGCAGCGATAACGTTGTCGTAAGGATAAAGGAATTAGTTGGTGAGCTCAAGATCACGTTTAATTCTGGAAGCAAAGAAAACATAAGCAAAGATGCTTAGTGAGGAGCAGTAAAACTTCCACCTTAGACTCTCACATCTCACATCAATCTCAACATCATACTCATACCACATTCAAACATTCGTATCTCGTTGGCGACCTGGTTAGGGCCATTCCAGCCCAAAGCTGCTCGCTGCATCGTTGGCAATCTGACTAGGATTACTACAGCCCATAGCTGCTCGCTGCATCGTTGGCGGCCAGTCACGGTCCACTATAGCCCAAAGCTGCTCGCTGTATCGTTGGAGGCCAACCACGGTCCGCGTACCCAACGTCTCAACTCTTATCACACTCTACACATCATAGACACACACGGCTCAACTAACCAGGCCAGATCAACACGGATCTATTTCACATTACCATATACACTTTACTGATTTATGATCTGTTCTTCTCGAACACTACCATTAAACTGAAATCTAAGAGGCTAGCTAATGATTTTTATTGTTTCAAGAGTTATCTAATTTGTCTGTAGTACTCTTATTAAAATAACATCTCGTAACACATGTTAACAAAAACCTTTATAGGTAGGTACCTACTTATTTTTCCTTAATTAATTTTTTATTCTATCTTTTTTAAATAAAACAAACTTTTATTCTGTGATTGAAAAAAATATCTAAACTCTGAAAAAATGTTTGTGGCAATAATTCTTGCAAATAAATAGCAAGAATTCTTTTTCTAACTAACTTCTTGTCTTGTCTTGTCTTGTATTTTCAATGAACAATCTAGTCTTGTATAGTTTTTTTTTTGCAAGAAACAAGACAAGAACAAAAATGTCGTGAAATCCTACCTCAAATAAAATAAAAACTCTTTCTAAGTAAGTTGAAGAAATATTTAAAATAAATGCCAGATTAGAAACATCTTCAGTCTTCAATTTGACGTCTGTGCAACGCACAAAATTAAAAATATTATTTGTATTATAATTCTTTATTGAATATTGCATATTTTAACTCATTTATACTAGAATAGGAGATTTTTTCTATTAAATATAGGTCTAACTCTAACCTAACCTAACTTGTTAGTTACGCGCTTGACTAAATAACAAGAAGTACCCAATAATTTTATATAACTTGATTGGGCTGAGCTGGTCACTAATGAATAGTAGTAATTTAAACACATTTATAGTTTCATTTTATCATTCTAGTTCCAGAAAGTATTAACTACATAAACTTGTAACTGTCCCATAAAACAAAAGTCATAAAGAAAGCAACGCATCACCTTAATGTCCATTTCTACAATAATGACAGCAGCATTATGTAGTACACCATTAGTGACATTACCGTGAGTCGATATCACTTGCATGCCGCTAAAACAATCACCCGGACACACGTGCATTGAAAATTTGATAACAATCGTTAATTATGTTGCTTTAAAAACGCTAAACACATTAAATTATTTTAATAATACTACGTGTATTACTTACCGTATGCATTAGTTTCAATTACAGTGAAGTAATGTGGAAAACGTGTAGCTTTACATAATGCAAAATGTGGTTTTTGCTTTTAAAATGTTTGGTAAAGTTGAATATTATATTGAAACATGGACTTTTAAATATTAATTAAGTATTATGAAATTATTGCTAAAGTTTGTAGTACCCTATACCATGTTTTAAATAAATTATTGTTTATGGTTATAATCTGCTAAAAAGTTAATTTTGATATTTTCTCTTTTCTGTCGTATTGATCAGGTTCACTGAATACAAAATTTAACCGATCGTTTAATCATGGCTGAATCTGTAATTTTACATGTCCAATAATTATTTTACTTTATCAATTATCAAATGCAACAAATTTTTTGTTCAGTAAATATCAAATCAAATTCTTTATTTCATCTGACTATTTGTGAGAAATTAACCAATAAAAACAAATACATAGCCAATACAGTACTTACATGTCATCGATATAGACCAATCAGAGCCGCCAGATCGACATGGAATTCCCCTGAAAATTCAAAATTCACTATAGCCATGGCAATAATTAGTATGAGTTTATATAAACGTCAGTAGTGAATAATAAGTGAAAATTATTAAACTATTCAAAACTAAAAAAAGTCTTTTATAAATACGAATCACAACTCTACGTTCATTTATATCAATACTTAACAAAATGTCAATACACAAATGTCAACACAAATGAACATAGAGTTCAATACTGACGTTTTTATAAAATAATTCAAAAAGAAAAATACCATTTAAACGATCGTAATTTTTTTAATATACATTACCTCAGGCGCGCAGCCAGGGGGGCTGCAGCCCCAAAAGGTAAAAAAATAATTGATTTTGAAAAATACAAAACATCAATGACAACTAAAAAAAAATCTGATGTGGCTAGCACAAGATCCCTACTCAAGATACGCTACACTTTTAATTGCAGTTTAATAATTACTATTACAAATATATTTTAAAAAGTGTAGATGAATCTCTTCGTACAAGTTGGAAAAAAATTGATGTTCCGTTTTCCCCTTTTTCCAACTTTAAAGGCCGATATCTCAAAAACTAAGCGTGAGATCAAATTCGAGTCTGCAGCATTATATTTCTAACACTTAAATTAACCTATAACCAAATTTTCAGAATTTTGAAAAAATTTTGACCACCCAAAAACCAACCACCCTCGATTTTTCAAAATTGGTTCAATATATCGACTTAATTTATACACCGATAAATTCCTCGCGCCAAAGTACATATGTGTACCAAATTTCAGCTCAAAATTCCGACGGGTACAAGATTTATCACGGTTTCCCCATTTTTGAAGATTTCTTAAGGGGTACCCCTTACGATTTTTTCTAAAATCGACAATGTTGGATAAATCCCGATTTTTTGCGTGTCTCAATTTACTTGACTTCACCCTACATTATTTAATAGTTTACAATTGTGTGCCTTACATGAAATAATGCAGATTAACTAATTTATTGGTCAGCTAGAAATTTAACTTGAATAAGAAATCAGTTGTTTATACTAACAGTCTAGATTCGTATCTATTATTCAATAATTTTCTTTCTTATTTATCTACCGATGCATGTTTGTTCACCTGTAAAATTTATGGCAATTCTATTCAAATTTCAAATCTCAAATCTACAATGCTCGTCCAAAGATCTATCTTCAAAACCACATAAATCTAACTTTATGAAAATCATTTATTCATTCAAGATATCAATTTAAATAAAACTATTATCTTATTCACAAAAAACATCTTCGAATTTTTGGCCATTTACCTAGGATTCTTGAATTATTTATTAGTGAATAATTAAGAATGACAAGTAAAAATAGAAGGGGTGGATTTAATAAGAAATTAGTGTTTATTCACAGAAAATCGTGTAAAAACAAGGGTTGCTACCCTTGGAAATAAATATTTATGGAGATGTAAATTCGAGAATTAATTGGGGGAAATTTTTACATAAACCATATGGAGAACAATCAGGGAGTTTTGATTCAATTATAATAGTATTTAGTAATATTAACAAAGCCGCATTGAAACTATATATATTTTATTTGACAGGGTGTAATTTAACAAGCTCATCATTTTTCTCTAATAACTTATTACCGAAACATCAATTATTTAATTATTATTAATTATGTTACATATGAAATTTGATTATTTATTGCGGATGTCAGCATTAAATAAATTTATTAGTTGATAATCAAAAATATTTTATTAAATTACAAATAAATTGTATGAATGACCAATATCAGTGAAGGTGAAGTGGACTGCTTGAAATATTATTTGAATTATGATTTAATGAAGATGCTTTTTTTATTCAGCAGTTGCTTTTCTTGTCTTTTATATTTTTTATTCAATTTTGACGTTTTAAACTGCTATTAATAACAAGTGAATTAAAACTTTTTAAATCACTCTTATTTCATTGTTTCGTCAAAAATGCATAAAAACAATGACAACTTGCCACTGACGACTACTATGATTTTTTTTGTTATGTCAAAATAAATTTATAATTCATATATTTGTAATAATTTCGTCAAAATTGAATAAAATATTGTATAAACCACGAATAAATATCTATTAAAAATGTTTCTATGTTATAATAAATATTAACTCATATACAATATTTTTCTTTGAAACACAATTGCCATAATATAAATATCTTCTTTTTTTCATTTGTATTGAATGATGTAAACGGAAAATTTGAGAAGCAATGCAATAGGTACCTAACTTCTTTTTCGATTGGACTATCTTTCTCAGAAAGAAAACTTGTCTAACACAACTTAATGTTGCACAATACAAATAATTTTATGAAAACGATTGAAATTGGGCTGAATTTTTAAATAAAAAATTAAAAATAATAATGTGCTAGTGCAAACATTGCTCTATTTATTTAATTTAGTTATCATATTTTATGAACTACTCTTTCATTAGAATATTAAAACTAGAATAAATTACATTATACCACCTTCACGAATAATTTAGTGTATGGTTATTCTCTCACTATTAGACAAAATAACTTTGTTTACCTAACCTTTAAATAACATTTAATATAATCATATTGCTAAAACATAAACTGTTAACATTAACTTCATGTTATTGTAAACAGAATAACAATTTTAAATGTTGTGCAGGAAAACTGCTGCTTGTGGTTATATTATTATTATATTTATGTATGCTAGAGCACTAGGTCCTGAAAGTGTGTTGCAAATATTATGAAGACGGTGAATTATGTCGTCAATATTTATGTTAATCGTTATTCTTGAACCTCTCGAGAAGATGCACGCAGTTACATTTGGGTGTGGTCTAATTCATCCCTAACACTTAACAGATTGTATTCTTAGCATTATTTGTTTCAAACTTAATTATGATTCTTAGCAAACTTAACTATTTATTTAATTATATGCTATATATTTCATAATTTCAAAAAGACCATTATCCAAAATATTCTAATCAAAATGAATTATGTCGATTTTCTTGACTTTCTATCATTTACAACAAGTGAAGAAAGAGTGAAACGTATAATAATGAAACTGCTACCAAAATTTACTTCATTATGTTAAATGGACGAGTAAAATATTACATACAAGTAATTTAAAGGTTTTATTATAAATTATATTATTTTATATTGAATATAAATTTCTCTACAGCAGTTTGCATGTTTGAAGGTAGGTAGTGAGGAAGTAAATAAATCGCAAACTGAGCTTAAAAAATATACAATTATTTTTACCTCTCGCCTAGAGAGGTATAGGGATCGTGAAAAATTTCGACTTCACGATGATGTCTGTGTGTGTGTGTGTGTGTGTCTGTGTGTATGTATGAAAGTCTGTATGTGCGCCTACTATAGCGTTTCTTTCCGGTTCATTATCTCAAATTCTACTGAACATAAAATTCTCATATTTTGCAATATACATTTATATATGTTAATGAAGAGCTGAAAAGATTTTGGTAAAAATCTGCCAACCGGAAATGGTATTTTCTTGAAGCATTCTAACATTTTTTGTAAAAAATATTGGAAAAACTGCGATAGTTACAATTTGTCATGCGACATTTGAAAGAACAAATTACCTCTTACAATATTTATTTAACATCTTTTCTATATCTCTTACCAATAACGGAAAATTATTTTTCAAAAATATGTAATGTTACCTACCACGATTTGTGAATCACAATATAGGAAAAAATTTAAAAACAAAAATGAATATGTCAATGTGACAGATGAACAGACGTATACACAATTTCTGAAATGTTTGTGGTACCATTTTAAAAGAAATGTAATAAGAAAGTTAAATTTTTATCTATAAAGAGCTAATAATTAAAGAACTAAGAACTATAAAATTATTTTCAAAAATTTTGTAAATTTATTGCAAAATTATAATTTAAGAAAGCCTAACTAAAACCAAATTCACATACATTACAGTGTTAAGGCGAGAGGTCGTGTGCTGGCCACATCAGATTTTTTAAGCTCAGTTTGCGATTTATTTACTTCCTCACTACCTACCTTATATTATTTTAGTTTTCGATCTTAGACAATTTAACTCAATTTTAAATTAAAATCAAACATTTCTTACAATAATTATAAAACATGGAATACATAATACAAGATTTTTAATAACAAGAATATAAATAGTACTTAAATTTTAAAATTATACTAGATATACAGCAAAAGAACTATGTACTACTTTGTGGATGGTGGATGTGGATAAATCACTTGGAATCTCGTGTCCATTTTAATAGAATAATGCAATATTTATCATGAAATTCAATGGAAGGAAAAAATTATCAAATGTCAGAAAGATAACATACATCTACAAAAATTGAAACTGTTCGATATGATCTGTAACATATCAAGCGGATTGAACGGATATGTGTGATATCGTTTATTTTCGTAGCTATGTAACTGTTTGTCTCGTATTATGGCCGTGGTATTATTGTTTTTAATTGTCAAAATGTTTGGATAGATTTGTGCACAGAATAAAATATTTTGACAAATGTAAACAAGATGAAGGCATGTAAAAATGTGTCTTCTAAACCTTTACCTTTTTGATACTAAAGTTCTAACTGCGACAACCCTAAATAAATATCTCTCTCCTAAACTTTTTTAATACAAGCCACGTTATAATCAATAAAAATTTATGAGAGGTTATCTCAACCAGGGTAGAAAACCTCTAAAATGATCCCGCCTCGTAAGCTTCATCGATATTCATGAAATAAATGGAATCGCGAGTCAGGAAGCAACCAAGTGAAGCCGAGCACGAATGTAATGAAGCCCTAGCCGCGCAGATACGCGAACCACTGTAGCTGACAGATATATGAAGAGGAAGACGAGGAATCACCGAAAAAACAATGCGGGAATGTTGATCTTTCCAATTGTAAGACTTCCTTTCACATGGAGTCAATGATCGCTATTGTGTACTTTTCATTATCTTATTAGGGGTCTGAATTACTAATTTACTGAGTAACATTGGTTTTCAGTTTGTTATTACTTGAAGCAAAGTTATTTAAATGTGTATGTTATCTTATTAAGATCTTATTCATTAATACATCAAATTTAGTGTGAACATTCGTACTGATTTTATCAGTATAGTACTGATTTACAGACCCTTGTACTGATGAACATTTTCAAAATATTTAGTATTGATTTATTTTATGTGGCCAGCGCAAGACCTCCCTACTCAAGATACCCTACTCTTTTAATTGCAGTTTAATAATAATAGTATTATATCTATTACTTAAATATATTTAAAAAAGTGTAGATGAATCTCTTCGTACAAGTTGGAAAAAATTGATGTTCCGTTTTCCCCTTTTTCCAACTTTAAAGGCCGATATCTCAAAAACCAACCGAGAGCATTGTATTTATTGCACTTAAATTAACCTATAACCAAATTTTCAGAATTTTGAAAATTTTGAAATTTTTTGACCACCCAAAAACCAACCACCCTCAATTTCTCAAAAATGGTTCAATATATCGACTTAATTTATTAACTAATGAATTCCTCGCGCTGAATTACATATGATTACCAATTTTCAGCTCAATTCCGACGGGTACAAGATTTATCACGGTTTCCCCATTTTTGAAAATTTCTTTTTTCTAAAATCGACAATGTTGGATAAATCTTGTACCCGTCGGAATTTTGAGCTGAAAATTGGTACACATATGTAATTCGGCGCGAGAAATTCATTGGTGAATAAATTAAGTCGATATATTGAACCATTTTTGAGAAATCGAGAGTGGTCGGTTTTTGCGAGATCAAAAAATTTCAAAATTCTGAAAATTTGTTTATAGGTTAATTTAAGTGTTAGAAATACAATTCTGCAGACTAGAGTTTGATTTCTCGCTTAGTTTTTGAGATATCGGCCTTTAAATTTAGAAAAGGGGGAAAATGGAACATCATTCGGAATATTTAAGCCTATTAAAAGTATTCGCCTGATCTATATTTTTTGTAATATGGAATAAATGTTATTAAAAAGTTTTGAAAAAATAAACTTTGTACTAGTTTGAGAATGTTTTACTTCGTTTTAATAAGCTCAAATAACGACGAAAATATTCCCATTGACAATGTAGGGTAAAGTATACAGGGTGATTATCGTCCAGCACTAGAAATATTTCGTTTATTTCAAGACATACAGAAAATGTTTATAAGCAAAGTTAAACTAGATAAAAGAACTCGTAAGATGGTCACAATAAAAATTTTGCGTCATCCAAATAAATAGGATTTATTCATATTTCCAATCTCAGAATTCCAATTTCGACTTAATTAACAATTTTAAAAAATATTTGCATTTAATTAATTCCTTATGTATTTTTGTAGTTGCGAAGTAATAATTACAAAGATAAAACAATGAGTAACTGCGAGCTTTAATAAATTTAACAACTTAATAAAAACTCAAGTAGCGTGTATTACAAAACACCTTAAAACTTTAATGTAAAAAGGTCGTACCTGAAAGCCTCTCACAGAGGTCACGGGTCGTAAAGGTCATTTTATAACAATGTAATCCGCCCACGCCATAGAACCCAGAAAAACTTCCCCCGTTAAACTAAACTTACAGAATTTCTTCGCATTTTAAACGTCTCTGAATGCAGATCTACTCCGCACATAAATTAAAATTCTGAGGTTTACGAGGCAGAAGCAAAATCGGAAAAATAAAACAAACGCTGATAAAAAATACACCGGCTCTCGAGCTACGGCGGAGGTTGTAACCTTTTATATCGTAAATCGTTACAGATGTCAAAACGTCAAATCGAGTGTATATTTCAATGCAGTGCCGTGGTTTCGTATCGAAAGGAACTCGAACTCGTCACAGGAAGAGCACATCTCTTTTTTTTACTTTTTAATATTTTATAACAGATTATCTTTGTATCTACTACCTCTGGTAGGCAGGGGAGTATTAGCCCACCGGGATACCGGGAAATTTCCCGGTGGGCCGGTAGCGATTTACTGAAGACTGATGGCCAATTTATTAAATTTTATAAATACGAGCCCCGTCAACTATATCTTCGGACACTTTGTGTTCTTTGTATTTAGTCTTATTTATTACATACATATTATTTTTTAATAATGTCCGCAACATTAGAGACGGGTTATGCAAGATATTTTGAAAATTTTTCTACCACTAGTGCGAGATAAATTTATTTGATATAAGTTATTTTATAATCAAATTACGGATAGCAAGATAATTGACAAATATGACATATTCGTAAAATCATCTAAATTGATCACTAAAAATGTTTATTTTGTTTTAAACAATAGGTATATGCTAACATCTGCAAGAAACTATTATTTTAACTTAGTGCCTCAAGAAATAATTTTCAAGCAATTTAGGTACATTTTGTAAAAGTGAATATATACCCTGTTATGTATTAACTTTTTTCAACTGTAATTACACAAGAGCTTTTTATTTCGCTGGATAAAATTCTGTTTGTTGCCTAGCAATTTGAAAAGTTAAATTGTTTAAAAAAATCACGACACCGTAGGTGTTTTAAAACAATTTTTCGAGTCAAATTGCTGTCAGGTGACAAGGTTGAGATGTCAAACAGAAATTTTTTCGGATAAAAAATGCTCGAGTGTAATTCAACGAGACAATTTAACGACTTCTTTGGTTCTTCTTCACAAATATTCCCTAAATCTAATCATTTCACTGAGAAATCTTAGAAATATGAAGTCAATGACATTTTAGTTGTTTTGTTTATTTATTAGTTGCTAAGAAAAAGGTAAATAAGGTTTTATCACTCGCAAAAAGTTACCTTCCTTTTTATCCGCTGTCAAAGCGATAAAATTGTGTTTTATTTATGTCTTACTTTGTACAGGAGTGGAATTATCATAATAAATATAACTAAAATCAAGCTAATAATAAATCAAAATTATGTAAGTAGTAAATTTTTTTAGACTTAATTAATTTTTCATAAATAGGTTTAATTGAATAAAAAATAAGTGTCCAAACCTTTAGTGTTAAAAACCTAAAAACTTCATTTTCAAAATACTTAAATTTTTGAAGTGATAATGTTGACATAATGACAGTTATTCTAATGTAGTTGTTCAAAATAAATTAAGAACTGATCTGTGTAAAAACATTGTAACATATTTTTTTATGTGGCCCGCAAATTCTATTCTTGCTAGAACTATTCTCGGGGGTAATATAACTAGTGCTATCACCTATGATTAATCATAGCCCGAGTTATATTTGGGGAGAATATATAATGAATGAGTCCAAAATGTTTGGTTATATTTTTTCAATAGCTATCAAAAACGTTTTAAATTCTGTTTACCTTTCTCAATTTTGTCTTCACTGACATTTCCCCACCGAATACAATCAGGTTTATTCAATTTAAGTCTTATTTTTGACAAACAGCAATATTTAAATATGGAACTGACAGTAGGAAATTAATTGACAGAAACAGTTGACATATAACAGCGGTGATAAAAATATCATCGATTTGATAGCCTCTTACTGCCCTATTTTAGCCAATCAAATTAGTCAAATATGTGTCACGTGACACATGAATTATATATTCAAATTAATGTAATATTTTTTAAATTTATTGTTGCTTTACATTATAGTACCTATTTATTTACAAAATTTAAATTCAAATTAGTTAGGTATTCATATATCATTAAAATTTTCGTCTGGTGCGTTTAAATATCCCTGAAACCACGAATCACGCCAAAGTTTAAGAATTTCCGTCTGAACTATATTTCCTTTCTGCGACATTTTATCGCGTTTTAAGTTCTGCTAAAGAATTAAATCTACCGAACACAAAATCTCAGTGTAAGAGCATCACGTCGCCATGATTTCCTGGCAGCGTAATCCGCGATATTCCAAATTCATACCATGTCATAACTTCAATTCGGTCTATGGAGAACGCCAGAAGTTATTTCGTAACTAATATTCAAACTTCCTTTGTAAGATGTATCACTGAAACTTTCAGCAAATGGCTGCCATCTTGTTTCAGCACACGCGGCTGTTCAGCTGTATTTACATATGCCACTAGATTGGGGCGAATAAGGGAAATACCCTACAGGGGGAGAATGCCCCAGAGGACTGGAATTGGCAGCGTTGTGGAATGAAAATTGAAGTTTTGTACCGGTCACCTAAGTGCATTGTGCCGGACAGGTTATTTGAATTTTAAGATTGGTCAGCGAGGAAATCATGGACAAACCGAATGGAGTTGTGAACTATATAGTAAGGTTTTATTTAAACATTCAACCGGTGACTAAATATAGGTTATTTTCTTGCAGTGGAAATTTTCGATCCTAGTTAAAATATCTGATGTAGCCAGCACAAGACTTCCCGCTATACCTTACTCTTTTTACTATTATACAAACATAGGTAGGTATAGGTACTTACAAATATATTTTAGTCATTTTAGTCAACTGAAGAACTGTACAAGAAGATATAAATGATGTGTCACTATTGGTACTGTCAATCTGTCACTGTCATAATCATTTAAATTTTTCGTAGTAACAATTGTTGAACAATTATGCTTCATGGGTAACACGATACTGAAGTTTCATACTCTAAATTATAAAAAAAATACTCTAATTCCTAAATTATTATGACAATGTACAAAATGCTAAAAATTGTGGATAATAATATATAATGTGGATAAGAAATATTCGGGGATACAGTCAACAAATCTTTATTTCCTACAACGCCGACGTTTCGACACCACTTGTGTCTTCTTCAAGGCTCTACACACATTAAAAACAGTTGTTATACAGTCAATAATAATAATGAAGCAGTACTTACAGTAGAAAGGTTTAGAAATTATTATAACATGTGCATATAATTGATGCACCTAAATATAGTTTAAATTCTGTAGATACAGAATAGTCGTCACAAATATAATAAATAAAACACGTCAGCAAAAATCGCATGTTACTTGCGCAAGCCAAAATCACAGAATAACCGTTAAAACCTATAACTTAAGGGAAAGCATGTATATACATGTTATCCTTGGTGACAAAGTACCGATATAAGTAACTAAATACATTGAAAATATTTATGGTTGTAAAAGAGAACTAAACTAACAATAAACTAGATCTATGTCGTGAATAATTGAAGTAGATTATAATAAATGTTGCTAAGATCCTGTATGTCGTTACGAGAGTTAACGCTGTTTTCTTCCTTATGAATGTGTGTAGAGCCTTGAAGAAGACACAAGTGGTGTCGAAACGTCGGCGTTAAAGGAAATAAAGATTTGTTGACTGTATCCCCGAATATTTCTTATCCACATCACTTCTCCAGTCGAATATTCATCTTTTCATAATATATAATATTTCATTTGAAATAAAAAATATTGCGATAAATTAATTATTTATCAAAATATTTAAGAAAAGTACTACTTCCGGTTTGGGGATTGCATACAAAAAATAACTGGGTTCTAAAGATTTGTATGAAGACGTTATATACAAAATTTGATTGTTAAATGTTTGTAACTTTTTTACCTAGCTAGCTGTCATTTTGTTTCAAGATGGCGGAATAACATTTTAATATACCTACCTATATCCATTATGTTTCAAGACAGATTCTTAGCTATTACTGTACCAAATTTGAACGCAATAGTAACAGTACATTTTGAGATATCTGAAATTTCAACTCGATAGGATCCCGGGAAGTGCGTAATTTTTGACTTTTGTTTTTTTGACGTAGACAGACAGACAAGACGGTGAAGTTAATATAAAGGATTTAATTTTAAAAAAAATAAGTTAAGACTTGAAAACAAGAATCAGAAAACTGAATACTTATTGTACGAGTATACGTCCTGTTTTCAATATTTATTATTTAGTACTTACCTACTTATTATGCTGTATGTTTCAATTAAATTGGTAATAAGCTAATTTACATATGCTGATGATATACCATTATTTAATTAAGCATCTAGAAATTATTCATAACTGAAATAAATTTAGTTATGTAACTGCGGGGGCGTCCAAGTACTTACGTAAATGGTAAAATGAACCATATTAAATATTTTTAAATGCAGTTGATTAATTAATAATTAATTTACTTAATAAATAATGTTTTATCGTTATTTAAAGTACATGTTTTGAAGTTTTCTAATTAAATTCATAATTAATTACTACCCACATCATCAGTAAATATAAATGAGTAAACTTTATAAACGCATTAATTTGAAGCTCTTTGTTAACAGTGTAGTGAATACGAAAAAGGAAGAAAATACGCAAAGCATTATTTTAGAATTTCACTTCGCGAAACATAAACGTAAAAGTTGTTTCCCAGTTTTCACAAATGCCTTACGTTACATTCGCGTATAACTGAAACTCGTAAAGCAAATATATGATTTCAGTTTGTACCACGCATGGCAACTTTTTACTTTTCCTGAAATTACATTCGGGTAAATTTAGTTTCAACGGTTTCAACTGCACTGCTTTCACATTTACAAAACTATCGCTGCGAGTGTATTTTCTATTGCGAAAATTTATTTTGTGCAGCAAATTAATAAATTTTCTATTCTAATTTCATGTAAAATAGTACAGTTATTTTGATCTTCAACATCTACAGGGTGTTTCTATACCTCTGTACGAAACTTTAATGACATAGGGGTGAAGGGGGCAGTTTTGACCTAGGGGCAGTATAGAACATCGTAATTTTAAATTTTGCTGTTTAACATTATGTCGCCATCTGTTGCATTTTGATTATACTATTAATGGCGATTCTAGAAAAGTAAAATATTTCAACATACGGCATAGTATTTCAATGTTATGTATGGTGAACAGTTTGTGCACCTAAATTGTAAGTATTTCAGATTTTACTCATAAGAATTTACTAACTTAAGTTTAGTTAATTTCTAATACTTTAAGGATACACTATTGAATTTAAAGGATTCGGAATAATTTTACGTAATTCTAATATTTATTTAACGTACTGAGTAGAAGTTATAATCTCAATATTAAAAACATGTGTTAAGGGGCAGTGTTGAATTTTGATGTATGGGGCAGTTCGGAACGTATAAAATATTACGTTGGGCAAATCACAGACGAAAAAGATGACGAGGATTACGAGATAAATTTTATCAGGAAACAGACTGATGGAATGAAGTTTTATTTTCCTCAAATTCTGGATAAATCAACTGTTCGAGCGCAAGACATTGTTATGAAATTACCGTCACCTATTACAAGTGGAACAACATCTCGAACAACACAAGTATTTAGTTTTTCTTTTAATAATTTCAATTCTTATACTATTAACTAAGTTTCCTGTAGTAATAAAACTATGTTTTTTTGCATTACTTTAAAAATCTTCTGCCTTATATATGTGTGTTCATTACTGCCCCAGAACAAATCAAAACTGCCCCTGCTTTGGGGCAGTTTTGAACGATTGCAGATATTTTTTAAATATTTTTTTTCTAAGTTTAGAATCAAATTAATTTTTTAGTGTTTGGCATCAAACGATAGACAAAATGTTGATATATTTTATGATAATTTTGTTATTTTAGTAAGCAATATAATAAAATATATAAAAATGAATTTGTAAATTTTGTTCTAAACTGCCCCCTTCTCCCCTATATAATTTGACATACTGATTATAGAACAAAAAGAATTTTTTCGAAATTCGCAAAAAGAAGGGTAGTGTACTCGTTGCGAACATTTTTAGTGCCACTGGATTAATAGTACATTACATTATTTATAATTATTTTATTAATGAAATAAAAGTATGAACTGCCTACAAATAATCATTTATTAATTACTTATTATGTAGGTACCTGGTCTTATTACGTAATGATTTTTAAACAAAATTTACTTTTCTATTTGTGTTCCTAGTCTGATTTCGTATACAGTATTAAAAGGGTAAGGTGTTGTGGGAAAAATTTGAAAAAATGTATAGCAATAGTGAATTAGTGGATATGCTGTTAATGTATAAAGAAGCGGCACAAAATTCCGAATTAGCAGCGCGAATCTGTGCACAGCGTTATCCTCAAAGACGTCATCAACATCGCCAAATGTTTGTGAGGATCACACAACGTCTTCGTGATGAGGGAACCTTACACAGAAATGCGGGACGAGGTGGCGGTCGCCAAAGATTACGAAACGATGCTGAACATGAAGTTTTGGAAATTGTGGCCGCTGGACCTACAGTCAGTACGCGAAGAATATCTCGTGTTATGGGTGAAGTGTCTCCTCATTGTTCAGTTTGGAGAATTCTTAAAGATTATAATTTTCATCCCTTTCATTTCCAAAGAGTTCATGTAGTAATGCCACGAGATCATCCTCTCAGAGTGACATTTTGTGAGTGGTTGTTAGAACAACATGCTGTAAATGCTAATTTTACGTCAAAAATAATATTTAGTGATGAAGCAATTTTTACAAGAGATGGAATTCACAATATTCATAATGCTCATTGTTGGTCTCAAGAAAATCCGCATATTGTTGTGAGAAGTAGTTTTCAACATAGATTTTCTTTAAATGTTTGGGCAGAAATAGTAAATGGTACATTAATTGGACCCTACATACTACCAAACAGAATGAACGGAAATAATTATTTACATTTTCTTTATTGGAAGATGTTCCTTTAAATGTGCGTCAACAAGCTTGGTTCATGCATGACGGTGCACCACCGCATTTTACAAGAAATGTTCGGCAACATTTAAATGAAGTGTTTGAAGGTAGATGGATAGGTCGCGGTGGACCTGTATCATGGCCTCCTAGGTAACCAGATCTTAATCCATTGGATTTTTATTTATGGGGACATTTAAAATCTCTAGTGTATGACAATCAAAATGAACCAGAAACAGTCGAAGAATTGCGGCAACGTATTGAAAACTGTGCGGAAATAATAAGGCAACAAAATTCATTGCATCGGGCGTGTAGTGTGTGTTTGATACAACGTGCTGCATTTTGTATAGCTGCAGGAGGAAATAATTTTGAACAATTTTTATAACAATGAGTTGTTGTAGTTTATTTTGATGAAATTTAAAAAAAAGATATCCTAAACTTTGTGTTTTCCTTGACCTACCCTAACAATCAAAACATTCACTTGTTACTGAAAATTACATAATACCTTTAATTTAATTAGTTTTGTTTATTTTATTTCATTAGTAACATAATTTTAAATAATTAAATGTAGCATCAAACCAGTGGCACTAAAAATGTTTGCAACGAGTAGGTACACTGCCCTAATTTTTGCGAATTTCTAAAAAATTCTTTTTGTTCTATAATTAGTATATCAAAATATATATGTCATTGAAGTTTCGTGCAGAGGTATAGAAACAGCCTGTATATTTTTGTGAAAAAATATATGAATATTTTTTTGATTAATATTCTTTTTTTAATTACATTGAATACACCTCAAGCGTGTCTTGATAAAGCCTTCATTAATTAAAAATACAAATCAAAGAATCCAATTTAAAAACAGACCACAATATTTACATTTAACTTCGCAATTTCTCTTTTATTTCTCGGGTGAAAAATCGAAGCGGCCCATAAGATAACAAAAGACAATCTTGAACATCATTACCCTGACGTTGGCGTTGGCGTTGACATCTTGTCTGTTTACATCCTGAAGAAAAGATACGCTGTCAACTTACAGCGACGGCGAAAACAAAGAAACGAAAATGACTTTCATAATTTCTCTAGCGCACTGGAAATTACATTTAGCAATTGCTAATGTTGCACAAAAGAACGCATCATTTCTTAAATCTTTTATTTATTGAAGAAACTTATACATTGGCTTTCAAATTTAGTGGAAATCAGTTAATAGCTAGTGTTGTTTGTAAAATCTAATATTCAAGTTAGGAAAGGTGCTCTACCTCGAGACAAAAATTACATTTTTTTAATGATGAGTTTTTAGGAAATTGTAAGTACATTAAAGAACAACTAACTTTTGGTAATAGCTATAATTTTTATTGTGACGAAATTTGGGCCTCAAATATTTTTAAAATAATGCATCTAATAGAAAAATATCTGGAGAATCTAATTCCGGAAACCGGAAGTCAATATCTTTGTCAGTCAAAAATTCGAGTTGATTAAAAACAATAAAAATGTATTAAAATTTCTGTACACGAATCAATATAAAATCAGCTAATATAGATACAGTTCCTGTAGATACATTTATCTACAGTGTGTGTGATTATCGTCCAACAATCTACAGTACTAATTTCAGAATTTCATTCATGTAAATGTCCGCTAATACTGTCGAAAAAGTGCGACAAAGAATATAACTCACGTGTGACAAAACTACTAAGGGAAACTTTTATATTTAGTAAGAAGTTTTGTGTACAAAATGCATTAATCATGTTCGGAACCAAATCCGATTCAAACTTTCATATTAAATTATAATAAAAAGCTTTGAAACTTTCAACATAATGCCCGTGTTAATCAAAATAAAATGTAGTCTGTCGCCGAATCGATATCCCAAAATACCATGTTGTAGGTACTACACGTTGTCATCACCAACTGTGCGATAGTTATGCCGAAAACATTCAAAACTTTCTTTGTTTTAAACTAAAATTTAACGACAGAAATATTAAACTAAGGTTACTATTATTTAGTTGACTGAAGCTGTTAAGTCTGTTGGGTTTGTTAGTTTTAATCATTATCAAGATTAGCTTGCAATTAATTAGCAAGGCAATCTATAGAATACAAGCTCTTTCAAAATCCTCTTGCAGAATTGGTGTCTTGAGCCTTGAATAGTTACAACTTTGGTATCCTATAAGAATTTAAGCTCTACCATGCCAGAAAACAGTCAAAAACATGGATTTCGCTCGCCATTCTACAGCGTTTATTGTTTTGTTCAACATAATATTCTAAAGATATTCTCAAAGATAAAAGTACAATCTACAAAATATTCGAAGCAGTGTTTTGCTTTAAAATCGAAATTACGTTGATTTTAATGTTGCTATTTTTGCAATTATTATCAATTGTTATTGCAATTATAATCAATTAAAGGTATTATTATTATTATTATTATTATTTATTTTATCGGATAAACATTCTTTTAAAAACATCTTGGTTGCCTAGTAATTTGACGAAACAAGCTGTCTCTGATAAAAATTCGAGTCCGCAGGACGAAATGCACGATAAAAATAACCTGAAAATAAATTAATGCACGAATGCAGATTCGGTAAGAAATTGTAATGATATTTCCGATTATTTACTAAATGTGTATTATTTACCATACTAATTTCGTATTTACACACAAAATGGCAATTTTAACTTAACCAATTTTTATTTTAAATATCAAACTGACATGTGACAGAAATATTTCCACTTAGGTATTAATTAAGCTAGTAACTATAATCTATAAAAAGATCCAATATTTGTTAGTGTAGATCTGTGAATACGCATAATATACTGAGAAAAACAAAGACAACACAATTCGCAAGAAGGATATAAAACAACCCGTAGGGGCGTAGGGTAGATGTCGCCGAAATCTGGATTTATAAAGGGTGTTATGATATTCACGCACGTTCCGAGAAGAACAAGAAGAAGAGAATGCCGGAAGGATTTCGGTATCTTATGGATGTATTGAAGAGGTGGTTATTTTATTTGCTTTATGGAGGGGCATGACGATTTTGGGGATTGAAAAAAAAACAGAAAAAGAGAATTCAGACACATTTTTTCCATGTCTTCTTTAATAATAGATATTTTCTTTTTCTTTTTTTAAATAGGAGAACATGACACTTCATGCAAAAATAACAGATTAATGGTGGGATTCTGTGCAAATCTATAAGTTTTACAAATTTGTAAATCTTTAAATATTTTACAAAATTAGTAAAAAATTGCCGCTAAATTTTTATATAACCATGGTTACTATTATTAAATCAATTATTTATTTGACTGTTATTTGTGTCATGCGATTTTCAATTCTAATTTTCTTTTCCCTGCGAAGAAGGAAAAAAATGTAGGTATATGTAGTACTAAACGATTTTTTGTTTAGAAATATTGTCCAGTATTACCCAAAATGTGAAAAAAATATTTTGCCTTAATAAAACTGTCAAACAAATAAGCAAATTGAATCCGCAACGCAAAAATCGCAACGATTTGAAATTTCGAGACATCGATCGCATCTTTCACACTTTGACATTATTCCAAGAAAAAAGTGCAGCTCTCCGGTCAATATTTTCTATGAACTGAACGTCAATGAAAGCAATATTAATAATTAATAACATTACTAGATTTATGCAAACTAAATTTGATCAGAGTCCATTAATTATTGCACACAAATTAAATTTTAATATCAATTCAATATTATAGCTTTCTGTCATGTATATTTATCGTTGACATAATTGCTTATGTTGCACAATTTAATATAATAATAACAGTAAATTTCATTTGGACTTGTGGCTGAATTAGTCTGCGTGAATCAGCGAAATTATACTTTCAATTTGGAGGGAAATTTCATAATAGACATATTGCTATTTGATGACGGATTATATGTTAATATTTCTTTTAAATTACATTACTTATGATAAGTTGTACTCGTGACTGGTAAGGAAGATGAATAAAAAGCAGAATTGCTAGATTTTCAGTCAAAAATCTTTTATTTATTATTAGGTCGACCTAATTTACTTATAGTACAAGAACCAAACAGTGGAATGTTCAAGTTTAATTTGGTTAATATTTGTAAAGCGACGACATTATTAAATGATTAGTATTTCATGTAAAAAAATCTATAATCTAGACTGACCATTCGTACTGATTTTGTAAGTACCTACCACGGTTAAAGAATAATTAGGTTTACCGACTGGCCACGTTTTTCATTGACAACCCCGGTCAGAAGTTGTCATAAGTTATATTGAAATTTAATAATTTGTGCGTTATATAGAGTAGTATTATAGAAATGTAAAATATAAAGAACACGTACCTTAGCTTATTATTACATTATAAAGTAAATATTGCTGTGAAAAGTGTTTCAGAAAAGCTGTCAATGAAGATATAGATTATTTTAATTTTAGAAGCAATGAGTAAATATCTACATGTTTTATAAACTTAATAATGAAGATGGATAGATGCACTACGAGACTGTGTTCTTATATTGTGAAATAATTTATTTATAATGACGACCTCCCTCGAAGAAATGCAGGATTTTCAATCACGTTTTGTTATAATATTTTCTATTATATTATAACATAGTCTCTTAGATATATCTAAATTACAATTTTTGTTGCTATTTATAATATTAAAGTGTATTTTTACTATTATTTCAAATACCTATTTATTTTGTTGAAAATCGCATAACACAAATAACAGTCAATGGAAGAATAGATTACAATAATAGTAACCATGAAAGCGAGATATGATTTTATAAAAGTGACACTCAACCAGTTTTCTTTAAGTAAACCAACCTTAATTTTACGAATTTTTGAAAAAATATTTTTGTTCCGTTACCAGTAAAACGTGTTACATATACCTTTAAAGTTTGATCCATAAGTACAGAAACATTCGGTGTAGACACTGATTTAAATTATTGTAATCTATTCTTCCATTGACTGTTATTTGTGTCATGCGATTTTCAACAAAATACAGTAGGTATTTGAAATAATAGCAACTTAATACTTAATATAAAAAATATTACTATTTTTTTAAACTATTTTTTAGCCCCCCAAATATTGGACCTAGTTGTGTTTATGCTAGGTACAGATAAATCAAGAAGTTATAAATCCTAAAACTTTTGGTGATTGGTAATCATATACTAGCTTCATATCTGCTGAAAAATATGATTTGTATTGACTATTGAGTATCGTGTAATAGCATACTTTCTAAGGCAGCAGTACAAACAAACATCAATGTATGTAATCCCAACTGGCAAATATTTTACTTTGTAATCTGCTCGTAATCAAATCTATCACACATTTTTCGATCGAGATAAAGGGAACGAGTCTCAACGGTGCTATATCAAATTGGACGTGCTTCAAAGCCACGGCGCCAATTGTGAAATTGCGCTAGTCGTACTGACAGACAAACACCTTCGCAACTCACCCTCATTCCCTAAATAAGACCTGGAGACGTCGAAGTCACGTATGTTAAATACAGATAATTCTATCCGAGGGAGAATACTCAGTCCTTGTTCACTTCATTATTTATTACTCTGAAATTGACATCGCTTTCCAAATCACATTGAATGTGGATTTAGGTCGTACTTAACTTGATGTTTAGATAATTAACTAACATTTTAATGTTTTATTATAGCTGTACATGGCCGAAATACTATAATACATAACAAGTACTGTCTGTGCTAGATTTATAGCCAAATTTATTGCGTCAAATTGGCCTCAAACTACGATTATGAACATTTTGTTTGAAAAATGTTTGTTTTGTTGTTTGTATGATCCATAACCACAATCAAATTGAATTGTTATAAGCACGGTAAATAATAATTTTAAAATTAGCTACCTATATTACGTTACGATTGTAGACAAAATATTTTGTGCCCCTCCTTGGATAGAGCTTGTTAGTTGCCCTTGGCGAGTCGTCAATCTCGGCTTCGCCTCGACTGAACAAATTTCTCGCCGCGTGCACTTTTTTTCTTCACTATTAGCCATAACTGGACATGTAATTTATGTATTAATATTCCTTATTTCGATTATGGTGGAGATACCTATTATTTGTTTCAAGTTATTCGTAATAATATATTACATACCGAGCGGGGAAATGGTTCATTACAGCCTCGCGTTTCATTAGATGACTGAGGTGCTTGCACCGAAGTCATCTATGAACGCGAGGCTGGAATGAGCCTTCCCGCGAGGTATGTATACTATTTTATTCACAATCCAATTGGTTATTGATATGCCCGTTTTAAATATTCATTTTATTCATATTTTATGACAGTTTTATTATAATTTGTTTTGATATTTCAACATAGAGATCTATGAAAAAGTTGCTAGGGTTGCCAGGTAACTTGAAAAAATGTTTATTGATTCTGTCAATAATTAGTTTCTTGCTGCTTTTTATCGAGATCGAGCATATTAATTATTATGTTGTCTGATAGTGAAGATGGTGAAGACGAAAATATTCCTTTAGAACTGCGAGAAGCTGCAAAAAAAGCTTCTGAAAGTGACGTTTACCTAGCTGGAAAACGCTCACTTCCCCGCTAGACGGGAAGTTTTTTCCGGCTAGCTGGGAAGTGTAGTAAACAATGACTCGCTTCCTAACTGTTTAGAAAGTTGGAAACGCACATATTACCAACCGATTGTGAATAAAACCTCCCTTCCGCTAGCGGTTCCAACTCACAATTTTTTTTTTTAAATATGGAAAATAATAGACTAATTAAATGCCTCATTCCCCAATTTTAGGCTCTTTAATTTTTTTGCAATAAAAAATTCCGCTAGCGGAAATAATGCCAGCAGAACTTGCGGTAGTAACAACAAAAACTTATTGGAACTTAGTTGATAATTAAATGCTATTTATAGGCTCCAGAATGGTATATATAAACTTAATATAGGACAATGTCTTAAATAAATATTTAAGATACTTGTTGAGGGGAAGTAGCCGAGATTACATGGAGTACCGACAACGAAAAATTGTCAGTGGCACTGAAACAATGGTTTTGGTACAACCATGTTTTTAGGTTAGCCTGCGGCGCACTTTAAAAAATAACTCGAGGACTGCGCGCTTCGCGCTCCAACTTGCGCTGCGCGCGCCTTTGGGACTACAGTGAGCCGTTAGTCGGGGACAAGGTCCAACTGGGATAGTGAGACGTCAATTGTGGAGCCTATAAATAGCCTTTAATTATCAACTATGTTCCAGTAAGTTTATGTTGATACTACCGTAAGTTCCGCTGGCATTCCTTCTGCTAGCGGAACTTTTTATTGCAAAAAAATTAAAGAGCCTAAAATTGGGGGTTGAGGCATTTAATTAGCCTATAATTTTCCATAGGTTTTTAATTTTTTTTTGTGAGTTGGTACCGCTAGCGGAATTGAGGTGTGAATAAACATATTTTTAAATGTGAATCCTAGTAATGGAGGCATTCTGTGCAAATCTATAAGTTTTATAAAGGAAGTCTTTAAATATTGAACAAAACCACATATTTGTTGACAAATATAAAAATGTTCATATGATTATAAATTTCATGTCGATTTTGTTTAATATTTACAATTTTATAGACCTGTAGCAACTACAGATTTTCACAGAATCCCACTATAAATCTACTGTAATTGTAAATTAATATTAAAAAGGATAATTCATTTAGTAATACTAATACTGTAAAATATTCCCAATCCTCGCCTGCTTCTCCAGGGTCGTATTTTCAATATTGCGGGAACATTATGCAGGAATGCACGATTAACAGCGGGTCCCAGTTGGGAACCGAAATTTCCTTTCGTCGTAAAATAAACAATATAACGTTATTGGTTCCAGGGTCCGACAGGACAAGGTCTTAATGCACACCCCCTCTCCGCTCCCCCGCCTTCCACTCCTTACATCCTCGCTTCCTTCGTCCTGCTTCCGCTAGAGAAAGCCACCAATCCCAGGTTAAATATTTGTCCTGATTTAAGTGTAAATTCTGCTTTAGATACAAGTGGGTCACTGGAGAGCGGGTTGCTATAAAAATGGCGCGGATTGAATATTTGAATTGAAATGTTGTGAAAAGGGAGTTGATCTTGGTGAATTTAAATTGGGAATACAAATTTTCGTCTTATTGAGTTTAGTAGTTATTTCGCTAAAATATTTAATACGAATGAAAGATAGAACTTACTTCGGACTGCAATTTAACTAGAATTAGCAAATTGGAACTGCAGTCCTTTTTCCTTTCTCATCCGAATCAGTCGAAAAACACTACTGACATTTTTCTAGTCACTAAAACATTGGATTACATTTTTTTCCTGTTGTTTCAGATTTTTGTGAACATCATCTAATAGTTTATAACAGTTCAAAAACAGTTCTAAATACAGGGTGTTTCATAACTGCAGGTACATACTTTATGGGTATAATGTAGTTTGATATACTGATTACGAATCAAAAAGAATTTTTTTTTTTAAAGCAAAATTAATTTTCATTGCCACTGCCACTGGATTAAAAATAATTAAATTTTGTATGTTTATTTTACTAGTAGGTATTATGTAATTTAAGATGTTGGATTACCTATTTATCTTGTTTGTGTTTAATAGGAAAACGATGTAGCAAAACAGGAGTGAAATAGGGGGTATAGGATAAAAAGAAAGAAAGTTTACTTTAAGGAAAAAGGGATAACCAGTCGTGGTCGAATAAGGAAGGGATGAATTAGGGAGCGGCAGTAATCATGACACACCAAAACTCTTAATACCGACACTTTACTTAAAAATATATTTAATTAAACACAAAAACTCCGAATAAACAGAGTAAACACGAATACAAACAATTAATAATGACTTCACGTTTCCACTAACTTATAAATGAATTTATATTAAAAATATTACTTAAAATAACGCTCAAAAGCGTAATGTCCGTAGCAACGGGCTACATCTTGGACTTATCTCGAGCTCTGCTGTCGAAGAACTGTCGCAGACGCCCAAAAATCTATGGATCGTCTGGCCTAAAGGGTGCAGGGGGATGCAGATGACCTCTGAACGTTTGTATCTAAAAATTACTTAAGATAACAAAAATACAGAGCTTAGCATATGCAAGTCATCTTGCTACAACGAATCCAGGGCAGTTCTACAAAAAATGCTGCAGGTAAACTACCTTTAATTTTTCGAATTAAAAAAAAAAATTCTTCTTGATACGTAATCAGAATATCAAACAACATAATTTTATTTCATTTTCATTTCGATAAAAAGGAAATTAAATCCATCAAAATTAACAATTATTATCACTTTCCTATAACTTTTGTACGCTAAAAATTTATATCCAATAAGTATTTCCTTAAAAGCCGTAGGTTTGGAACCCCCCTTGGCTTAAGTGCGTCAATCTCAACATTTTTAAATAATTCCGCACAAAAAATATTTCCATTAAAAAGAAAAGTTTAAAATCCAGGTTTTTGTTTTAAAACTGGTAACAAAACCAAGAATATGTAATTTTTCGCATTTTATACATAGTAGGTAAGAATATTTAGAAATTCTATTCATATTAAGTAGGTAAATGGTTTCTCTGACGGATTACATGCGTTTTAGAAATAGTAATTTATTGCTTAATATCAATTTTGTGCTCAATTTTGCATCTGAATTTTCGTTATTCGCAAATACATTCTCCGCGTGAATTTATAGCAAGTCCGACGCAGCAGTTGTCGGTGGCAACACCTTCGTAATATTCTAATTATACACAATTTAATTAAACAATAAACAGAACTGTGTGCAAACAGCCACTATCCCGCCGGAGAACTACAAAGAGGTGTTTCCCTTCGTGAGATGTAGCGGTCGCAGCTAGTTTACAATAGCAAAAACAGGGTTCAGGGCTGTTTTACTAGCCCCACTTGCTGTTTACTTCATTGAGCAGCAAATTACCAACATGAAAAAATCTATATTGGCTCAATACTTGGTAATATCTTGTTATAATTAAATGCCGAAATCGTTCAACTGCTGAAATTTGCTTGAAGGCGAGTTGAATTGGCACATATTTTACGGCATTTTTATCTGACTCAGTTTTAGAATTTAAATAAAATTTAATAATGACCTAATTCTGTTAGCATTTGAATTAAATTGTAATGAAGAAAAACCGTATGCCCATGTCACACCGGCATGGCATGAAGCACGGTGCTCGATGGAACAAATGAATAACGTAAAAATTGTATCGCCGCTATTCCATCGAGCATTTTGACATATGGAAATTTGTTGCTGATTTCACAGTGAGTCCTCAATATAATTTTTGACATTTCGTCACCTGAGAATTATAATGTTCTATCTGCACTTTCATTAGTTTTGAGTTATGAATGATTTAAATTTTTATACTTTTAAGAATTACAAAACCACGAGTTATGACTTTTGTGTTGATGTTTATGTATTTGTTAGATATAAATGAATATAAGTTTTACTCTTTGTCATTTATATTCGCCTAAAATATAGAAAAAACTTAATAATAAATATTACATAGAACATTTTGTCACCCCTTATTTTATTTCGTAGTAGAATATTATTCTATCTGAAACGTTTTTATGAATTTAATAATTATTTCCTTATTTTATATACGATTATGAATTACTAAAATACTAAACAACTCATCCAAAAACATTATGTATAATAAATTGAATTATTTTTTATGTTTTAATAATTTTTACTGACCAAAATTCCAAAATAAATATAATAATTATGTTTAATTTTAATAATTATTATTTTTTGAATTATTTTTGTTATTAGTAAGGAGCATTTTTGAGTTCGTTGACTTTTTAAGGAGCAAATACATATTTTATATAAATTTAACAATATAAGCATAAACTAAAGCTGTTAACCATTCTTATTAATTGAGAATTATAATGTTCTATCTAACAAAATGCTCTCATTTCATTGGATGCGGTATAGATAGAACATTATAGTTCCAAAATATTTGAAAATAAGCAGATAGAACAAAAATAACTTGCTTCTAAATAGAAAAATAAAAAAACATTCAATGTATAGTACCTATACAGATAGAACAATATGACATTTTTACAACAAGTTACACCAAAATCTCATTTTTCTTAAAAAGTGCAGATAGAACATTATAATTCTCAGGTGACGATTTGGTGAATAATTGATTTCAAAATAGTAACAGTAAGTAATTAAATAATAAGAATATAACCCTTTAAGCTTTTGTCAATATATGAACTAATTATTGATTTAATTAACACAAAGAATTGATGAATTTTAATTCTCAGCTGTCAATATTTATTTTAAAACCTTCAAAGTACGAAGTGAACATAGCAATATACAAATTTTCGTATGGCATTTTGCTATACCGGTGTGACACCCTTTTGACAGCTTTGAACGAAGCGAAATGCCACATCGAGCACCGTGCTTCATGCCACGCCGGTGTGTCATGGGCATTATGTTATGATACACGCTGTGCTACCACATCAAAGTTATTTGAAATACTGAAAAACTGTTACAATTTCTACGCTCTTATAAACCATAATAATATTTTTCCTGCTTGCAATTATAATAAAAATATCAAACAACTTCAACACGGTTCTTAACCAAACAAAACCAAAAAATCCCTACAAACAATTTCCATTCGCAACTATCAGTACTGGGAAACTTTTGTATCTGTCTCCTTTATTAGTAGCCGCGCGTTGCTTTTGTTAACTGAGAAATAATAGTGTCATATCACATTGGCGTTGAATTGAATGCCTTTACGTTTGCGAGGAGGTGTTCCGTGGTGTTCTGTGGTGTGCCGAGGTGTTCAGTGTCTACAGCGCGATACCGAAGACAGGAAGAGGGAATCAATACGTGTTGATATGCCGACCGCGTGAGGGAGATTTATCAAGTTGGCCTAGAACGCGATGTATTGTATGCGAAATGTGCGAAATATTTTTATAATGAGCCTGGTTTTTTAAATAAATTTTCGTGTCTTATGAGAGATATTATATTGAATGTGCAAGAATATACTACATATTAATAGGTGTATGTAAATAAAATACAATTATATAACTTGTAAGAAATTTTTAAGATGGGTAAAGATGACTCTTTTAATTTATTAACAATAAATGTAAAGACATGTTTAGATTTTTTTAATTTGACAGAGAACAACAAATTCCTCTACAACAGATCCAAAAACCCAAACATATCTTTACAATATTCAACTACTGTATCAACAAATTTTACAAAATAGAAAAATATATGTAAAAAATTGTCAATTTCACAATCAATATAAATCGTACTGAATATTTGCACTTGCTATTATTTGTAGATAACTACGAATTTTATTTATTTATTTCATATACATATATTTACATAAAAGACAGACAAAATAAATATACATTCAATGACAAAGTTAAATCAAATAAGTATACCTAATACAATGATAATCTGACAATAATAATATGCAGTCAAGTAAGTAAGTGTAGTTTGAAGTGCAGTAATCGGAAAATATTAACATCTGGAGTAGAGAAATAAAACATTAATACTTATAGTGCAACCTAATGAATGAGAAAGAACATATTTTCTAACAAAAGTTTTAAATTTATATAAAGTACATGAAAATATATCGGGACAATCTAATGAGGACAATAGACTATTACATGTAGATGCCAAGCGATGAATTGGCGAATTAATTGCTGCGTTTGTCCTGTAGTAGAGCAAAGAAAAAAGTTCAGGTGTTCTAGTGCTATGTGAAGGTACTTTGAATGTGAAATTGTTTAAAAGAGAAGGACTTTCAACTAAGTTATTTATAATTTTATATAAACATGACATATCAATTATAATTCGACGTTTTTGTAATGGAATAAGACGATACGTATTATAAGGGAATTTTTTATTCAGCACATAAATAAACTTACGTTGAATTCTTTCAATTCTATTTACGTAAACTTGGTACTGCGGTGACCAACATATAGCAGCATACTCTAACTGAGATCGCACAAGCGAATAGTACAGTGAGATAAAAGTATTAGCGCTTTTGAAATAATGTCCTATTCTTAAAATAAATCCAAGCATTTTATATGCTTTCTTAACTACATAATCAATGTGATAATCAAATATAAGTTTACTGTCGAGCACAATCCCAAGATCTTTAACATGTGAGACTTTTTCGATAGTATTCCCAGTAATACTATAACTGAAATCAAATGTATACCTATTTCTGGTGAATGTGATAGCGGAGCATTTATTGGTATTCAAAGATAAGTGATTATTATTAATATATTTGCTAAATCGGTCTAGATCTGATTGTAGAGCTTCACAATCTGATAACGCGTTTATTGGGAAATAGATTTTTAAATCATCAGCATATAAACTGAATTTAGCGTGTTCAAAACAATGAGATATATCATTTATAAAAATAATGAATAAGAGAGGCCCCAGGTGGGACCCTTGAGGTACGCCCGATGTAACATGAAGACAATTAGATGTGAAACCATTAACTACCACACTTTGCTGCCTATTGTCAAGATATGATCTGAACCACTGCAGTAAACTGCCGTGAATACCAATCTTCTCTAATTTCAGAATTAATAAATTGTGATCAATTTTGTCAAACGCTTTGCTGAAGTCCGTATAAATAGCGTCAACTTGTGTTCGGTTGTCCATCGATTTAAGGATAAAGTCAATATAATCAATTAAATTAGTATCTACAGACCTGCCAGAATAAAAGCCGTGTTGTTCAAAGTTGATTAAGTGTTTTACTGCTGTAAATAAATATTTATAAATAATACGTTCAAATATTTTTTCAAATATGCAAAGTTTAGAGATAGGGCGGTAGCTTTTAACTAGATTTTTACTACCATTCTTGAAAATAGGAACAACGAGAGCTTTTTTCCATGAGTCCGGACAACGGCCTTCAGCAAGCGATTTGTTATAGATCAATTTAAGTGGTGAACTCAGAGAATAAGAACAGTTTTTTTACAAAAATTCTGGGAATACCATCGGAGCCTGCACCCTTATTAACATCAAGATCTGACAATATATCTAATATTTCTTCCTCGCTCACAGATAATGTACCTAAATTAACACATGATTCAGAACAAACATCAGAGGAACAAAGAGCCGTGTTGGGAGAGTTACTGTTTGAAAAAACCGATTGGAAATAGTTCGCAAACATTATTAAACATTATTAATTAAAGTCTTAAAGTGAACTATTTTCTTATTTTAGTAATACGAATACCAACGAAGCTATGATAGAATTTGCTGATTCCTAAAACAAGATTAAATACATGTTACAATTTTATGGAATTGCTTCAAATGGTGTATTACGTACATGTTTGTACTTATTAATCGTCCTACATATAATTAGGATTTTAAATCTTATAGGATAGATTCTTATAAATAAATATGTGCCTATTCACCAAAGAACAACATCTAAAAATTTAATGACGTTTATTAATAAAGTTATAATAAATTGACATACCTAATTGATAAATTATTATTATATAATTATACAACAAAAATTCACTCTGTTAATTAATATTATAATTTATATCAATAAAACTACGTAACTCAATTATTTTTTAAAATTATTTCCATTAAAAATTAATTTGTTTCGTTATTTCGTTTTCGTTTCGTTTTAAGTATTATTATCAAAATTTTGCAAACGAAATCATGTACAACGTCATTTTAGTCACTGTACTTGGTTAAAGAAATTAAATCCGATTTAATGATTATTTCAAGTCAAGTTCATAATGTCTTATATTTTTGTGGTTGTTTCTTAATTATTTTGGGTCAAAACAATATCTTGCCTTTATCATGTAGATAAGTAACGTAATCTCATAGAAAAACATTTAACTATAACAATATTACAGTATTATTATTTATTTATTTATTTATTTGAATACACCATCCAACAGGATAACTCCCAATAAGAGGATGGGAAGAAACACAGAAAGACAAAAAAGTAAAAAATATGTACAGAGATATAACAAAGTGACTTAAATTTTAGCAATAATAGCATAGAACATCTTTGGTTTAAATTGAAAAACATCAACAGTTGAATAGTATGGTAGTACCTACTGCTTGTTTGGAATTAAATTCAATTCAAAGTTTGAAATCAGCAAATTGATTTCCGTAAATTCCTCTAAGTAGCTAGACTAATTTCCTAAAACTATTACACCAATAACTAAATCGGAAATAAGTCTGGTTCAATACTGAAAAGTAGGGAGGAGTCAATGACATTTTGTCTGCATTTTCAAGCAAGAAACATATAATGTAGAATTGGATTGAAATCTGGCGAGTACAAAATTATTGTATTTTTTGCATTTTCATACAAGTCATATTTTTTCAGACATAAAGACTTACAGTTACAATTTTTTCAGCCATTACTTCCTCTTTTATCCACGCCTGGCACTTTTTTTGTTGACAACTGTAGTGTAAATGGTTTTTAATTTAATATTTTTAAATTATATCAAACCGTGAAATTTATTGATAAATAGTAAAATAAACAAACTGTGAACATTCAAAACCCCTCAAGAAATCTTCAAAAATGGGGAAACCGTGATAAGATATTAAATGTAGTAATTGAACGGAGGATGGCTTCAACAAAGAAGACTTTTCCTGTGAATGATTTTGATTCAGGTGATGTAAATTTCTGTGTTTGAATATTTTAGATTTTTTTTTGTGTATTTTAAATGGATTGTACGTGTACATTTATTTTTACAAGTCTAGATATGGCGAGAGGTTGTGTGCTGGCCACATCAGATTTTTTAAATGTGTTTTGAATTTGGATTATTATTATTATTGTATTTCTTTTAAGATTTTTGTTTATTCAAATTCTCACCACGCTCGGCGTTCTCTTTTCCAGATAAACAAATATGGTAAATCCTAATTGGTAAACAAAACTAACGTTTACCTTTTTTTATAGATTTATTTTTATTTATTTAATCTAGCACAATCCAGTAAACTTGGATATGGTAAATTGTAGGTTTATTAGTATTTAATTAATTATTACGTACTTACTAGAGAGTAATTTATGGCATTAATAAACTATAAACAAATTTGTTAAGTATATATTATTTAATATACTTTGATAGACAAAATATATTTAGAGATAGAATATAATAATTTTTTAAATAAAAACATATCTAAATCTAATATATTATTTATACTTCGATGACAACAGTACTAAAACTACATAAAATATTAATTTTCATAGCCGAATAAATCAATACACTAGGTTTCAAGTGTTCAAAACTTGCGCAATACTATTTCATTTTTACAATTTTAACAAAATAAAGGATTAACAGATTAAAAATGAATCATAGATTATTTTTATGTTTTCAATGCGTTTTTTATGTTTTCATCAATAGGCGTATTTAACATTTTTTTGTTGTGATTGTGTATAAATCCTTTATAACAATGGCGTCAAGTATTGTAATTTTGCTGCATATTCATGAGTATCGCGTCAATATATATTTCTGCTTTGTTGAAATATCTGTTACATGTTCAGATTTATATAAAGATAATTTTGATGCTGGTAATAATAACAAATGTTACCCGATATCCTATGCAATCCACAGTGGATATTTTCATTCTGATGGAACTATTACAATTGATTGTGTGTAACAGTAAAATTCTATCTGTAACAGGAGATTGTGTCATTACCTATAAAAATTAAATAATTTATTTTTATGGTACGAGGGTGTATTGATATATTCTTAACCTATCGAAGAAGTAATCAAAATTTTTAAGTAAATATATTTTTTTATTCAACATAGATTCCTTCGTAAAGCCCTGTTAACACTTGGACACACAGAAGACACACACATGTGACACACAGGCAACAAAAGGAAAATGAAGATCGCTTGGAACGTTTTCTCGTGTGAACTGAACATAAGAAAGTCGAGTGGCGACCACACCAGATTTTTTTTCTGCGTAAAAAATATTGACAGGTGAGACGGGTGACAAGTTCGTAGCATGCCGGGCGGCCTAAAACCACGCCGCCTAAAACCCACGCGGCCTAAACCCACGCCGCCTAAAATCCATAACGTCTAATTTTACCCCCACCACAATAGAAGTTGACTACGACAAACCACGCCGCCTAATACCGTAACGCCTAATACCACAACGCCTAATGTCCATGCCGCCTAATACCATAACGTCTAATACCACGCCGCCTAATTCCACGCGGCTTAATTCCACGCCGCCTAAAATCCATAACGTTTAATTTTACCCAAACACTATGTTCACGCCTTATAAACTATAAACTCGTTCTGAAACCTTCTTCGATAATAGTAGAAAATAAATGGCGCTAATTAGGCTGCGTGGAATTAGGCGGCGTGGTATTAGACGTTATGGATTTTAGGCGGCGTGGAATTAGGCCGCGTGGGATTAGGCGTTGTGGTATTAGGCGGCATGGACATTAGGCGTTATGGAATTAGGCGTTGTGGTATTAGGCGTTACGGTATTAGGCGGCGTGGTTTGTCGTAGTCAACTTTTATTGAGGTGGGGGTAAAATTAGACGTTATGGATTTTAGGCGGCGTGAAATTAGGCCGCGTGGGATTAGGCGGCATGGACATTAGGCGTTGTGGAATTAGGCGTTGTGGTATTAGGCGTTACGGTATTAGGCGGCGTGGTTTTTCGTAGTCAACTTCTATTGTGGTGGGGGTAAAATTAGACGTTATGGCGTGGTTTTAGGCCGCGTGGGTTTTAGGCGGCGTGGTTTTAGGCCGCCCGGCATGCACTCGACAAGTTGACATACTGGCGCCATATAAGTCATAAGTAAGATATTAAATATAGTAATTGAACGGAGGATGGCTTCAACACAGAAGAGTTTTCCTGTGAATGAATCTTTTGATTCAGGTGATGCAAATTTCTGTGTTTGAATATTTTAGATTTGTATTTGTATATTTTAAAGGGACACCGGATTGTATACGTATACATTTATGTTTATAAGTCTAGATATGGCGGAAGATTGTGTGCATGCCACTTCAGATTTTTAATGATTAAGAATAATATTTGTTATAAATTCATATTTCGTTCTAGTATGTGTAGGTATTGGCCACATCAGATTTCTGAATAAGTGTTATAAACCTAAATCTAAAATAACACTATATTAATATTTATAGTAGGTACTCAAACTATTTAAATCAGAGTTGCACAGGACAGTTTTCACGTTGTTTGTGTAGAATTTATCTTCAATAAAATCTTAGAGAGTAGCCCCTAATGTAAACATTACTCCATTCCTCACATTCCAATTCTACTTTGTGTGAGACAAATTCCAGGATATGCCACTCCTGCAAACCGCAGCAGGAATCTAGAAGTGCAGTGGAACACAACAAAACAAGAGAAGAAACCCGCAGGATTATCTCAGAGATCCTCCCGCAATAGCAGCAGAATTTCAGCGATTCTGACCATATTATTTTTAATAGTAAAGAGAAGAAATAACATTTTTACCTAAAATAAAAAATGATAAAAAGATAAATGTTAAAGATTAATTTTTACATTAAATATTTTTAAAGGAAATAATCTATTCACAATTTTCTGTAGTTTCTGACCGGATCAAAATATCTATTTGAAATTTACAGCATTTAATAGAAAAACTTTCAATCTACTGAATGCTGAAAGTTTCAACTCAATATTTTGATCCGTTCAGAAACTACAGTTTATCAAACACAAAAAATAAAATTAATAGGTACCTACTAAAATTTTCATACTTTCTCTAGGAAAAAATCATTAGTATCGATTTAACTAAGGCATAAGAAAAAAAAATTTCACTATTGTCTCTAAGATGTTATGTTCGAATTGTGGCCTAGTACTTCCGAAATATTGAAAATTATGTATGTAATGTAACAAAAAATTAACTCAGAAATCGAAACACTGGCAGTCGATATCTTGATTCATTCGAAAATGAAAACTGTTTTTGTTTGAAAAGACAAAATTATGCTTTTGTTGAAAATGACTACAAATTGTTCAAATACATTTTCATGATTTGCTCGAGAACTGTATTACAGACAAAATAAATATACCATTTTATAGCAAATTTTATGCGCTACAATTTCCTAAGTAACAATTTTTCTCGTAATATTAACCATACGAGATAAATAAAGAAAACTAAAAATGGCGGACATCTTTTCAAAATGGCGGCCGTCTTAACACTTAGGAACCGCTTCTTATATGAAAGAGAACTGTTAAATTGACATGTATGCCAATTTTCACAATTCAATCACAAAATGCATAGTTCATATGAAATTTGTTCGATAACCGCCGGACTAATATAACCTATTTAAGAGGCCCGTCTACTACCTAAAATTCAGCATAAAATGTACTAACGTAGCGAGTGTTTTGTCGTCAGTACAAGAATGGTAAAATTTTATATCAACAAGGATTTGAAGAAAGGAAGAGAAAGAATGAAACTACAGATGTAAAATTTTGATTAAAAAAATGTACATGATTATAAAAATTCAGAAAAATTAAAAAAAAAATTCCTATTGTATGCAAATTTTGCATGGTTATATCTCATGATACAAATAAATTTTTAAAATTTTAAAAGGTACATCTAGATGTAGATGCATTCTTTCTCTGTTAAATAAAAACATTATCCTGAAGTCAATAATAATCTGACAGTTTACTCGCAACGAAAACACTTTTACAGTATTTTTCAACTTCAAAATGACATTGCATAGCTAGGATGCGGCAAAGTTCGAGTTTCGGGCTGGTTTCAGGCAGCCCTAGTAATGGAGAAAAGAGTGGAATGAAAAAAAAAAGTAAAATCGAGAGTATTCTAGGAATTCGGCAAAAACATAGACGAGCCGTTTAAGTTTCACGCAGAGGTATTGAAACACCTTGTTATATTATTACAAATAATATTGAACAACGCACAACAAATGAAGCCTCTGAATGCTGCTTCTTGTAGTTCTTGTATTATAGATAGTATTTTATGTGAAAAATAAATGTCCCTCATGAAGAACTCTCACTCTCAGTTCATCCTCACCCCCAGGCATATTCGAGGATTGCATGCGGGCGATAATCGCATCAATTTTCTATAAAGCCTTTGATGTTTTTCACAGGAAAAAAATTGACAGATACTAACGCTCCTGCTGAGTTATTTATCCGCATTATCCGATCGTATATGTTATGCGGACAACTCTGCATTTCCCGCTTCAGTTTAATAATGATTCATCGCAGGGATTGTCTAACACTTTACCACTGACTTCTAAAAGATGAATTGAAATGAAACATTGCAGTGTTTGTATCATTATGTCTTTCACTAATTAAAACAAAGAAGAAAATCACTAGTTTTTACATTGCTAAACGAAAACTGAAACATAAAAAGTTAATAAATAAATAGTTTTCTGTATAATCATTTATTTACTTCAACGTTTTGACTGACTGACTGGCTTTGTCAGGATCAGGAATTTACTCGTGCTATGTAAAAAGTAAAGTTAAATTCTATAAGTTTACCTTGAAAACTTCAATACCTACGTAACTACTTAAACACAAAAATGTGTTTTAGATAAATTTATGATAAAGAAAATAAATTTAAAAAAATTCATCCCTCTATTAAGAAGATTGTCTATCTGAAATTTGAATTGCCAAAAACAAAGTACCTACTATTGAGTTTATGAACATAAGTCGCAACGAAACATCAAGTTATAGGATAATGTGTTTCACTTGGCCGTTTTCAAATAGTATTATAATTTTCTATTTTAAAATACAAATAACTACCTAGTACAAAGTGATCATTAGAGACCGGATTTATAAAAAATACTTATGCCATTGCTTAAAATTGATAGTATAACAAATATTTTTCAAAATCTGGACGAATCAGATACAAGGAAATCAATTTTTTATGCCTTTTTTGCTTTTTTAAAAATTTTAATGCCTATTTTCATTTTCATGCTTATATAGAACTTTTCTTACTTTTGAAGCGATTTTTCCAAAATATATTTTAATTACGAAAATAATTTATTATTCTTGAATAATTGCATTATTATACATAAAGTCTTCGTAATACATAGTTGTTTTTTTATGCCATGGATACGAGGTATGTTATATTTATATACTACATTATGCCCTAGGGCATTAAGAAATTACTCCATGGTAATATTGACAACATAAATGTTTTTCTTCTGAAATTAATATATTTCCTGTCCGTTGCTAGGATACCAATAATAATAACAAAATTTTAAAAGTTAAAGCGAAATTTCATGCGCGAAATATTTTAAATAAAATTGTAAGACATAAAATATTGTATGCACCACGGGCATCATTGATTTTTTCTGTCAAAAGTTTATACGTTTTTAAATTCATTATCTGTTTTTTCTGCCTTTTTAAAAATTTTATGCTTTTTAAAAAATTATTATGCCTTTTTATCAAAATTTTATGCTTGTGAGTCACAAAATTTAAGGCTGTATAGTATTGGACACTACTGATCATGAATCAAAAAGAATTTTGTTGAATCCAAGCAAATGAGATATTCTGTAAGTACCTACAAATTTAATTTTTTCCTGTTTGTAAAATTATTATTACATTAATGTAATTATGATAAATTACGCTGCATAACTACTTATTGTTTAAACTTTTTTGTATTCAAATGTGACAACCATTGCTACCCAAAGTGATATTGTTTTGCAAACTACTCGTATACTCTGTTAATTTTATGAATTTCTGTTATACCGTGTGAGAAGACAGATTATATGAGTAGATGAATAGTAAGATAATGTTTGTCTAGTCTAGTACACTATTGTCATATTAGTTAAACTAAACATAATTATAAAATAATGCCTCTAAACAAACAGAAATTTTTAACTCTAACTTTTAACTCTCGCATACCATCCTTTAACACATTACTGTCACAAGGGGTGCATAATCCTGTGATATAAACCATTTCCACACTACCACACTATACATTCTCGTTAATTTTCGTGCATCATGTTTCCCTCTCTAGTAAAAAGAACAATTAAAAATCAAACTACATCAAATAATAATTATTTTCCTCTGGCAGAAATTTTCTTAGATAAACAAAAGAACCCTCATGTCCTCATCTCGACCCAGTTCGCATAATAAAAGAACATCACAGCAGGAAACAAAGGCAACGGCAGTCGGCAATGGCAACCGCAGGGCCATAGGCGTAGAGGCGGGGGATTCACAGTTGAAGTAATTGAAAACGTGGAAACGTGTCGCCTGCGACAGATGCTGGTGTTATAATTTAAAGATAAATAAGCATGCTTCTCCGCCTGTAAATGTGACGCTCTGCAGTCTACATATACCCCCCTCCCCCCGGAGAGAGGATGGTTGCCCACGACGCTGAAATGCCCCAAGATGTGGAGCTAACACTTCAAATTGTTCACAAGTTGGACGGAGATAGTTTTATGCATTATATTCATGTATCACGTGGTATATTTGACTAAATTGATTGGTTGAAATAGGGTAATAAGTTGCTATTAAATCGAAAATATAATGTATATGTCACGTGACCTGTTTTCCGCCAATCAGCATCGAGATCTCTTTATCTACATCTCTATCACAGCGATGCTAAAAAATCTGATGTGGCCAGCACACGACCTCTCGCCTTGACACTGTAATATGTGAATTTGGTTTCAGTTATAGGCTACTTTTTGCAAAATATTTTATACTTAGTTCTTCAAGCAAAGTACCAATTCCGATTGACTTTAAATCAAATTCGCTCTTTGTAGATACAATTTTTACTTTATTATTACCTTATTAAGTAGGTACATTATGTCCAGTTAATAATGAATCCATGATCCATGATGCTTCTTGACAAGATAAGTTTAATGGAAAGATAAAAAATTATTGGAATTCAGTCAGTTTCTCATTTATTAAATATCGGTTTCTAGGTACTAGTTTCAAACCCAGTCAATAATATTTATACATTTCTTTCAAAATAGTGCCACAAAAATTTCAGAAACTGTGTATAAATACGTCTGTCCACCTGTCACATTGACATTTTCATTTTTGTTTTTAAAATATTTTCCTATATTATGATTTACAAATCGTGGTAGGTAAAATTACAAATTTATGAAAAATAATTTTCCTTTATTGGTAAGAGATATAGAAGCGACGTTAAATAAATATTGTAAAAGGTAATTTGTTGTTTCAAATGTCGCATGACAAATTGTAACTATCGCAGTATTTCCTATATTTTTTGCAAAAAATGTTAATATTCTTCAAGAAAATACCATTTTCGGTTAGCAGATTTTTACCAAAATCTTATCAGCTCTTCATTAACATATACAAATGTATAATGCAAAATATTAGAATTTTATGTTCAGTAGAATTTAAGATAATGAATCAGAACGAAAGAGCATAGTAGGCGCACATACATACACACACACAGACACACACACACAGACATCATCGTGAAAATAGTCAAAATAGGTTCTAAAGGTGTTAAAACGTGCTTATTGACAAAAATCTCGACATCGAATTTTTTCACGATCCCTATACCTCTCTAGGCGAGAGGTAAAAACGAACCCGTAAAAACAAAGTTTTTCACTATAAATCTTTTATTATATGGGACTATCGATATCGATATTTGTTTAAATATTTTTTTAAACCAGATCGGTGCAGTACATTTTGAAATGGCGGGCTGACATTTTAATATACCTATGTTTCAAGACAGATTCTTAGCTATTACTGTACCAAATTTGAACGCAATAGTTACAGTACATTTTGAGATATCTGTCCGCCATTTTGTTTCAAGATAGCGGACTGACATTTTCATAGATATATCTTTATCATAAATTAGATCCTTGGCTATTACTGTACCAAATTTAACCGCAATCGGTGCATTACATTTTGAGATAGCTAGCCGCCATTTCGTTTCAAGATTGGGCATAATCTGAAATTTTGCCAAAGTACCTTGCTAGGTGACAAAAGTCTATTTGCAAAATTTCAGCTCGATAGGATCCCGGGAAGTGGGTCATTTTTGACTTGTTTATTTGCCGTACGTACGTACACGTAGACAGACAGAGATGACGGACGGAGAAGTTAATAGAAAGAATTTAAAAATTATCACCTTGTCTTGGTCCGTTGCTAAGGGCATTTTTTTGTATTGACAGTTAATTTTGTAATTCTTGACTATAAAAAGGTGTGATAATCGTTATAAATTAATCAAACAATCAAAACAAAGGCCTCAATTTTAGATCGAAACATGTGGATGTCAGAGTTTCACTGCGCCAAACTAAGCTGAATAGGTACTTCATTAGGTATACAAATTATGTTTTAATGTATTTTGGACTTTAAAAAATACAGTTTTTATTTTTATACAAAGAACTACATTTATCTTGAAATTCGCTCTTCAATCCTTCTATAGTGCTGTGTATAATTTTTCTACTAATTCTTAATCTAGGAGAAGAAGTAATCATAAAAGAGTCACACGAACCCCGAAGCAATTTCATTCCACACGTCAAAGACATCAAATAAAACAAAAATATCTTGCATCCCACCAGCTATTCTTAATGGAATAATTTAAATTTTCAATCAAAACTGAAGATCATTGAATTTTAGCCGACATAATCAATCAACACTTTATCATGTTCACCCTATATTTCGCGCTCTTGAGCTCCTAGCAACATATTTCCTGTTCCTTGTTGGTCCTTGTCGCAAGGATAAAGAAGAATTCGCATAGCAAATACTCGAAACAGGACTCTGATCACGTAGACAACGCATCTGTAGCGAGAAAACGACTACGAAATACGCGCACAACGACAAGGATATTAATGGAGTCCTGCCTAAGGACGAACACCGCACTGCGAAGTAGCTGCGGATGATTGGAATTATTCCTTGCACGATCGACACTTAGAAACGAGAAAAAACAGAGGAAGGTAATTGAATGCGAAAAATTACCAGGAATTAGTTAGACTTGAGTGTCGGGTTTAATCGGTTAGACAATAGTTTTTGACCTGAATGATGAATTTAAACTGAAACCAGTAACAAATAACTAAAACTGGTAGAAAATTGAAATTTTTACAGATAATATAAACCACATTGCAAATATATTTGAAAAACGTTAATATTTAATAATTATTCGTAAATGGAAGTAGAATAACATGAACTTTCAGAAGCAGGCGTAGAAAAAATATGTTTTTTAAACACAGCAAGACTATTTTTATTATAAAATAAATAAATAATTTGTTTTTAAAAAACGTTAGCGGGACAAACTGTTTGCGTGCTACTGGAGATACCACCGACGTCACCAACAAATATCAGACTTCAAGAATATAATATCTCGCTTAAGCGGCTCGTCTAGGTGTTTTCCGATTTCCTACAATACTTTCCATTTTACTTTTTTTTTCGATTCCACCCTTTTCCCCAATACTACGGCAGCCTGAAACCAGCCTGAAACTGGTACTTTGCCACATCCTAGCAATGCAATGTCATTTTGAAGTTGAAAAATACTGTAAAAGTGTTTTCGTTGCGAGTAAATTGTCAGATTATTATTGACTTCAGTATAATGTTTTTATAAACATTTAATAGAGAAAGAATAAATATATAGATGTGCCTTTTTCAAATTAAAAATAATAATTTCTATCATGAGATATAACCGTGTAAAGTTTGCATAAGGTGGATTTTTTTTTGAATTTTTAAAATCATGTACAATTTTTTAATCAACATTTTAAAAAGGCACATCTGTAGATTCATTCTTTCTCTATTAAATCCTTGTTGAAATAAAATTTTACTATTCTTCTACTGCCCACAAAATATTCGTTACGTTAGTACATTTTATTCTGGATTTTAGGAAGTAGACGGTCCTCTTAATAAGCGGAATTTCCGCACAGTGTTTTCACTAATCGTCATAGTTTCTTTTGTAGTTTTGTAAAAAAATAAAAAATACAGTGGAGGATCCTATTGGCCTGAAGTAGAACAGCCCACATCGAAAAATCAGATTGCATATAAAAATGAATGGTTGACTACGTTTTTACTAAAAAGTATTATTATAGTTTATAGTAGGTAGTTGTTCGTGCACAACCTGAGAAAAGGATAAAATTTAAGTAGTAGAGAATAAATCTTATTTAAATGATAAGTAAACCAAAAGGGAAATAAACCCTAAATAATTTAATATTCACTGTTATGGTCTTTATTCTCTCTTTTGAAAATACAAAACAAGTTTTATTTTTCAAAATAAATGTCTCAAGCAATTCTACGAAATTTTATCTACTCGTAACAAAGTTCTCTATAAAAAAGTTTCAAGGTAAAATAAAAGATTCGAACTCTGCAAAACTTGAGGATGAAACATGAATTTGTAATTTACAAGTCTAATATCATTCGGATGTGAGAGGCCAACATTTGCGCATAGCAACAAAAAACTTACTGAAAATTCCACCACCATTTTGCTGTTTCAATTTTATTTGCAATTTTTAAAATTTAAAAAAAACTACCAGTAGGTACAAATCTTTGACAACCAGAATTAAAAAATAATTAAAAAGGATTTTTGATTGAGTACAGGACATAGTGATCATAAATTATTGATCGTCACGTTAGATTTTTAATCAAAACTATCTTCCGTGGTATAATATTAGAATTAATTTTCTGTCAAATTAGAACGTTATGTAGTGCCATTACGTCAAATTTGGAGTTCATTTTGATTTTTAAAAACTTGCAGTAAAGCAAAAAGTATCGAAGTACTATTATTAAAATTAAATACGAACATTCACAGTGCTTGAAAGTAGGAAATGTGATTTCTCGTATTTAGTAATGTGAATTTAAACTTTCTTAAACGTAAACATAAATGTAAACCTTAAAACTAAATGCTTATGTGAATGAGGGAAGCTTGAGAAAGTTTAAATTCATATAACTAATTACGAACATTCACACCTCCCACTTTCAAGCACTAATGCTCGTTTTTAGTTAATAATATATATACCTGATATAGTTTTCTTTAAATAAATTGGTACTTTATTTATTAATGACAATTTTTGCATATAGAAATAAAAGAAAATATAATTATCTATATGTATGTGTTAGTATTTAACAATAAAATAAAGTACAATTATTAATATTCTACTTTTTTGATATTCCAGTATCTTTTGTTGTACATGATAATATGAAATTTGTTTCTACACAAAATTTATATTATATAACAGTGACAGTACAGACATTTTTGCTTGCATCTTGGTTTACATTATCGTTTACATATTACATGAATATGAATCTATTAAAATGTACTTATAAGTAAAAATATTTATTAGATTAGTAGAATAAGCAGAATTAGGCGAGAGGTCATGTGCTGGCAACATCAGATTTTTTCAAACTTGATTTAATACAGTATACCTATACTATTTCCGCACTCTAATTGATAAAATAATTATGGCAGCATTAAACTAATTTAAGTATTAAGTATATCAAACATGCATAAATCAATAACACTGCAAATGTTAAATCAAACTATAAATATTTGAATAATAATATAATCGTGACCTTAACTACTTACATTTCATCTAAAAGTCAATAACTATATTTATGAAAAATTATCAATATATTAATAGCACAAACAAATATTGATATCGTTCACATACTTAACAATTTTCGAGACATTTATTTATATCTAATCTGTTATTTGCTCAAAAATATTTAATCACGTTCACTCAGACTATCAAAAATAATGACCAGTAGCGTCGCTATAAATAAGGAATAATAATAGTCGCATTTATAATACATATTTAAAAATCAAATAATCTAATGAAGCACCAAAATTGCCAGACGAGTTAGTACCACAAGAAACTATTTTGTATTAAAACGACTAATTAATTAATGGTTAGAATTTGTTGGACATATAAGAAATATTATAGATACTGTAGCCACTTAAAACGAATATAACAGCTACAATTATTTTTGTTTTGTTTTAGTTTTCAGGTCAACATGCATTAAAAAGGTGAAATGTATAATATGTTTAGTGGGTGTATGTGTGTGTATGTTTCAGTCTGTTAAAAAATAGTAGGTATTATGTCTATAAAATATATTTTAAAAAATGTAGATGACTCTCTTCGTACAGGTTGGAAAAAAATTGATGTTCCATTTTCCCTCTTTTCTAAATTTAAAGGCCGATATCTCAAAAACTAAGCGAGAAATCAAACACTTAAATTAACCTATAAACAAATTTTCAAAACTTTGAAATTTTTTGACCTCCCAAAAACCGACCACCCTTGATTTCTCAAAAATGGTTCAATATATCGACTTAATTTATTCACCAATGAATTCCTCGCGCCGAATTACATGTGTGTACCAATTTTCAGCTCAAAATTCCGACGGATACAAGATTTATCACGGTTTCCCCATTTTTGAAGATTTCTTAATGTTGGATAAATCTTGTACCCGTCGGAATTTTGAGCTGAAAATTGGTACACATATGTAATTCGGCACGAGGAATTCATTGGTGAATAAATTAAGTCGATATATTGAACCATTTTTGAGTAATCGAGGGTGGTTGGTTTTTGGGTGGTCAAAAAATTTCAAAATTTTCAAAATTCTGAAAATTTGTTTATAGGTTAATTTAAGTGTGAGAAATACAATTCTGCAGACTAGTGTTTGATTTCTCGCTTCGTTTTAGAGATATCGGCCTTTAAAGTTGGAAAAAGGGGAAAAGGGAACATCAATTTTTTTCCAACTTGTAGAGTTCGCCCAAAATAGGAAAGGACTTGCGCATAAACCAATTTTCGTTTGGGCGAGTCCAAGTCGAAAATGGAGGGGTATTACGAAGTAGTATAGAACATTAGAACATTTATGAAATTTAAGGTTATGTTTTGACGTTTATATTTTGTATGTTTATGAAATGGAGAAAAAACCAGAATTAAATTCTCCCAAATATGGGTATGACATGCACATCATATTTTGCAGTTAATATTTTTAGGTTGGATAGTACATGCGCAGTAGCGGCCATGTGTCCTTTCCTATTTTGGGCGGACTCTACGAAGAGATTCATATACACTTTTTTTAAAAATATATTTAAGTAATACATATAATACTATTATTAAACTGCAATTAAAAGAGTAGGGTATCTGGAGGGAGGGGCTGCATAGGCATTGCAAGCCGAGGGTTGCAAAAATGAACTTCTGGTAATAATAACATTGGCCTAAAACAGGCACATAAATTAATACAGTATTATACAATATAAGTTGATATTTGATATACAATTGTTTATTGTGTTTGTGTATGTGTATTTGTGAGACAATGGCGTTTGTGACGTTAGCACCCACATTCTGTATACATTTATTTGCAACGTAACGTAATATTACTTGCGTTTTATTTACTAAAATTGGTTGAATTTAACGAATCGAACGTCCCTGACAATGACAAACAAATTTTGAATACTTATTATCTCTTCATGATACTATCTAAAAATTCCTAGTGAAGCATCACTTCAAGAACACCCATCCCATCATCTCTCATGACAAATTTATTAGTTTTGATTAGATAATTTACACTCACTACTCAGTTCAGTTGAAGCTCTCTGACAATGAAGACGTCACTGATACTTGTGTTGTGTGTTTTTGTAAGTGCGGTGAACTCTGCTAGAATTTTAACGATTCTTCACGTACCCACCCCTAGTCACTATCATGTAGGGGAGGCTTTAGTTAAAGGACTAGCGGATAAAGGACACGATGTTACTGTTGCTAGTCCCTTCAAAAGTAAAGAGAAAAATGTCAACTTTAGAGAGCTGCATTTGGATGGGTTGGTGCAACTTGCTGATGGTAAGATTTTTAATTGTTTGTTGTCAAACCACGGAGCAATTAGATTTTGATGTAACTCAGTGGCGGCGCTAGATTTTTAAATTTGGAGGGGGCAGCATTGACCAGGAGAAAATGTATAATTTATTTTGATACTACTTATATTTTAATATGTTTTCAGGGGTAATACCATAAGAAATGATAATTTTTTGAGAATTGTTTTGTCGTTTCCACGGCAACTTATTTCTAACAATTTCACGACACAAAACATCATCTATCAATTTCCCGAAACGAAGTTGAGGGGAATTGTCAGATGATGTTTTGTGGAGTGAAATTGCAATAAGTTGCCGTGGAATAGACAAAAATTCTCTCAAAAAATTATTATCTCGAATGGTATTTAGGAAGAATATTTTTCTTCTTAAAAATACTACCAAAACGACTCATTTTGCTAAACATTTTTGACGTTTCATGTGACAAATTAATTAATTTTTTGTTACTGACGTAACAAAATAAAACCTAATCTACAAAATTATGTTGTCAGATACATCATTTTACATTTTCAATTCTATTGGTTGCATTACGTCATTTGACGTCATCATTACGCAATATGATTGGTTAAACCATCTGTCAAAAAATATTCAAAATAATTTTTAATATTTGCCGAGCGCTATATACAGGATTGTTCATCGGTCTGTATTTTTTTTACTCATTTATTTTAAATATTACCGAAATTTTTTCAAACCAAGTTTATTTTATATTAGAATAGCCATATAACTACACTATAAGTTTTTCTACAGGGTGTTCCATTTTCGCGCAATCATATGCTTTATATTATTTAATGCAAGACCCTATATATTTTTACAAAATTTTAAAGATCTTTTAATGACAAAAAATTGTATATTAATTATTATTATTTTATTTTGATCTGCTTTTTTCTGCGAATTTACGGGCGGGCCAGCCGTGAGCCCCAGATCATTGGGGGGAGGGGGCACAGGCCCCCTGGCCCAAGCGCTGGCGCTGCCACTGATGTAATTTGAAAGCTGTCATTTTGACTTTATCTTAGAACCGCATTAATGTTTACATTTATTATTATACATTTGTTAATGTTTGTTTAGTTATTAACCTCAGAGTCAAGAACTAACTGCACTAGAGGAAATAAGTTCATATCGTTGCTATGAAAATAGCGTCCTTATTAGGATTAAAAGAGAAGGCTAATATATTTTATCTCAATATCAAGGGGAAAAATGCATGTTCATTGCCTTACTTACTGTCACCATCAATCAAAAATTGTCCTTGATGTTGTCATAGGCTCGATCCTTCTGTAACAAATTAATTTTCCGTAGGTAATCAAAATAATTGCTTAAGTTGTGTCTTGTAAAGTAAAGTAAAGTTATTCACCTTTTGGCCACGCGCGGTTTTTACACGTGTCTTGCAATTCAGCTAAATTATTGCGATCTTACAATGTATATTAAAAGGCCCGTCTACTACCTAAAATCTAGCATAAAATGTACTAACGTAGCGAGTATTTGTGAACAGTACCATAATGATAAACATTTATTTCAACAAGAATTTAATAGAGAAAGAATGGATCTACAGATGTGCCTTTTTAAAATTTTGATTAAAAAATTGTACATTTGAATAGATAAAGGTTGTCTCCAAATGCATCTAATGCCACATTTTTCATTTTTGTACTCTATTTTTTTATATTCATGGCTAAACATGGCCAATTTTAGCAATTCTGTGAGTTTTTTATACGTATTTTATCACATATTTGTAACAAAAAATTTAAAAAGTGGCATTAGACGCACTTGAGGACAACCTTAAGCTATTTAAAAATATCTCATTTATTTGAAAAATCTTGTCGACACCGTGATTTCAGACACGCGTGACTCTCACTGCTTTTCAGTGTTCTGACTGATCTAGATCTTTGATCTGATCTAGATCATCATATTTTTAAGGATCTTGAGTTTGATCTAGATCAAATAAATATGATCTACGATCTTAAAATAAGATCATGTTTTTTGATTTTTTCTACGCTATATGCAAGTTAAATCGTGAAATTGAAAATTTAGCATCGCAAACGGTAGAGTTTAATATTTTTAATATGTTTTAATTTTAAACTGTAGATTAAATCGCTTGAATACTACGTATTTTCTTTTTTTATGTAATATAATACAACAATTAAATATTTTGTCTAATTTTGATCTTTTTACGATCTAAAGAAAAACGATCTCTAATTTCTGATCTGATCTAAAAAAAGATCCTATCATAAAAGTTGATCTAGCATCTAATCTAGATCATATTAAACGAGAAGATCTTGATGTTGATCTAGATCCATTTTAAAATGACTTGTCACAACACTGCTCCTTTTAGACATGGTGAAATTATACGCCGTGGCCCTATGTGTTGATACCGTGATTTTATACGCCGTGGTCTGCACCGGATTCAAACTTGCTTATTTTCAGCCTAATTGAACATTACTATTATTAATATTATTTTTAGGGGTCCGAGGCGTATTTTTCGAAACAACAGAAGAAAGCGTCTTAACAGTCCTTCGGCAATTCAGCAACTACACGAACGCTTTAGCCGACACAGGGATTCGCAATCCATCAATACAAAACCTAATCAAAAACAAAGAAAAATTCGATGTTTTAATAGTGGAACCCTTTGGAAACGAAGCGTTTTTCGGCCTGGCGCACATTTTCAACTCTCACATCGTCGTCCTGTCCACAGCAACGTCGATGTGGGTGAACCCTTACACAGGGAACCCTGCACCCTACGCATTCGTTCCCCATGGAATGGTACCCTACAGCGATAGGATGACGTTTAGAGAAAGAGCGATTAATTCAGCTGTTTATTTAACTTTCAATCTTTATAACCGACTTTTGATTTCGCCGGCACAGAAGGCGTTGTACAATGAACTGTTTAAAAATGTTCCAAGTTTTGAAGACACTGTGAATAATGTTTCCTTGTGTTTGGTTAATTCGCATGTAGTTTTTGAAACACCGAGACCGTATCTGCCGAATATGATTCCGATTGCTGGAGCCCATATTAAAACACCGAAAAAGCTGCCACAAGTAAGTTTCACATTTAGATATTAGATGATAAAATTGATGTTTTCTTTATGCAAAAGTAATTGTATAGAAATATACTTCACAGTATAAACATAATGTTGCAAATGTAATGGCTATTTACTTTTCGCTACAAAGGTATACCTACCTACTTATTCCACGACCATTACGTTAAAAAATGGAAATTAATAATAACAAAAGTATGCCTAAAATGTAAGAATAAAATTCTTATTTCTCCCCATACTTTCCTAGAAAAATATAGAATAATTAATTTTATATTACCTAATATATGAGATTATACATCCGTAAACAAGGAAATAAAAACCATTGCTTTGATTATGATATCAAATAAAATAGTTATTTTTGTATGTCCCTTATTTGACCAGGCTATTTTACTAGCATTATAGTTTTATTTAGAATTAAATATTTTAAATTCCACATTTAAGGGCATTTCTCACATTAAAAAAGTATTTAATCGTATCATCAATTAATTGTTATTACTTTTACCCTATAATATGCAACATTTATTGACAATTATAAACAACACAATTAGTTACTTATAATACGTTAGTTACTTATAATTCATTAGTTACGAACTTAATACGTTAGATACAAGCATAATGACATCAAAACCTTCCATAATATACGAACTGTCAACTAATTGACAGATAAAATTGTTGATTTGTTTTAACATCGCTGTCGTTGATGATACGATTAAGCTTGGAATATAACGCGAATATAATATGTGATTTAAGCCCCCTCGAATGTTCAAGAAGACTCTATTTAACCTCGTCGCTTAGCAACATCCTCGGTATTATAAATCGCATAATATTCTTGATATATTAATAGCTATAACGAATTACTTCCAACCTATTCCTATAAATCTAAAAAAAATACCAGACAAAGGCAGTAAGAAACTAGCAACAATACCGATTTTTTTTTAAAATTGTATTATTTTCATTTACAAACAATTAAAGAATAATAATTCTGAGAAAATCTCTTTGTAACTCTGATAGCACTGTAAATTAAAATGTTTGTATTATACATTATTATATAAAAATTTGCAAACAGTAGTTGAGTAATTTGTGAAATAAATTTAAAAATTGTATGCTTGCTAGCCAACCAAATTGAGTATTTTCGAACGAAACGATATATAACAATTACATAAATTAATAGAGATAACATGATGTACTCATAGCACATAGGCTGTTAGCGCGGGTACGTGAAATGGAGATTTGTGAGCTGAGAAAACCCCTTAAACGAAAATTATTAATATTCACATTTTTAGACAAATTTTCTCTAGATAGCCTACCTAACATTTATTTGAAACACGTTTCTATAATAGTATATTATACAACGACGCTATAATGGATGCTATTATTCCTGAAGATGAAGTTTACAACACGAGCGTGCAAAGCGAGCGAGGGTTTTAATCATCTGAGGGCATAATAGCCATTATAGCGAGTTGTATACTGTACTTTATCTACGACTAAATTATTACTTACAAGATTTAACTAAAATAAATACTAATACGCAAAAATTTTGACATTTCCAAATGTCAATTCTCTATCACCATAGTTACATCATTAAACATTGCAATGTTTTTAAAAAATATTTGCACGGAGAAATTGATTCAGGCAAAGTAATTTTCTGATTGGTGAAGAGGAGGGAATACTGACTATTATTACCTGGTATTATTCTCTACGGGATTATTACATGGTATTATGTAGCAAACATCACACATTTAATGTTAATGTTATACATTAGTCGTAGATAAAATAATGTATGCACAAGAAATAGCTTATTTCCTATATTAGACTCCTGTACGTATTTTGAAAGATCACCCTGTAGGTATATATTTTTCCAGTTTCATGACAAACAATTTGATGCTCAGTTAAATACAAAAATTTTCACTTTCAATGCTGATTACATAAAACTTTTTTAATATTTCGCAAATTTTTAATTCTCAGATTTATAAAACGCAAAACTAATTATTACCAATTTGTAAGAAAACCAGTAAATACGGACAAGAAATAAAATAAATTATTTTTCAATTTGAAAAAAATTGTGTTATTTTTTTTCGTGTTATTTTTGTAGGATCTGCAAACATACTTGGACAATGCTAAAGAAGGTGTAATCTACTTCAGTTTAGGCTCAAACTTACACAGCCGTCTTTTACCAGTAGAAAAACAACAAGAAATTTTGAAAACATTCTCCAAATTGCCTGAAAAAGTAATATGGAAATTTGAAGACGAAAATTTGCCCAACAAGCCCGCCAATGTTAAAATTGGAAAATGGTTTCCTCAAACCGACGTTTTAGGTAGGTAACATTAGAATTTTAAGTTCGCACTAAGTGATTAATTAAACTTCATCAAAAATATTGGCTCACAATTATGTAGATTTTTACGATATTTACGTTAAAATATTGTCGAGCGTGGTGTGTATATTTTGATACACGTTTTGTCATTTAAATTATTATCTGGTATAAAGATAAATAAAAAATTACCGAACAAAATACTATCAATGTGTTGTGTCAACAGATATTACTTTTGTTATGCTTTTAATGTTGCCGCAAAGGTTAATTTTAATAATTTTGTTTCTTTCAGCGCACCCTAATGTAAAACTATTCATAACTCACGGAGGATTACTAAGCACAACCGAAACAGTATTTAGGGGTGTACCTATAGTTGGCATTCCTGTTTATGGGGACCAGTATGCCAACATTCATAATTTAGTTTCGTCTGGATATGGACAATCCTTGGCTTTCGACGAATTGAAAGCAGAATCGTTCATAAGAGTTATTCGAGAGGTTTTGGACAACCCAAGGTAAACAAAATTTATCTATAGTTATGATATTAAAATGGGTTAAATGGTTATAAAAAAAATCTGATGTGGCCAGCACACATCTGATTTATAAACATAAATGTATGCCTACGTAGAAACTTACTTACAAATCACTACATTCACTTTGGACTTGAACTCTCGTTGTATTTTATAATAATTCTCATGAAATTATTCCAATTTCGTGCAATAATATACTATTATTATTAAAATATTTGCAGCTACAGACAAAAGGTTAAAAAGAGTGCAGATCTTCTTCAGGACCAACCCGACAAACCATTAGACCGCGCCATATTTTGGGTGGAACATATCATACGTCACAAGGGAGCTCCACATTTGAGATCTTCAAGTTTAGATTTACCTTTGTACCAATATTTGTTACTAGACATCTTAGCAGCAGTAACTGCTGCCGTTGCTGTTGTTGTTACTTTATTGTATTGGATTGTTAAAAAATTATGTTGTTGTTTGAGAGGAAGTAAGAAAGAAGATGTTAAAACCAAGAAGATTAAACCAAAAAGAGAATGAGGAATTTTGTAGATAATTTTTGATTAAATAAATCATTTTAATAAATCCAATTTAGTTTAATTATTTTTGCACTTTCGGGTCTAAAACTCTTCTTTAGTCTTTATTGTTAGAGACTAAGGTTCTTAATTTGATCCCAAGGGATTATTTTTCATATTTAATATCTGTGGTACCTAACAATATTGTCATAAAGTTTACTGTCAAAATTGCAAAATGTGTATTCTTTTAAACTATGTTATATTCGTTTCAGGATGAAGTGCAAAAAATAGCGTATATACCACAGTTTTCGGCATTCGATTCCTTTGACATTCTTAGGGTCTTGGTTCAGCAGATATTTTAAGATTTTCTCCGAGAGAAAATAAAGACATTGTAGAATTTTATTTTTCTTGTTTTACTGTCATTTCTAAACCGATGGAAATAATAGACTACAGGTTTGCAGCATATTTTAAGATTTTCTCCGAGAGAAAACAGATAAATGTAAGAAATTTATTTTATACCTACGTAATGCTAATATTTTCCTTTACATCATACATGTACCGAACTAATAATATTAAAAACGGTTATTCCATCTATTTTTCTATAATAAAATACTTACTCGCAACCTTACTTTATCGTTCATATTCCAAACAATTTTTTAGATATTAATCTATATCTAATCTGCTTATCTGCTAAAAAATATTTAGTCACGTGAGTCCACTCAGACAGCTTATTATAACATGACCAGTGGCGTCGATGTCGGTCTGATGTTTAATAAAAATAATTAAATTTTGACTACTCAGACGACCTAACAAACAAATTTTGAGTAGGTATTGTATTAGGTACTTGTATACTGATATTTTTTATCTGTGTACTATAAAAAAAATCCTACTAAAGCATCATTTTAAAATCGTCGTCCTTATATCTCATAATTATTACAAATTTATTAGTTTTAATTTTGATAAGATATGGAAGGGTACTATTACACTTAATTAAAAAAACTCACCAAGGTCACCAAACAGTGACTTCTCATTTCAGCTCAATCTCTCTTACAATGAAGACGTCACTGTTACTTGTGTTGTGTGTTTTTATAAGTGCGGTGAACTCTGCTAGAATCTTAATGATTCTACACGTACCTTCCCCTAGTCACTATCATCTAGGGGAGGCTATTGTTAAAGGACTAGCGGATAAAGGACATGATGTTACTGTTGCTAGTCCCTTCAAAAGTAAAGAGAAAAATGTCAACTTTAGAGAGGTGTATTTGGAAGGGTTGATAGAACATGCTGATGGTAAGATTTTTAATTAGTTCCTGACCTAACTTAACAACTGTTATTTTAAACTTAACCTCTAAAATGCATAATTATTATTCAAATATTTAATTTAGATATGAATTAAATAGTAGCTACTACTCTTTTCGAGTTGACAAATATTTTATTTCGATGAGTAAGTCTCGTTGATTAATTATATTAATCGGTTATGGATTATTCTAGTAATTTATAGTCGAATCAAATAAAGATTCGATACCAACAAAAATTTATATCAAGCTAAATAAGGTAGGTACAAATTTTTGCGCCGTTACAAATAACAACAACAAAATTCTTATCGTATATCAAATCAAAATTTTATTTTTCGTAAATAACTCGCCTCGTCCGTTGGGATATATTTTGCATTTTTCTTCGTGAGGCTAAGCAATTATCATCATTTCGGGAGCACTATTTCTGCCAAAATTCAAACATATCCTCTGAGACAATAATGAAATTTAAGTATTTTTTGTGTTTATTGAGCTTTCATTTCTGCACGAGTTAAAATATTGTCTTGGGGTTTCCTGCATTAAATTCTTCAAAAAATTCTCGACAGGAAATATAAAAATAAAGAAAACATTAAATTGTTTTCCTTTATAGAGAATTTAATGCAGGAAACCCCAAGTCAATATTTTAATTAGTTCAGAAATGATAGCTCAATAAACACAAAAAATACTAAAATTTCACTAAAAGGTTATGTTTGCATTGTGGCCGAAATAAATATACATAAATAGGTTAGGTACCAATATACAGAATGTTCCACAACTTCGGACAAAAAATTAAAGGGTATATATTGTACGACGTGCTAAAAATGAAACAATTTTTTTTTAATTCGCAAAGTTAAGGGTAGTTTACTTGACGTATGAACATTTTAAGTATCACTGTTTTGATGGTATATTTGATAATTTGACATTTATTATGTAAACAATTACATTCATTGTAGAAGATTTGAAAAAGATTATTAAAAATAACTACCGACCAGTGGCAAAAAAATTTTTGCTTGAAGTACGATGTAATTTTTTGCAGTATATATATATATATATATATATATATATATCTTTAATTTTTTGTTGTGTTTGTTGTGGTTGTGGAACACGCTGTATAAACAATTGCTTGAAAATTAAATTAATTGTAAAGAAATGACAGTACAATTGATTAAATACAAAAAACTTAATTTATTATGACAACTTTTTAAACCGTGGCACAACCAAAATCTTCATAATTTAAAAAAATGGTTTTTATGTAAAAACATGTTTAAGAATTTAAAGTTAGTTATTCATATTTTTATCCTTTAATTAGGTAAATAAAACAAATCGATAATCTGCAGAAAAGCAGTTTTACTCCCTAGATTTCATGCCTGGATTTAAAGTTAGTACATTTTCGCCTAGTTAAAAAAAATAAGAAACTACATTTGGAATTACATTTTAGGGCTACGACTCTTGTTACTAGAAACAGCACAAAAAATCATCTTTCCCGGTATTCAAAAACTTTACAACTACACGAACGCTATAACCGATACAACAATTCGCAACCCCTCTCTACAAAACCTCATCAGAAGCAAAGAAACATTTGATGTTTTAATAGTGGAACCCTTTGGAAACGAAGCCTCTTTCGGCCTGGCCCACATTTTCAACTCTCACATCGTCGTCCTGTCCACAGCAGCGTCAATGCGGGTGACCCCTTATACAGGGAACCCTGCACCCTACGCATTCGTCCCCCATGGAATGGTACCCTACAGCGATAGGATGACGTTTAAAGAAAGAGCGTTCAATTCAGCTGCCTATTTAACTTATAATCTGTTTTACCGTTTTTTGATTTGGCCGGTACAAAAGGCGTTGTATAATGAATTCTTTGAAAATGTTCCAAGTTTTGAAGACACTGTGAAGAATGTTTCTTTGTGTTTGGTTAATTCGCATGTAGTTTTTGAAACACCGAGACCTTATCTGCCGAATATGATTCCCATTGCTGGAGCCCATATCAAAACACCGAAAAAGCTGCCACAAGTAAGTTATATTATGTGTTTGCTTTTGTAATAAGTAGGACCGTAGTTAGCGGGAGCCAGAATTTATTTTGTTTTGATTTGTTCACGTTGACGTTTATGAGTTTTGCACTTTGACTTGCACGGTATTATTCAAGTAGTGTTAATATTTTTTCCATTATAAATTCTAACCTCAAATATTAAGTTGTCACTTGTCAGAATAAGTAAGAATATTATTAATTATTTTTAAGTTACCTAACTTGGACCATTTCGGAAAAAATTGAAGAATTCCAATTGTATCCGAATAGTTTGGAAATAAAGTATGAAACTCGAAAGTATCTCGGATGGAAATCAAACGAGAAATCTAGCATGTATCTAGACGAAAAAAGTATAATATAAAACAGGCTTTAATTTATGTGCTTTCATTTTGTAGGATCTTCAAACATATTTGGATAATGCAAAAGAAGGCGTAATCTATTTTAGTTTAGGATCAAACTTACATAGCAGCCATTTATCAGCAGAAAAACAACAAGAAATTTTGAAAACATTTTCAAAATTTTCCGAAAAAGTGATTTGGAAATTTGAGGACGAAAATTTGCCCAACAAACCCGCCAATGTGAAAATTGCTAAATGGTTCCCTCAGACCGACGTATTAGGTACGTAAATAAATGAATAAATCAAATTTTACTTATTTATATGTTTATAATAATAATGAAATATAATTAAAATGGACGTCGAGTCTCAAAGGAGGGACCGTTTTAAGCAGCCTGTCTACGTTATTTCCGAATGCCTAGTATACTCTCGAGATAAATTTTAATATATTCGATTTTTTAGCTCACCCCAATGTAAAACTATTTATAACTCACGGAGGATTACTAAGCACAACCGAAACAGTATTTAGGGGAGTACCTGTAGTTGGTATTCCTGTTTTTGGTGACCAGTATTCCAACATTCATAATTTAGTTTTGTCTGGCTACGGACAGTCCATAACTTTAAACGAATTGAAAGAAGAATCATTCACAAAAGTTATTCGAGAAGTTTTGGACAACCCAAGGTAAATCAATGGTTATTTACAATATTACAATACGTGTGTTTAAATGCATAAGTATAAATCCACTTTAAAAAGTTTAAAAATCGAAGCTTGTTTAGAGATAAATATCATAAAATAAAGTGCAATTTTGCACATTGCTGATTACAATTATTAATAAATATTTAATTTAGCAAAAACAATTATTACTATAATAATGACTAACTTTAGCTCCGCAAAATCGCTGGCGAGTTTTGTCGCATTGACCCGAATAACTAACAGGCTAACAATTATTATTTTTTTCGAAGGATGTATGTTTTTATTTTACTAAAAAACCGACGTTTCGACACATCCTTGTATCTTCATCAGGGTGATTAGTTAATCGTTAGGTTGTCAAAATCTCATCGTTTCTAAAATAATATTTATTTATCTTATTTTTGCAGCTACAAAGAAAAAATTAAGAAGAGTGCAGATCTTCTTCAGGACCAACCCGACAAACCATTAGACCGCGCCATATTTTGGGTGGAACATATCATACGTCACAAGGGAGCTCCACATTTAAGATCTTCAAGTTTAGATTTACCTTTGTACCAATATTTGTTACTAGACATCTTAGCAGCAGTAACTGCTACCGTTGCTGTTGTTGTTACTTTATTGTATTGTATTGTTAAAAAGTTATGTTGTTGTTTGAGAAGAAGTAAGAAAGAAGACGTCAAAACCAAGAAGATTAAACCAAAAAGAGAATGAGGAATTTTGTAGACAATTTTTGATTAAATAAATCATGTAAATAAATCCAATTTAGTTTAATTATATTTGCACTTTCGGGTCTAAAACTCTTCTTTAGGCTTTATTGTTAGAGACTAAGGTTCTTAATTTGATCCCTAGGGATTATTTTTCATATTTAATTCCGCTGTCAAATGGAATTGAATTAATTAACCTTCCACTAGTCGCATCAAGTCTCACAGACCCAACCAATTTTTATTTATTGTTTATTGAAGGGTGGGGAAAAGGCGATACTTGTGCAGCTGTGTAGCTTTCCAGTTTTTGATTCTGTACAACATAGTAAAGTTTGAAGTCAGTATGTTTTATTGTTTGGCCTATAATTAGCGATAAAGTCTTACAGATCCGGTGCGACTAGTTGTGTCCCTCTTTTATTTTAGGTTTTTTTTTAATTGTCGCCATTAATTGATTTCGGAATTGCAAGGTAAAGTTCAAATATTTTAATAATAGACTTTTATGTATAACCAAAGAAAATATTTTTGATGAATTATGAAAATTTACGTCGTTTATGGGATGAATTCGAAGCAGAAGAACCTTTCTTTGACAATGATTCTGGCCTGTCGCACGCTAAAATGCTTTGCCCAATGTGCACTAATGAAAATACATAAATTTTTTTCCGTAAAACTTATTTGTCATGAATCCACCATTTTTTGTATCTAAAAACATATTTATTTATTTTATAAACAAAATGAAACTTTAAGTTTGAAAACATGTAATTCTGTTGCTTTATATTTCAGAAATTTTCAATAATAAATACTTTTGCAAATATAATAGGTACTGAAAAATAAAAAATTAAATGACACAGAATAATAACCATTTAATGTAAATTTAGCTAAATTTGTTATAAAAAATAAATTATTTTCGAAATATCTTAAAAAGTCTACGAGACCCAGCGCGACCAGTAGCGTTCTAAAAATAAGCGCGACTAGTGGAAGGTTAATACCGTTGTCATGTAAGTACGGGCTATTTGTTACAGAGTATCTATGGTAACAATATAAATATTTGTCATAAAATTTACTGTCAAAATTGCAAAATGCGTATTCGTTTAAACTATTTTGTATTCGTTTAAACTATTTTGTATTCGTTTGAGGATGAAGTGCAAAAAATAGCGTATATACCACAGTTTCCAGCATTCGATTTCTTGGACATTTTTCTGTTAGATACATTATTCTAAAAAAAATTTAGGGTCTTGGTTCAGCAGATATTTAAAGATTTTCTCCGAGAGAAAACAAAGACAGTGTAGAATTTGATTTTTCTTGTTTTTTATCAACTGTCATTTCTAAACCGATGGAAATATAGAATACTGGTTTGCAGCATATTTTAAGATTTTCTCCGAGAGAAAACAGATAAATGTTAAAAATATATTTTATTTTATACCTACGTAATGCTAATATTTTCCTTTACATCAAGAGTAAACAAATGTCTTCTTTAGAGAGCCAATTTGCGTAAACGTTTTTATTAATTATTAGTATTAATTGAAAATGCAGTCACTGCAATCATGTTCTAAAGGTGTATCGATTTTTTAATAGCCAACAAGGGCAGTACTTAGAATAGTTATTTACGAACCAAATGCGGGAAGATTTTCATCCCACATGAGCGGTTTTTTTGAAACACGAGCGGAGCGAGGGTTTCATTTACGCGAATGCTGGGATGGGTCTTCCCGCAAGAGGTTTGTACAATGTTTTTTGTAACGAATAAAACTATAATCAAATACATTCAAGTTGTAGTTGTAGTATGTCATTAAATTTGAGGTTACAATGCTTTTTGTACTCACTACTACCGACAGATGGCGCGCTGCACACAAGTTTTATTTTTAAATATTGCCGGTTTTCGGTGATCTTCACTAATTTGAATTCCCGGAAGTAACACTTTGTAAACTAAAATTTATAATTTTTAAGATGATTTTACTCTGAAATGTCTAGAAAAGCCAGTGTTTTCTGCATTTTTCCTGATTGACTGCACTGGGAAATTGACATTTCCGATTGTCAATGGCGTGTTTAATATGTCATTTCCTAGGTGATGAGTACAAAAATATTATTTTTATTAATTATTAGTATTAATTGAAAATGCAGTCACTGCAATCATGTTCTAAAGGTGTATCGATTTTTTAATAGCCAACATAAATACAAAATTACGTAAATGCCTCCTCCCCCCTAACGACGCCCCTGGATAAAACATACCTCTGCCGAAATGAAAATAGAGCCAATAGAAGCTTCTGTATAAACGATTTACGAAAAACTATGGTTTTGATCAATTTTTTATTTTTGCGATAATTTGTAATAATGATTTTTAATTGGTAACCTATCTATAGTACATATTGAATATGACCTTTCGGATCTTTCTTAAAGATAATTTAATTATCTTTGTTTTTTATTTGAAATTTTTTTGATACGATAAGGATTTACAGTAAAAAAATTGTTTTTGTTTACTATTTTTTCAAGATGCCGGTAGTATTTCTTAAAAGTAAAAATGGTGGCAACCTTAATTTTAATTAATAGACTTTTTAACATGTCACAAAAAACAATTTTAACATTCAATTTACACTTACAATTCAGCCTGGATAATTTGGCCAAATTGAGTATAAAATACAAATACGTGTACCTAACTAATTACTTATATTAAAAAAGTTAATTTCATCAATTTTTCAATAATAAAATACTTACTCGCAACCTTACTTTATCGTTCATATTCCAAACAATTTTTGAGATATTAATCTATATTATCTAATCTGCTTATCTGCTCAAAAATATTTAGTCATGTGTGTCCCTCAGACAGCTTATTATAACATGACCAGTGGCGTCGATGCCGGTAGGTACAAAAAGGGGATAGAAGCTATGGAGCGTTTTCAATAAAACTGAAAAATTATTATAATAATAATAATAAAATGACTATTATGAAATGCGTTCTTTAATTTACGACGGGACGTCCCTGGTCCATGGCAATGACAAATAAAATTCGTACATTACTGGAGTTACACGATATCTCTTTGATACTATTACACTTAATTAAAAAAATGCACCAAGGTCACCAAACAGTGACTTCTCAGTTCAGCTCAATCTCTCTTACAATGAAGACGTCACTGTTACTTGTGTTGTGTGTTTTTGTAAGTACGGTGAACTCTGCTAGAATTTTAGTGATTCTACACGTACCGTCCCCTAGTCACTATTATCTAGGGGAGGCTATAGTCAAAGGACTAGCGGATAAAGGACATGATGTTACTGTTGCTAGTCCCTTCAAAAGTAAAGAGAAAAATGTCAACTTTAGAGAGGTGTATTTGGATGGGTTGATGCAACATGCTGATGGTAAGATTTTTAATTAGTTTATTCTAACTTAACAGCTTTTATTTTAAACTTAAGCCTCATTTCCACCGACTGTTTTAGTGCTTAATGCATAATGATTAGTACGTAAGGCGTAATGCTCTTAGTACTTATGCATTAAACATAGTTCTTAAGCATTAAAACAGTCGGTGGAAAGTCTTAACCTCTTAAATGCATAATTATTTTTCAAATATTTAAATTAAATAGTAGGTACTACTCTATTCGAGTTGACAAATATTTTATTTGAATGATATCAAAATTCACCTTAATATTTTGATGAGTACCTAAGTCTCGTTGAATAATATTAATCGGTTATGGATTATTCTAGTAATTTAAAGTCCAATCAAATAAAGAATCGATACCAACAAAATTTTATATCAAGCTAAATATAGTATTTTATGCACCTAGGGAGGGAAGCGTGCTATTACTCCCGCGGGCGAAGCGGCGGTCCGAGCGAGGGCGCCGGCTTCGCTCAAGGGTGTAATAGCTATTACTCCCGCGGGCGAAGCGGCGACCCGAGCCGAAGGCGAGCCGCAGGCGAGTCCGAGCGAGGGCGCCGTCTTCGCCCAAGGGAGTAATTGCTATTACTCCCGCGGGCCAAGCGGCGGCCCGAGCGAGGGCGCCGGCGTCGCCCAAGGGAGGAATAGCCTTCCCTCCCGTGGGACACACAATATTTTACGTCACGAGGGCCTCGAAATCACCTTTCTTGCAATGTTTTCCTCCCGCCAGTACCGGGAAGAAAACAGTGTTTTCCTCCCGCCCGGGAGGAAAACAAGTACGGTCCTCTCGAGCGGGAGGGAAAACTCGCTTCCCTCCCTCCATTTGCAAGAGGAAAACACTGCTTTCCTCCCCCGAGTGACGTAAAGGTACTTTACATCTTTCTGCGCCGTTACAAATAACAACAACAAATTTCTTATCGTATATCAAATCAAAATATTTAAGATCAAAGGTCGCCAATTTTATTTTTCGCAAACATCTCGCCTCGTACGTTTAGATATATTTTGCATTTTTCTCGTGAGGTTAAGCAATTATCATCATTTCGGGAGCACTAGTTCTGCCAAAATTCAAACATATCCTCTTAGAGACAATAGTAAAATTTTAGTATTTTTTGTGTTTATTTGAGCTGTCATTTCTGCAAGAGTTAAAATATTGTCTTGGGGTTTCCTGCATTAAATTCTTCAAAAAATTCTCGACAGAAAATATAAAAATAAAGAAAACATTAAATTGTTTTCCTTTATAGAGAATTTTTGGAAGAATTTAATGCAGGAAACCCCAAGTCAATATTTTAATTAGTTCAGAAATGATAAAGACAAAAAATACTAAAATTTCACTAAAAGGATATTTTTGCATTGTGGCCGAAATAAATACATAAATAGGTTAGGTACCAATATACAGGCTGTACTACAACTTAGGACAAAAAATTAAAGGGTATATATTGTACGACGTGCTGATCATGAAACATTTTCTTTTTTTATTTCGCAAAGTTAAGGGTAGTTTACTTGACGTGTGAACATTTTAAGTATCACTGTTTTGATGGTATATTTGATAATTTGACATTTATTATGTAAACAATTATTACTTTCATTGTAGAAGATTTGAAAAAAATTATTAAAAATACCTTCCGACCAGTGGCAAAAAAATGTTTGCTTGAAGTACGATGTAATATTTGCGAATTTAAAAAAATTATTTTTGTTTCATGATCAGTACGTCGTACAGTATATACCCTTTATTTTTTTGTTGTGTTTGTTGTGGAACACGATGTATAAACAATTCCTTGAAAATCAAATTAATTGTAAAGAAAAACATAATTTATTATGACAACTTTTTAAACCGTGGCTCAACCATAACCTTCATAATTTTCTTAAAAAGTTTTTATATAATACATGTTTTAGAATTTAAAGTTAGTTACCTATTCATATTCTTATCCTTTCATTAGGTAAATAAAACAAATTGTCAATCGATAATCTGCCAGAAAAGCAGTTTTACTCCCTAGATTTCATGGCTGAATTTAAAGTTAGTACATTTTCGCCTAGTTAAATAAATAAAAAACTACATTTGGAATTACATTTTAGGGCTACGACTCTTGTTACTAGAAACAGCACAAAAAATCATCTTTACCGGTATTCAAAAACTCTGCAACTACACGAACGCTATAACCGACACAACAATTCGCAACCCCTCTCTACAAAACCTTATCAGAAGCAAAGAAAAATTTGATGTTTTAATAGTGGAACCCGTCGGAAACGAAGCGTTTTTCGGCCTGGCGCACATTTTCAACTCTCACATCGTCGTCCTGTCCACAGCAGCGTCAATGTGGGTGACCCCTTATACAGGGAACCTTGCACCCTACGCATTCGTTCCCCATGGAATGGTACCCTACAGCGATAGGATGACGTTTAAAGAAAGAGCGTTCAATTCAGCTGCCTATTTAACTTATAATCTGTTTAACCGTTTTTTGATTTGGCCGGTACAAAAGGCCCTGTATAATGAATTCTTTAAAAATGTTCCAAGTTTTGAAGACACTGTGAAGAATGTTTCATTGTGTTTGGTTAATTCGCATGTAGTTTTTGAAACACCGAGACCGTATCTGCCGAATATGATTCCAATTGCTGGAGCCCATATCAAAACACCGAAAAAGCTGCCACAAGTAAGTTACTTTATGAATTTGCTTTCTGTAACAAGCAGGGCCGTAGTTAGGGGGAGCCAGAATTTATTTTGTTTTGATTTGTTCACGTTGACGTTTATGAGTTTTGCACTTTGACTTGCACGGTATTATTCAAGTTGTGTCAATATTTTTTCCATTATAAATTCTAATCTTATATATTAAGTTGTCACTTCCACTTGTCAGAATAAGTAAGAATATTATTTATTATTTTGGAGTTGCCTAACTTGGACCATTGCGGAAAAAGTCTAAGAATTCCGATTGTATCCGAATATTTTGGAAATAAAGTATGAACCTCGAACGTATCTCGCCTTCTCGGCTAGAAATGAAACGAGAAATCTAGCATGGATCTAGACGAAAAAAGTATAATATAAAACAGGCTTTAATGTATGTGCTTTCATTTTGTAGGATCTTCAAACATATTTGGATAATGCAAAAGAAGGCGTAATCTATTTTAGTTTAGGATCAAACTTACATAGCAGCCATTTATCAGCAGAAAAACAACAAGAAATTTTGAAAACATTTTCAAAATTTTCCGAAAAAGTGATTTGGAAATTTGAGGACGAAAATTTGCCCAACAAACCAGCCAATGTGAAAATTGCTAAATGGTTCCCTCAGACCGACGTATTAGGTACGTAAATAAATGAATAAATCAAATTTTACTTATTTATATGTTTATAATAATAATGAAATATAATTAAAATAGACGTAGAGTCCCAAAGGCGGGAGTTTTAAGCACCTTTCTACGTTATTTCCGAATTCCTAGTACACTCTCGAGATAAATTTTAATATATTTGATTTTTTAGCTCACCCCAATGTAAAACTATTTATAACTCACGGAGGATTACTAAGCACAACCGAAACAGTATTTAGGGGAGTACCTGTAGTTGGTATTCCTGTTTTTGGTGACCAGTATTCCAACATTCATAATTTAGTTTTGTCTGGCTACGGACAGTCCATAACTTTAAACGAATTGAAAGAAGAATCATTCACAAAAGTTATTCGAGAAGTTTTGGACAACCCAAGGTAAATCAATGGTTATTTACAATATTACAATACGTGTGTTTAAATGCATAAGTATAAAGCCACTTTAAAAAGTTTAAAAATCGAAGCTTGTTTAGAGATAAATATCATAAAATAAAGTGCAATTTTGCACATTGCTGATTACAATTATTAATAAATATTTAATTTAGCAAAAACAATTATTACTATAATAATGACTAACTTTAGCTCCGCAAAATCGCTGGCGAGTTTTGTCGCATTGACCCGAATAACTAACAGGCTAACAATTATTATTTTTTTCGAAGGATGTATGTTTTTATTTTACTAAAAAACCGACGTTTCGACACATCCTTGTATCTTCATCAGGGTGATTAGTTAATCGTTAGGTTCTGAAAATCTCATCGTTTCTAAAATAATATTTATTTATCTTATTTTTGCAGCTACAAAGAAAAAATTAAGAAAAGTGCAGATCTTCTTCAGGACCAACCCAACAAACCATTAGACCGCGCCATATTTTGGGTGGAACATATCATACGTCACAAGGGAGCTCCACATTTAAGATCTTCAAGTTTAGATTTACCTTTGTACCAATATTTGTTACTAGACATCTTAGCAGCAGTAACTGCTACCGTTGCTGTTGTTGTTACTTTATTGTATTGGATTGTTAAAAAGTTATGTTGTTGTTTAAAACGAAGTAATAAAGAAACTGTCAAGACCAAGAAAGCTAAACCAAAAAGAGAGTAACGTATTTTGTAGACAATTTATGATTAAATAAATTTTAAGTAAATCCAATTAAATTTATCAATTATTTGTTTCTTATCTTTCTTTATCTTACTAAGATAAAGAATAAGTCAAATTTAGTTACTATTTTGTCTCGATGTCTCAAACAAACGCAATGAAACTGTTTGTGCTGTGTTTTTATTTTTTTGTGTATTATTCGGAGGCAGCTAAAATTTTGGGCATACTACATGTACCAGTAAGAAGCCATTTTTCAATCGGGTTTACTGTCCTAAAAGGGCTAGCAGATAAAGGGCATGATGTTACTATTGCAAGCCCTTTCCCTTCTAAGGATAGGAATAAAAATTTTCGAGACGTCTATTTGGATGGACTACATCAGATAGGAGATGGTAATAAATAACAATACGTATAATTAGTAACGATGACCATTTGTGTGCCAAATGTGTTAACAAACAGTAGTTGATTAATATAAATTTTGTGTCACAATATAAAAATTGTTACTCACGAAAAACTATTTTTTTCTCGCGAAATAGTGACGAAACATGGGCGTAGGAACCGCTATATCCAGCCCACCCCAATAATAACATATTTGTTTATAATAATTCAAATTAAAATGATCTAAAACAAAATATCGCCTGCGGAAAATTTTCTTTTTCTATAATAATTACGCATAGTGCATATCCAGGAAAAATTAGGTTGCCCACTCTAAATTTTTTAATCTGACTATATACGGCTTTGATTAGCTGGAGTTTTACAAAAAAAACAACCGAAATATCACATTGAACGGTAATGTTTTTTTTAATGTAAAAATAAAATTTTGAAACTAATTCTACAAGATTAATATTATTTGAAATTCGTTCTTCATCATAAACAACAACGTAAATTTCAGTTAAGGTATAATTTAAGGCATTTTAACTCCTATGCAAATGGGAAAGATCCTACCTAAGCAGTTACAAATTTTTAAAAAATGTATAAAACAACAAGCACTAGCTACGTCACTGTAAAGAAAAAAGTTTTTCTGCGTGTTGAGTACCTACACAAATTTTTAGTATAGTAGTATCCTGAAGAAGGCTGTAGTTATAGGCGAAACATATTGAATAACCATGGGCGTCGTCAGGATTTTTTGTAGAGGAATCTATACAAAAAAAATTATTAAGAGGCCTTTGAAATTTTTATATTTTTATAACTTATTCTAAAATATAACAAAATTTGGGTAGTGATTATAATAATTAGGCTGAGAATTTTTAGGCACAGAAAAATAAAAAGGTAGAGCAAACAAAAATTATTTAAAATAGACCACTTTTTTTAATGGGCAATAAAAACATTCAATGAATGTATTCTATTGATATTTTTTTTCTATCTCGTATCTATTTGATAATGAATTTATTTCGAATTTTAGTAAAAAGAAATATTCAAAAGTCAGTTTTAAATACTTATACACTGTACAACCACAACTACATTTTTTTAAATCTGTCAATTTGCCTTCAAAATAAGGTAAAAATATTATTTAAGCGCATAAATAGGCCGGAAAGAAGGCCAAAAATATTTAAAAAGATAAAATTTGTGCAATTTTACAAAATTGACTAATATTGGGATTCTAGGCAGTTCTATAACTTCTATAAGCGTATCTATAGTAACTTATAGACCGATCTTAAAAAATGCTATTCTGGGCAAAACTATAGCTTACAGATTTCCATAAATGTCTTATAGATTTCTATAAATTTATAGACAGCTACTGACTCACGTTACGTTATGAAAATATTGACATTTGTCTAAAATATTGAAAAATGAATCATAACTAGCAAATTTTACAATTTCAAACCAATTATCAGAAGAACATTATTGCAGACAAGTATAGTGTATAGAATATGTTATATTTTCTTTAAAATTTGTTTCATAGTTTATAAAAATGTCATCATGATTGGAAATCGATTGGAAATATCACAGTACAATAATTAAGGAGTTCATCTGAATTCATTCAATATGAATGACAATGATTATTTTAAACATACTCGTAGTTTGATTAATTAAAATATGTGATAAAATATCAGTAGTAGTAGTTTACAAGGTTCTTGCACCATCCCCTATTGCATTTAATTTATTCTCTAGGTATATTTGTCTTCGAGTGTGTAGTATAGGCTTGAAAACTTTAATTATAATTTTTATTTTCCTTTAACTGTAAATAAGATTAATTAATTTATTATTTTGTTTGCTATATTTTTAATTCTTCTCTAAAAAAATATTTAATTATGTAGCATATTATGTTTTACCTCATATTTTCGAAATATATTCTCAAATTTTATCAGCACGTGTCATGTGTATTTCATTGTGTCAAATTTTTATAATCATTTGTCGTGTCAATGTGACAATGGCCTTCTTCAAAATTAATTACAAAATAGAAATAACAAGAAAATATTTCATACGATTTTGCATGTTTTGCTGCAAATTTTGTTAAGTGTGTCTTTATTTTTATACTAAAATATTATTTCTTTTCAAGAAAAGCAATGTACAACAATTAATTCATTATTTTTACATATTACAAAAATAATAGTATGGAACTATTGGTAATACTGTTTTTAAGATTCTATAAGAGAAATTTACAGATGTCAAAAGTTATAGACATGCAGTCTGAATACCATTTTAGCGAAACCTATAAGGATGTCAGTTACGGATTTTCCATAACTTATAGATCTATAAGTTTATAGAATTTTAAGATAATGCCCAGAATCCCACCATATAGGCAAAATTATATTTATCTTAAAATAAATATAAACGATAGAAACAAAAATAAGTGCTATAAATTTTGTTCTATCACTGATACAAAAAATAGGCAAAAGCTTAAAAATTCTCAGCCTAATTATAATTGATTCCAGAGGGGGGCAAGCGACCCCCACCCCCTGCACCCTCCTCGCGACGTCCAAGTGAATGACTACAAGATCCGATTAATGATTAATCCGTATATATTATTTTCGATCATCGTTGTTTACATACATTCATGATTACAGCTTCAAGAGATGAGATGTTTGAAGTAGCGAGCAGCAATCCGATAACAATGTTTAAAAATTTTGCCAATTTTTCGCACTCGTTAGCTGAAACAGCATTGAAAAGTCCAGGAATGCAAAATTTAATCAAAAGTGGAGAAAAATTCGACGCTATCGTTATGGATATCTTTGAAAACGAAGCATTTTTTGGTTTGGGACATATTTTCAACTCTCATATTATACTCCTTTGCACAGCAAACAGTTTTTCAATTAATCATCTAATAGGGAACATGGCACCTTATTCTTTTGTTCCCAATGAGTTATCTATGTTTTCAGATAAAATGACGTTTGTGCAAAGAGTTATAAATGTAGTTTTATCATTTTGTACGAGCTTATATTTCAATGTTTTAACTTTGCCTGGACAAAAACAGCTTTATGAAGAGGTTTTTGATAATGTACCACCGTTTGAAGATACGGTCAAGAATGTATCTTTAGTTCTGGTTAATTCTCATGTTATTTTTGAAACTCCAAGGCCGTATCTACCTAATATGATTCCGATTGGAGGAGTTCAAATCGGGGCCCCGAAAAAGTTACCACAGGTAGGTTATAATCGCAAGTAGAAACAGAATTCTTATAGGAATGAAAGTTTATTTGTTGAAATTGTTCGACAAAGATATTTTCTTATTAAATAATATTTCTATATCTATGACCATAATTATATAAGTAGGTACCTAACATATTTCGTGAGTTTTATAATGTAGTTTAAAATATTCGATTAGAAAAAATATTATATAAAGTTATGATTATATTTTTTTCAATATTTCACACACTTAATAATATGTAACAAATTTGCGGAAAGGGTTATTGAAAAACTTGTATGATAGGATAACTCATTATCACTCGTGCTCTAACTGTCATACTAGTTTTTCAATGAAGCCCTTTCTACACTAGTATTACCAAATACTACTTGCGAACTCAAAACATTACGCAAAGTATCGATTTTACAGACCATATACTAAGAAATATGTTTTTTTTAATAATCGTAAATAAAAATCTCTTTCATTTTGTAATAATTTCAGGATCTGCAAGCTACGTTAGATAACTCAAAAAATGGTGTAATATTATTTAGTTTAGGTTCTAATTTGAAAGGCACAAACTTGCCTCAAAATAAAATTGAGGCAATTATGAGAACTTTTGCAAAGTTTCCCCAGCAAGTACTTTGGAAATTTGAGGACGAAAATTTTCAGAAAAAACTTCCAAAAAATGTTCAGATTTCCAGCTGGTACCCGCAGTCAGATATTCTAGGTAACTTTTTCATATTGGTTCATATAACCATAAAGTATAAGTAGGTACATTTAAAAGGGGATACTAAATATTAATCCTTTATAAAATTCAGATATTATTATAATATATTCAAATCATAAATAAACGTTATTTAATGCTGTTTCAGCACACCCAAATGTAAAACTGTTTATAACGCACGGTGGTTTATTAAGTTCAACAGAAGCAGTTTACAGAGGTGTACCCATACTAGGTATTCCTATCTACGGAGATCAGTTCGCAAATATTGCTAAGTTAGTCCATTCTGGATATGGACAGGAATTATTTTTGGAGGATTTGACAGAAGAGTCTTTTACTGCAGCTATTAAAGAAGTGTTAGAAAATGATAGGTAATTAAATAAATATTATTGATTTAGAAAATTATTTATCCATGTAGATCTAAAAATTCATCATTTTTGTCTCAAAATAATCCAATTTTTTTATTGAACTATGCATACAAAAGAAGCATATTCATTGAAATATAATTCTTGCTGTAGGTACCTAGTTATAAGCTTTCTAAGCTCAAGCCATTTGTTGACTTTATCATTTTTCTAAATTTTATTTATTATGTTATGAGTTGTTAAATAATTACGAAGCTCGTCTAAGTTAGATTTTAATGACAGACAAAATAAACTAGATTACCTACTTTTCCCGTACTTATGATGCCTACTGTTAGATTAAATATCAAGCATACCTGGAAGCGATAATCTTGTCGTAAGGCTTAAGGAATTAGGTGGCGAGCTCAAGATCTCGTTTAACTCTGGAAGCAAAGAAAACATAAGCAAACGTGCTTAGTGAGAAGCAGTAACGCTTCCACCTCAGACTCTCACAAAACACATCTATCTCAACGTCATACCACATTCAAACATTCGTATCTCGTTGGTGACCTGGTTAGGGCCACTCCAGCCCAAAGCTACTCGCTGTATTGGTCCACTACAGCCCAAAGCTGCTCGCTGTATCACGGTCCGCGTACCCAACGACTCAACTCTTATCACACTCTACACATCATAGACACACACAAAGCTCAACTCACCAGGCCAGATCAAAACGGATCTATTTCACATAACCATATACACTTTACTGATTTATGATCTGTTCTGCTCGAACATTAAACTGAAATCTAAGAGGCTAGTTAATGAGTTTTATTGTCTCAAGAGTTATCTAATTTGTTTGTAGTACTCTTATTAAAATAACATCTCGTATCAAACATTGGACTATTTGTATTACATTATCTAGTATAAAAATACTTGCTCATTTTACTGATCAATGTTGTTATTTTCACACAACTTTAGTAGTCATTCAATATAAAATGTTATCATTTAAAACGTTTGCGATATTTCCAATAAGCTAAAATATGTGTGCACAACCATTTGATAATTTATTATACTATATTTCTTGCAGCTACCGAACAAAAATAAAACAAAGCTCCCTCGTAATGCAACACCAACCCGACCACCCCTTAACCCGCGCAATTTTTTGGATAGAACACGTCATCCAAACCAACGGAGCCAGGCATCTGCGTTCCGCGGTTATTGACCTGTCATTATGGGAATATCTCCTTCTGGACGTTATCGTTTTCACAGGGGTGGTTCTAGGAACATTTGCAACGGGCATATACCTTGTGGCGAAGACTTTGTGTTGCAGAACAAAAGAAGCGAAAGAAGAACCTAAAAAGAAGCGGAAAAGCAAGAGAGAGTGAAGCTTGGAGCTTTGAGCTTTGATCACTGAAATGAAAATGATTATGAAATGATTGTTATGTGATGTCAGGTTTCTCAAAGTGTTGTATTATTAATGTACACTTGAATAAATACATATCATGTGCTGGAGGCTTCCGAAATTCTTTACAAAGTTTGACTAGATGTATAATAACATTTTTTAAATGTTATTATACGGGTACTATTCCCTATTTGGATTTTTTATAACTTAGGCAATTTTTATCAGAAAGTGACGAAATTTTTGCAAAACATGAACTATCTAAAGGAATTTTTACTGCCGAAATTTCAAATCGATCAGACAAAATGTTCACGAGTGGTTCACTTCAATGTGAAAATTGGACCAATTAATCCAAAATCTCCAATTGCAGCCCAAACAGTCGTTCGAGGAGAGTGCAAGGATTGTTCAGCAATCCAGTGGGGATTTTCATCTGACCAATACCGATGATTGTGTCTATTAAATCCACCATCAAGATGAAAATGTGCCTCATCAGAAAACATGATGTTATTCAGATGACCAGGGTTTTCATTCATTCGTTCAATTTCGTCTTCTGCAAATTCCAATCAGTTTGCTTTATCCTCTTCAGAAATTGCCTGCAGAATTTGAATCTTATAAGGATGCCACTTAAGGTCCTTTAAAATCCTACAAATAGTCGTTTGACTAATCATTAATTAATTAATCATTATTTCAGTCACCAATTAGGAAGCAATAGAGCAATAATGATAAAACTTTTCGAACAAAAACTCAAGTGGCTACTGTATTTACAGCAAAAATTTGGCGGACTTTACACAAAAACTTGAGACTTTACAAACAAATGAAATAGGGAACACTTAGCTGACTCACCCTGTACATCTAGTCAAATTTCCGTTTATGTAATCTGTGTTAGTTGTTAGTTGATTCCACGTAAGTTTGTGATTGCGCAACATTATTACGTTTACACAGATAAAATTTGTGACAAAACCTCAATTTTATTTAAAAATATTTACCTCCCTACTTTCAGAAATAGGAATTGTGGGTCCATTATTTGCATTTTAGAAACCTATACCTACATTTACGTTTGTCGTACAAAATCATTCGTCTATTATTGCGCAATCACAAACTTACGTGGAATCAACTATTATGTTTAATTTATTTTATTTATTTTTTTAAAAGTGGCTTTCCAACTTAAGTCAAGGCCAATATGTTGTCTCACCTTACTTATTTTTCACTTGCCTTACTTAGTTTTTTACCGTCCATTGAGGTGCACGATTTTTTAATTTCTGACTAAACTATTTAATGTTTTAATTATTTATTTATCTATTTTTTTATATCATGACATACTTTTGTAATTTTTCGCGACATATCACGTAAGTGTTTCAAAAATTTTTCACATTATATTACAATATTGTAATACTTTTGTAACTCCTGAAGGTGACCCACGTGGGGCCGAAACCGGTCGAGGTTGATTAAATTTTAATAAATTGACTGCATTCCATCATTGTATTTATAATAATCCTTCAGTCAAGAAGCTTCCAGTATTGTAATTAATTATGTTTGTATTAGTTCGGAACATAAGCGGTGCGAGTTAAATTTAAAATTCTTTCTGTTTTTCGGGAAAAGCCGGGTACACAAACAAATATTTCCGAAATTCACAATAACAATAAATAGGTACCTACACATAATTGTGAAACAAACACAAACAAAATTATATTCAGAAATTTTAATTAAAACATCAAAAGATTCCTGAACGTAAAAAATATAACATTTTTCCATTAAGATAGGCTCTATTATTTTCCTGAAAAAAGCATCCTGAAACCAAGTACTCTGCTGCCATCTATCGGGTGGCGCTACAAATTCATTTCAAGGCTAGTAGATTTCTACCCGCAGTGAAAAAGCTCACTGCTCTGAATTTACAGGAATCAATATTTCCTGCTACTCACCAGATACCGCCACCATAGTTTTGTTGCTATAGAAACCATATAAGAGGATTATATTTCTGTATTAAATTTTGCTATTCAAGTGGAAAAGTTAATAAGAAAGATAATATGCGAAAGAAATCCTAGGTACAGGGAAAGGGATTAGTTAAAATGAAAGAATTTAATTTTGATAGTAATACAGTTTGTTGAGTAGAATATTATTTAACCCAGGCATGTGTGATAGATTTCTATCAAATGTGTACAATTGTTTCATTCTCAAAGCAAATGTAACACCAACTACCTATTGAAAATGTTCTAAAAATTGTTTAAATTCAAAATATTACATCGAAAGTGCATTATTTGTAAATTTCTTAAAAATACATTACAAGGACGAAGGTTGAAAAGTATTTATTAAATATTTGTACCTAATTTAAATCTATAAATATGCAGGTTAATAACATAGTATAATATAATTTCAGCAGATCTAGTATCGAAAGTGAGATATTTCTTGCGAGTGTGAAGTTTGGCGAACGAGGTGCGAGCGAGTAATTCAACACACGAACAATACGATATTACTTTCGAATTCGAAAAATTGTACGACACATTTTCAAACAATTTTTTCCAGTGATTTTTTCCCAATGGCATATTTTCCGCGAATTCTTTGTTTCAGTATTCATTTTTTCCAATGGTTATTTTTTAACCGAACATAACTTAAATTAAATAATAATTTAATTGGGAAAAATGCGTTATTGGAAAAAATTATCATTGGAAAAAACCGACTGGAAAAAAAACAGAAAAAGTGACTCTGTACCCTTTGAAGCGTGTTATGAACCCTATGTTTTAGATGACATTTTTCAACTGTCTAACACAAACATAATTTTCTAATGACAATTTCTACTATCTAACGCACGCATTATGTATTATATTTTTTAAGCCGACTTACTAAATTATTAAAAATATATCTATTTTATATAAGGTTAAGTGACATGCATTTGTATTTGACATAGTAATGTCTTGTCAGTTAGCCTTAGTTTAACTGGTAAGAGATGGCGCCAGCATATGTCAAATTTAAAATTAATAAGTCTAATTTATGTCAGACTCTATTGAACAATATGTTATTGTAGCTAGCGTTTTCGTAGGCTCTCTTTTTATTACAAAGGAATTTTTTTGAAAAGCCACTGACGGTTCAAAAATTTTGAGCTTTTTTTACCCAGCCGCCATGCAGTAAAACCATGGCATGTTGCGATAAGAAGCAACTACGTCAACGATATGTAGGGCATGTAGGGTTTCACTACTTGACTTGATTTTCAAGCTACTTGACTTGACTTGATTTGAAATCAAGTCAAGTTCAAGTCAAGTAATAGAATCCGAAAGTCAAGTCAAGTTGTTAAATTTCAAGTAACTTGGAAATCAAGTAGTAAAAAGTAGTAAAATCTCAAGTACTTGATACTTGAAAATGAAGCAGTTAAGCTATACTTAGAAGGAAAAATATTAAATAATTCTTCAAAACTAAATAAATTAGATATTAATGTATAACAATAGGCCTGGCAATATAGACTATTATTCACAAAATTTTGTTTTAATTAATTATTCGACTGAATTGCGCATTTTTTAACAAAATTGTTCGTTATCAAGTAATATCAAGTAGCTTGAAATTACTTGATGTCAAGTCAAGTAGTAACGATAGAAAATCAAGTCAAGTCAAGTAATGAATTTTTAAAAAGCTTGATTTTCAAGTCAAGTCAAGTAATTCACAAAAATGTGAAGCTACTTGACTTGATGAATCTCTAACGATATGTGATTGTTATGTTTATATGATTTTCTAATCTAACCGTTTGGATTGTAATCAATATTTTTGCACCAAAGCCATGTAATACTATCGTTCTAAACTTGTACGTAATAAATTTTTTTATTTCTCCCTTACTACCTCGTGTACTTATCGCTAATTTTAGCATCCCACTAAACTCTCAGTAACTAAATTACCCCTTCCAACAAATCAAAAAGCCAATGATATCACTTTCCTCTTTTCTAATTGGGGGAAATCGAGTATCCTGCACAAAGGATTCAAGACTTCAGCAGGACTAAAGTGGAGTGAATCAGGAGCAGGGAAGGAGCAAGACCCTTCTAATTAGTGACGACGTAACTAGAGAGAAACACGAACTTGCCAGGAGCGCCGAGTCAGCAGGAAGTCCTGAAGGATGCGCAGGAGGAAGAGAAACAGGGAATGAGACCAAGTGGGAAGATTTACTCATTTTTTCGTAATACGAGTGAATAAGTGGGTTTTCTTGATACAACGTGTTAAAAAGGCTAAAGATGCAATAATTCTTGTACCTCACTACAAATACAATATTTTTCAAAATTTACAAAATTAAGGTTTACTAATAGCACTAAATTGCACAATTCAAATATTTCCTAATTAAAAATTTTATGTCAGAAAGCAGATCATCAAAATCTATTTACCCTAGAAATTGTTGACCTTTTAAAAACTCTGTAGCTAACTAGTTCAACTAATTGCATATTTTTCAATGAAATTTACGAATTTAAAAAATTCTTGAAAACTAAAAGATTATAATGTCATGTGAATTGTTTGAATTAGTAAAATATTGCTAGCTTATTATTATTATTTCATTTTATAAGACGTAAATTTAAAATAACAGCGTTCAGCTTGCGATTGTCTCGATAGACTAGTTAAATGAAGAAAAAAATCTGCAAAAATTCAGGGCGAATGATTGAAGATTTTATTGCGTTGAAAGGTTGGTATTGATATCTTCTTCAAAAATAATCAACATCTCGAGCTACCCTCCTGTCCCTGTGCTTTGTCCCCTACCTCCATTTTAGTGGTGGAAAATAAAGTTTTTTTAATTAACCCGTTTCCTTTAAGATTAAATGAAAGACATTTATTTGTAGAGTGGAAAATTCTCTATAAGTTAAGTCATAATCGATGCTTATGCAAACGCATAGTTTTGTTTAGTTATAAACAGAGCCTGTAAGCGCTAAAAATGACCAATCGGACAAAAAATGATATAAAGCAACACGAACGATAAGGGGAGTCGATACTAAAAACTGTGCGGCTTGTTACACATGAATCAACAAAGAATAAAATTATAAATTTTAATAAATATATACTACTCCTTATGAGCTATTTAATTCAGAAAATTAAATTACAAATGGTTCAATACAAACCGTCAAAATAGCGAAAAACTATATTCAGTTTTTCCCTTAAAACTGGTTTCAATATTAAGATTTTTTAAACAAATAAGATATTTTTAAATGGCTAAAGGTTGTCTTCAAGTGCGTCTAATGCCACTTTTTTAAATTTTTTGTTTTAAATATGTGATAAAATACCAGGGTTGTTATGTTTAAAACAATTTGTTTTAAACAAATTGTTTTAAACATGTTTTAAACACGGCCTAATGTTTTAATGCATGTTTTAAACAGTGTTTTAAATCAGGTGTTTAAAAATGATATCAAAATCCATTCACGACGCATAACACAAACAAAACAAATTCAACTACCGACCATCGGTGACTCCTAGCTACGCAGCTAGAGCGATGTAAATCTCCGTCCTCGCACAAAAAGTAGCATTGGCGACATATTTCGATGGAAATAATATTTATTTAAAACAGATATCCTGTTTAAAACATGTTTTAAACATGCTTTTTTGTTGTTTAAAACATGTTTTTTTGTGCAGAGTTAAAAACATGTTTTAAACCAAAAAAACAGTTTTAACAGTAAAAAACAAATGTTTTGTTTAAAATTGAAAAAAACATGTTTTTTTTCAACCCTGTAAAATACGAATAAGAAACTCACAAAATAGCTAAAATTGGCCATGTTTAGCCATGAATATAAAAAAATAGAAAATATAAATATAAAAAAATATAAAATGAAAAATGTGGCAATAGACGCATTTGGAGACAACCTTTATCTATTCAAAAATGTATTTGTTTTTCTAAAAAAGTTAATTTTTACTTCAATTTTATGGAAAAAACTAGACGTACTTTTCACCATTTTTATGCCGGTAGTGACCCCCCTTAAGGAATCACCGATGTCAGACAAAAATTGTCTTCCACCGGTAAAACTGTCCTTACCGTTCTTGATACTTAATATACTATTACATTATTTCGATATTAACCTACTCGGGTCACATTTTAAATCAAATCCCATTTTTACCTTCCGCTTACCTGTAAAGGAAGGTATTGGAATCATGCAAAAAATCGGGTTGTGAGTTTTAAGTGGATGAGCACGAATTAGGGTCCTTACAACTCATTTTTGATAGTTTCTCGATGATGTCTGTATGTATGTGTGTATGTGTGTGCGTGTGTCTGTGTGTGTGTATGTGTGTGGTCCGGGCCGATGCCGGATGTCGCATAACTCAAATACGAATTACCCAAAAAATTTGATATTTGGTATTTTACAATTGTATACGAATAGGAAGAGCACATCAGATTTTGGTACAAATATCTTCACCGGAAGTGATATTTTTTGAAGATTGAACAAGATAATTGTCAAAAATGTATATAAATTTTGATAAATATAATATTTATTTGTAATAAGAATAAGAGGCAAAGTTATTTGCCACCAACGTTATAAAAAAATTGTCTTTATCTGGTAGCATTAAAGAACTGCAGTAAAATTTAAAAAATAAATTTATCAGATAAAACGTTGAAATCTTGTGATCCATGTTCGGTTGATTTTTGTTTCTGCGTAAAAAATATTGACAGGTGAGACGGGTGACAAGTTGACATACTAGCACCTAAGTCATAAGTAAGATATTAAATGTAGTAATTCAACGGAGGATGGCTTCAACACAGAAGAGTTTGCCTGTGAACGAATCTTTTGATTCAGGTGATGCAAATTTCTATGTTTGAATATTTTAGATTTTTATTTGTATATTTTAGGGACACCGGATTGTATACGTATACATTTATGTTTATAAGTCTAGATTTGGCGGAAGGTTGTGTGCAGGCCACTTCAGATTTTTGTTTCTGCGTGAAAAATATTGACAGGTGAGACGGGTGACAAGTTGGCATACTAGCGCTATATAAGTCCTAAGTAAGATATTAAATGTAGTAATTGAACGGAGGATGGCTTCAACACAGCAGAGTTTTCCTGTGAATGAATCTTTTTATTCAGGTGATGCAAATTTCTGTGTTTGAATATTTGAGATTTTTATTTGTATATTTTAACCGGATTGTACGTATACATTTCTGTTTAAAGTCTAGATATGGCGGAAGGTTGTGTGATGGCCACGTCAGATTTTTCCTGTAGTGAAGTATACTCTGTGCTCTATTTTATTTTCCATACTATAATTTCGTGTGACAATCTCAACTCCACAGTGTAAAAGCAAGCATAAAATTTTCACATCACTATTCACTTAAAACGCTTTCAACGTTTAGTATTGATTTTCATTTTTGTGTTAAATTGAAATCGAAATTGTGATTTTATCTGATTCATCTCGCTGACATGATTGACATGTTTTGTTTTCGAACATTTTACACAATTTTACAGAAATGATTTTTTGCAGAGATTCAAATTGGTACTGAGAAAATTCTGCGGGTGGAATGGAAACTGATTGATAAATATTCGGAGAAAATCTAATATTATAATTCGGGGAATTTACCACAATCAAAATTCACGGCAAGAGTCAAAGCTACCCTCATAAATGTCAATCAACCCTTAGATCAGATCTAAGCCTTTCATCCCTTACTAATTTGCCCTTACTATTCAACGATTATTATACAATGTGTCTAATAAATATTTATTACCGTATTTTAGTAGTTAGCCACTAATATTACCTATAGAAATGGCGTAGATAATCAATAAAAATAGATGCTATATTCATTTTAAAAATACCTACTTTTTATTTTTTCATTAACTTATAATATCAAAACTAAAACTTATAAATACAAATAATAATACTACTCTTTCGCGATTACAATCATTTTTACCACCCGCTTCATATTCTATAAGTAGAGTATTATGATTTATGTATGATTGAAAAGGTTAAGTGTCAAAAATTTATATAAATTTGGATAAATATAGTATTTATTTGTAATAAGAATAACCGGAAAAGTTATTTGCAACCTACGTTATAAAAAAATTGTCTTTATCTGGTAGCATTAAAGAACTGTAGTAAAATTTAAAAAATAAATTTATCAGATAAAACGTTGAAATCTTTTTGTTTCTGCGTAAAAAATATTGACAAGTAAGACGAGTGACACGTTGGCATACTAACGCCATATAAGTCATAAGTAAGAAGATATTAAAATGTAGTCATTGAACGGAGGGTGGCTTCAACACAGAAGAGTTTTCCTGTGAATGAATCTTTTGATTCAGGTGATGCAAATTTCTGTGTTTGAATATTTTACATTTTTATTTGTATATTTTAAATGGACATCGGATTATACGTATACATTTATGTTTATAAATCTAGATATGGCGGAAGGTTGGGTGCTGGCTACAACATATTTTTAAAATTGTGTCAGTATAATTTTTCTATTGACAATTAGTAGTGTTCACTTATAACGAACTCGTTTATACATACAACGAATCCTCCCGGAAAACACAAATGGTATCCTATGTAAGGATAATATTTTCCTTTTATAACGGACCGGGTTATAACGAACATCCGCTTAAAACTAATAACCGTTTCTCTTCCCTTGGCACTCCAAAACTCCGCCTATAACGAACTCTCAGATATAAGTCAGGAATCCCTGATAATAAATTCCCACCATTCATTACCCAATCTCGCTACCAGTGGCAGATATTTCACTACCTATGTGAAACATGTTCTCTCTAACGGGTGAAAAAAATTCAAGCGTAAATCATTAAGGTGATCCTCTCTACTCATGGCAGAAAACAGTCAAAAACATTGATTCCGCAAGGTATTCTATATAGCGTTTATTGTTTTGTTAAAGATAATAACAACAAACAATTTATGTTTGAGGGGAAAACAATTTTTGGCACCTATTTGTAAAAGAACAGCAATATTTGTAAAAAGAGGGTTTTTGCTCGCCACTGTACAGCTTTTATTTATAAGTGAATTAACTTCAAATTTTAATGTTATGTAAACAAAACTTGATCGAATTTTTTAAATTCGTTTTAAAAAATAACAAAAATTGTCAAAATTCAAATTAACATATTTCGATTTTAAGGCGAAATGTTAAAATTTTGCATCAAAAATAAATAGGCACATTTTTACTTCCTTGTACGGAGTAATAAGGAAGTATTGTAATCCCGAAAAATTTCGGTTTTCAGATTTTGATGGAAATATCCGTTTTGACCTTTTCTGAATCCATTATGACTAGTTTCGTCGTGACGTCTGTACGTATGTACGTACGTATGTATGTACGGGCGTACGTATTTGTGTCGCATAACTCAAATTCGGTTAGACGTAGAAAGTTGAAATTTTGTATTTAGGACTGTTATAGCATCTAGTTGTGCACCTCCTATTTTTGGTTTCAATCTACAAACCGGAAGTAGTAAATTTTAAAAATATTTTGATAAATAATTAATTTTAGACAATTTTTTTTTATTTTAAATGAAAGATTATGTGATTATTATCTACAATCGGTATTTTATAAATTTTTCTGTATCTTCTATCATTTAAGAATAATTAAAGTATATACTTATAATTTAGTATTTCGGTATCTTGTAGGCAACATTTGTTACTACGTAAAATTTAAATGTTTATGACATGACAGTGACAATAGTAAAATATGCTTTATATCTTCTTCTGCAGTTTAAATAAAATGACTAAAATATATTTGAGAGTATACTAGTATAATAAGTTAAAAGAATTTTTTATATTATTCTACATTTTAGTTATTAAGAAAAGTATGAACAAACAAGGCGTACAAGGAAGTCATGTGTTGTCCACGTCAGATTTTTAATATTGCATTCGTTAGCCAAGCCACACATACCAAAAACTTTATGCGCTCTTATTAAAAAATATTTTCTTAGTTTCCTTTTAATTAATTTTATAATGAGTACTTAAAACAGATTTTACAGTAAAAAATACCTCTGAGTAACAGCAATCTTGTGTCGCCAAAATGGTATGACAATGATAATTTTAATATTAACAGAAACCGATATTGTGGAAAATGGATTACCGATTATAACTAAACGGTTCGGTTACGATTCCGGTTCGTTATAAGGATTTTTTTAGGTTTATGGTTCAGGTTCGGATTCAACTCCAGGTCTCTGAATTTGAATCATATTTTAGGTTGTCACACTACCCATGGATTTACTACCTTAAACACTAAACAATCCGAACACCACCCCCTAGATAAGCCGCCCATGTGGTGTGTGTGCGTAAATTATACTGCTAAACCACGACCTACGTCACACCTTAAACAATCTTTTTCTACTCCCTACTGGATATTGGCAACATAATTCATACTATCATGTGTGGATATGGATGTCATATCCATACCAGATGTGGGTATGAAAGTCAATGTCAAATACGTTAAAAATATTATTAATGCGTGCAAATTATGTTTTTATCATGAAAAATAATTATTAAAAACATTAAATCAACTGTTATTTAATATTTAATAATGTTTAAAAGCATGATTTTATTGCAAACAAAGCAAAATTAAAAGTTTTTATGTTGGCGACAATTATTGTCATATATGTCAAAAATAATTGATGTAAATAGTTTTTGGCATCATATTGAGTGCAATTTATTGCAAAAACTATATTTCGTTATTTGATCGTAGAAAAAATAGGCTGTACAACTCGAGTGGATTGCCTATATCTCACGCGAACGTTTGCAGACACTCCCCCTATGGGGTCGTGACTCGTGACTGCAAACTCGTTCTCGTACGATATAGGCGTCACATCCACTCTTGTTGTACAATATACTATTTCCTCTCCTACCCATTTTTATTAATATGCTATAAACTAGATTAGAATAGAGGCACTTAATTAACTTTTAATATTGTTGATAAATATTTGTTTGCTGACCTACCCCAACCACCCCCTCACTCTATTACCTGAAAATCAAATCATAAATTCGTCGTGTCCTAGTCAATCAGGATAATAGAACAACAGAGTCCTGGTTGGCGTAGGCATCAGAAAGCTTCTACACAGCAGCCGAGTGCTGTGTTGTTCACATAGTTCAAACCACCCTGCCGGTGGTTCTGCTCTGCTTCTCCTGCTGCCTTCCGCACGCCTGCAGCGACGCATGAGCGGCCATTTCGATCGCAGGAATTAAGAAGGGACCGTCAAAATGTTGCAGGAAGGGAGAGAGAACTTTCAAAGACAATTTAAATTGAGATTCTGGAGAAAATAAGCAAATCTCACGAGTTTAATGTTTACAGGCCTGTAAGCAGACCTTCAATATCGAGAAAATTTAAAAATGACAAATTTTTCCCAACTCTGTACACATCGTTCACACAAGTTGGACGGTTTTTTTCCAAAAACGTGTTTTTTTTGTTCAAGATTTGAAGGGTACGAAGAGATCAACCCCCTTAAAGTACAGCAAAAATGGGTTTTTTTCCCGAAAGAATCGTCTAATTTGGTTCAAAAGTCGCTGATTTATGTGCGAAAAACCTAAAAATGCACTTTTTTAAACACCCATAACTTTGTGCCAAATCATCATATGAACTTCGTTCTTTGAGTGCTGCACAGGGAATTGAACAAATTTTAGTGCCCTTTTGGTGGATCAAGTCAAAAAAAAATTCAACTCCGTACACACAAGTTGAACATTTTTAAAATTAAATTTTTTTCACATGGGTGCTAGAGGGGAGCGGAAAGGGTTGCGCTTAAGCAGTGTTGTAACTTATCTAGATAATTTTATCAAGATAAACCATCTAGAAAATATATTTTTATCTATTATCTTATCTAGATAATTTTTTTCTAATTTATCTATTATCTTATCTAGATAAAATTACAAATTATATTTATCTATTTTTTAAATATCATCTAGATAATATTTTTTGTAAAATTAGAATCATTTTTTTCATGTGTAATTTTAATCGAAATCAAATGTAATCAAACTATAAAAGCATACAAACGCACAAGCTTGCAACGCTGCCGACTTGCTACCTGGTACCGCTAATATTTTAGAACATTTTTTTGTATTATCTATGAATTATCTATGAATTATCTATGAATTATCTAATAATTATCTAGATAATAATTATTTATCTTTTATCTATTATCTAGATAATTTATTCAATGATTATCTATTATCTTATCTAGATAAATAAAAAATATGTTATCTTTATCTTTATCTAGATAAACAATATTATTATCTAAGTTTGTATATGCATGACTTTAAAGTAGACACTTTAAAGTTTTTCGCCCTCGAAGATTCATCGAAATCGATTGAAAATACGCCGAATTATGGAGGTTTGAAAATGGTCGAAATTTTTACGAATTTCATTTGTTTCATTTTTTTCGACAGTGTATATTCAAAGATAATACACCACAAGTGATATAATTTTATTCGTGGTACTGCAAATTATTACGTCAAACTAAAAACAACTACAATTTGAAAATTTCGTTAAAAACGCTACGAGATAGCAGGTCGAGGGGAATTTAGGAATTTTTTTATGAATAAAATTTGTAATAATTTACTAACAAAAATTCTTCAAAAATTTTTTTGTATCGAGTGACATTTAAAAATATTTCAATTTCATACATTTTCACAAAACAGTCCTTCTCATAATGCTTGATAAAAATTCCATTTAATTAAAAAACGATATTCTAGTTAATTTATATCGTTTGCGGACACGTGTGTTACTATGACATCCATGATCAGCTTACACGATAAATAATTATCAAACACGACCGGACTTCAATCATTATGTAACTAATTCACATGGAGTTTAAAGCTGTCAATTTAAAATTTAAACAGATATTTTCTCCACTATCTCTATTATCATAGGTATTTACGAGTATATTCTTTATTTACGTGGTTTATATTATATTACATTTAATTTCGACATAATAATAAATAATAACAATAAAAAAAAATAACCTCAAACTAATTTTAAAACTATCTATTCCACAAATGAATAAATCTTTATTTAAAATGTCATTCAAATACTTAGGTGTGTACGTGTGTACAGTACATAGATAAGTTTGAACGTAGTTTGTCCATATTATCTTTTCAATTTCCCCTATCAATAACACAATATCGAGAGAAGACGCAAATGAAAATTTAAAAAAACCGCAAATATCACAAGGCAAGCTCTTGATTTTAATATGCACGGAGAACGAAGAGTAGGTATTCCAAGAACTACATGAAAAAGAAGCATTGATAATAAACTAAAGAACACCAAACCTACGTGGGCAGAAGCAAAAAGAAAGACATAAGTAAACAGGGAGGAAAAGAAAGAACTCGTAGAAGAACTGATCATTTAAAATAGAAAAATTATTAGGTCTGGTGAAGCTGCCAGACTTCAACCTCAGAACACCGCAAAATGTCTTATGCTTCCAATTTTAATTAAATGTATGTATGTGTGTAATGTTCAGAAATAATGCCCAGACTCCCTACTCCAGTGCTGACGATTTATGAAAAATTCGAAATACGTCTGGAGCCGTTGACGAACAGAGGCAGAAGATACAAAGCAAAAGATAGCTATATTCCCAATTTTCTCGGAAAAACAACATTAGCTACGGTAAACAGAGGCTTTAGATTTTGAAATATTTTGTAAATTAGGATTCACTACTTTCGATGATACCTTGGATAGATACTTTCTTTTTGAATTTGAATCACTTGTATTGTCAAAATTCTGCATTAAAATTAGAACTCATTAATTCATATCTATTTATTTATAAAACATACTCGTATTGTAGTGAAATAACTCAAATAAAATTAGTAGATCATGCAATTATGCGTTAAGAATTATCATAAAAAAATAATTAAACGATGCTTTTTATATTTACATACTCGTATATCTATTTCTAAACTTTGTAACACAAAGACAATAATAGGTAATTTAATAATAAAACATATTTAAGAATAATGTAATTTAATTACATTATAACGATATATTTTTATAGATCTTATATTCAAATAAATAAATAAATATTATTATATTACAAAAAATGGTCGTCAGAAGTTATATCTCTAATAATAATTAAAAATAAATATAAATAATCTAAATAATATATTTTGGAATCCTGCATAAAGCGGGAGGAAAAGTATTTTTTCTCTCTAGAGAGGAAAAGATAAAGTGGATTTCCGCATAAGGCGAGAGAAAAAGTACTTTTCCTCCCTAAGGAGAATAAACAAAAATAATCTAAATAATATATTTTGGAATCCTGCATAAAGCGGGAGGAAAAGTATTTTTTCTCTCTAGAGAGGAAAAGATAAAGTGGATTTCCGCATTACGCGAGAGAAAAAGTACCTTTCCTCCCTTAGGAGAAAAAATAAAATGGATACGCGCATAAAGCGGGCGGAAAACTACTTTTACTGCCCAGGGAGGAATATTACTGACCGGTCAGAAATACCTCACTTTCGTCCCTTATAATAGCGACGAAAGGTGGCGTTTTCGGTGCAGGTATTGAAAAAATAATTTATTGAATTAGATTTGTTAATTAAATCAGATTAAAACTGAAACAAAAATCTAAACATTTTTATTTCTTACATACCTAGTAGATTACAGTTTAACTGTCTGGTTCAAAATTCATTTGGATTTCATACACTTGACGAAATTCTAAATCAAGGTATTTTCTTGCCTCTCAGGTAAAGAGGATACTTTTAAATTTGGTTCTATTTTCTTGGAATAGAAGCAATATACCTTTCCTTTGCTACTTATCTCTCATCACCCTCACTCAATCGAACGTATATCGAATTTTTCATAAATCGTCAGCACTGGAGTAGGGAGTCTGGGCATTATTTCTGAACATTACTGTACATATATTTGTAGATTTGAACCTCTATGCGTTATGTTCCTAGGGAGACTTAATGGCACACACACACACAGTATTAATTTTACTTTTACACACAACTGTGTCAAAATTGTCTATTTACAACTTGGTTACCATGGCAGAAATATTTACTTTACGCCCTTGGGCGGTAAGGTAGAAAAACGCGTCCATGGGCGGTAAATAAGGGATTCGTCCAATAAAAATTAATTGATTGACACATAAAAGTAATTTTCTAGTAATAAGTATTTTGCGTGTTTTCAAATACAAGTTACGAATAATTCACCAGAATATTTAAAATCGCAATTCTGCGTAAAACGTACTTTTACTTCTGGCCGAAAGACAAGCGAATAAAGGCCCTCGCAAGTCTCGGGCTTCAAACTTCGTAAGCAGGCGTAATCTTTTTCGTTCGGCTCTCTACAACTATTACTTAGCCACGGAGTTCATTTTACAACCATGTGTGTTGCCAGTCAACCCGGCGCAGGCCCTTCTTAGAGCCTCTAGCCGGTGCCCGATAGCTAGAGGTTGGAGAGTTAATTAAATCCCAACTTGGAACGGAAACAAGAATGGGTACGTGCTTGAAGTAGTTGTGACAAAATTATATGTGGCATGAATAGACTTACGTAATATCACTTAAAGTAGGTACAATAAGAATTAGATATTTGTAAACATCCCATGGACGGCTCATGTCAAGTGGGTTAATACCTATTTTAATTTATAACTGACCATTTTGACCATATGCCTATTTGCTTACCTATATATTGTACTTTTTAGTGCCTAAAATCCCGACTACAATAATCAATCAAAATAAAAACTCATAGAAAAACCGTCTGGTCCTTCGAGCCGGTTACCACACCTCCCACCCTCTTGACATTTTGACAACCGCTCTTCCTTGCCGACCTCCCCCGACGTCGCTCGCTTGTTTCCGGCCGGCTCTCGGCTCGGTTCTCGGCTCTCACCGGCAAGCGGTTCCGCGAGGCGCGAGTGTGGGTGTCGACCGCCGTGGTTGACGTGCGTCGCTCCAGTCCAGTGACCATGTTCACGCTGTGCATGTCCCGGGGCGCCAACAAACAGCTGCAGGACACGCCGACCAACAACGGACGTAAGCTTCATGTTGTTGTTGTGGTGGAGGAGGGATTGGTGTCGATACTTTGTTTATTTTTCGTATTAAGCGGTTCGAGTGAAACACGGTGGACCGGTTACTCAGTTTTGTGTGTATCAGCCACGAAGAGATGACACTCGATTGTTGAGCATGTCACTTTCCTACACCGTGAGCAACTAAATTGGAGAATAGTCTGAAATTAGAAGCGAATGATGAATTTATTATAAGATTTTTATACAATATTAAGCGGCCCTAGAATACTCTCGATTTTACTTTTTTTCTGTCTTTTCCTCACTACTACGACTGCACAAAACCTGCCCGAAACTAGTACTTTACCGCATTCTTGCAATGTAATATTATTTTGAAGTTGAAAAATACTGTAAAAGTGTTTTCGTTTTGAGTAAACTGTTAGTTTATTATTGACTACAAGGTAATGTTTTATAAAAATTTAATAGAGAAAGAGTGGATCTACAGATGTGCTTTTTAAAATCAGGAGATATATTCGCGTAAAGTTTGCATAAATTGGAAATATTTATGAATTTTTCGAAATTTGTATACTCATGTACAATTTTTTTATTAAAAATTTTAAAAAGGGACAACTCTTAATTGATCTTTTAAGTAAATCCAATTTTACCATTCTTGTACTGGCCGCAAAACACTCGCTACGTTAGTACGATTTGTGCTGAATTTTAGGAGATAGACGGGTCTCTTAACTTCTAATGCTAACATCAATGTTAAGTAAATAATTATTTTAAAAATTATTTGGACGTTTCAGACCCACAAAAACAAATTCATAACATGATATTGTTATATCAAAACTAAATAAAATATGATACAAACCACGCAAATAAAGTATATACATACAATAATAGAGGTAATGGAGGCAATATCTATATAAATTTACCACTGACAGCTTGCCACTAACTTCACTGACCTCGTGGCCTCTTCTCCCACCTCAATTTGATTGTTTCTGGGTAAAATTGTGTGACATATAAACGCATACAAAATCATGTGTGTCATCTCATATGTTATTATGTTATTATACTTTGTGGTATCGGTCAACAAATTTATTTTCTACGATCGATATTAAATATAGGCTTTTTTCACTTGATTACTTGATGGTCTGAAAATATTTTCAGCTGCTTATAAAAATCTGTTCCAGTAATCATAAATAATTTTCCCACGACCATATACGAAATAAACAGTTTCCATACAGTTACCTAGCTACGAAAATAAACAATATCAAATATCCGTTCAACCCGTACGATATGTTATCGAACAGGTCAAATCGCTACAGTTTTAATTTTTGTTTCACTTTTTAGTAGGTATGTGTTGTCTTTCTGACAGTTGATTATTATTTCATGTCTTAAACATTTCGGGATAAATTGCATTATTCCATTAAAATGAACAAACACTACATTAATAGTTATTTGTTATTTACTTTACAAGTGGGCAAAGTAAGGAATTATCCACGAGGGAAATCTTAACTCACGAGGCCGAAGGCTGAGTGAGATAATTTTCTCGAGTGAGTCATTTCTTCTTGCCCATGTGTGATGTATAACGTTTTATTCATGAATAAATTGTTTAATATTTACAGTCTTGGGAAAAAATAGTGTACATAACTCGCCGGAAAGTGTATATCAAATGTACGTGAGATTGCCGAACTCTGCAAGCCTCGTGCGCCAACGTTCTCACTCACGCAATATCATTCACTTTCCGTGCTCATTTTGATATAATACACTATATTAGGATTTGGATAAATTCATATTGATATTACAATTTCCAAACAAAATTCTTGCTTAATGCCAAGTTATGTACTTATATGTATTGTTTTATATATATATATATATATATATATATATATATATATATATATATATATATATATATATATATATATATATATATATATATAATATTCAATATAGTTGAAAATTTACAAAAAAGTTATTGTTTATAACAATAAATTAATTGTAGAAACAATTTTGTGTATGCTTCTGCCTAAAAGTATTTTGCTATAATTTCTAGCCTCAATCTATAAAATGATACTTTCAACTCTTGGCATACATTTAACAATCAACATTTCTTCCCTTAAGGTGTTAATCATTTATTTTTTTATTAAATATGGGTCGCAGAACTCACAAGAACAGAAAATATATATTTCTAGAGTTCATGTATTTTTACTAAAAAATAAAGTTTTTTGTTAAAAATCATTACTACATAAAATAATTAAAGTACCTGCTGGGTACAACAAAAGTGTTGAATATCAGTATATAATTATGAACAATTACATGCATTTGATTTTAAAAATATAATATTGATTTCCAAGCGTATGAATGGAACAATAAAGAATTAAGTTATTAATTCATACATTTTTGAATTTTGAATACTCGTTGTATTAACATAAATATGTCGGAGTATACGAGCGAAGCGGACAATAGATGATCAGTTACGTGATCAATAAAATCACTAAAAGGCGAAATTATTGGAATAGTTAACTAATCGAAACACCAAATAAATCACACATTCAGCACTCATGTCATGGACCAGTTAAACGTGATCTACAAACTATGACGATAAGGAAAGGTGGCAATTCCCGGGCACGTGCTACTCGTATCAGGGCATCTTCAAGACTGCCGATATCCGACTCACACCACACCTAGCACGTAATCCCAGACTTCACCCAAGTGTACTAACGTAATCGAACAAACAAACATGATCATAACTTCATTAGCACACTTGCATTCCTACCATTAATTATTATTACAATCAACATGATTGCTAACCCCGACAAATATATTCACCGCTTGTATAAACAAAATAAGCAGTTTATGAGGATTGTGAGACATAATTGCATATTATTATTATTAAGTTTACGATACGAGACATGACGATGAGTATCGTAATTTATACGAGTGTATTAATAGCCATTATACACGAGTTGTAAACACTATTTTTTTCTACATCCATTAAATACAAAAACTATTCAAATGCATGAAATTTACTTATATCCATGTCATAAAGAAAATCTGTATAAAAAAAATTCGTATCGAAATGAGTGTCACTAAGTACAGATGACAGATAAAAAAATATAGCATTGGAGTTGGAAAATATAATTTAGAGACAATTTTGTTTTTCATTCATTTGAAGTACTTATTAATTAAAACATTCAATTTCACTCATGAAGCATAGTAGTTTAGATTTACAGTCATTCATATTTTATTCAATTTTAATTTGATAAACTTCTGGATAAAACACAAAATATATACCTACAAACAAACGTTGAATGCTCTGATAAATAATTACAAAACAAACGCTATAATAATATATTAATAATTATGTGTTGGTTCTGAAAATTTCTATCAATCTATTGAATGCTTTGTTCTAAGTTTTAATCTACATAATTTTGCTTTAATAAATATAATAATTTGGTATGGTAGTTGGAATGCATTAAAAAAATTCTAATAAAAGTTTCATAAATATATTTTATGCACGGTCATTTCAAAATTTGACAGTTATACACGAATTTCTTTGACGTAAACGTCACTTTATAGCCCACGAACCACTTTATAGCGCAGTGCGCCATAAAAAAAACGTCAAATTAATGCACACAATTTAGTTTTTCAATTTTCCTCATATAAACTACTAATAATTCTATAAATAACCTTTCTAGTATGTAATTGTTTAATTATGTCATGGATACGAGGTATGTTATATACTACATTATACCCTAGGGCATTAAGAAATTGCCATGGTAATATTGAGACATCACTAATGTTTTCTTCTGAAATTAATATATTTTCTGTCTGTTACTAGGATACCAAAAATATTAACAAAATTCGAAACGTCAAAGCGAAATGTCACGCGCGCAATATTTTAAATAAAATAGTAAGACATAAAATATTGTATGCACCACGGGCATCATTGATGTTTATAGCCCTCGGGCGATTTACAGACCCTCGGACCAGAGGCCCTTGGGCTTATAAACATGTCGCCCTCGGATGAGCATAAACATATCATCATGGTGCCCTTGATACATAAATAACTATTTTCTATAATAATTAGTTGTACCAATTTTTATTTAAATAACTTTACTTACATTTAACATAAATTATCTTATAAATGTTTATTTCAATAATGACATTTAGATTTTTGTTTATTTTCGGATTTTTTTGGTATCTTAGCAACAGTCAAAGAATTTAGAAATTTTTGGTAATTTGAACAAGTAAATTATGTCAATTAATTTATTAGAAAATATTGAACCGTGCATAAAGTTGGGTATGTACCACGGGCGTAACTTGCTTTTATGGCTCTTGACGTGTTTTTAGCCCTCGGCTGCGCTCGGGCTCAAAATCACGTCTCAAGCCATAAAAGCTTTCTTACACCCTTAATACATAAATAACTAGTAATAAAATTAAATATTCATTCTTTTTATAACATTAATTTAAATGGCATTTTTAATTTTTTACTTATGTAAAAATATAGCGAATGAACTATTTTTAATAGTCGTACATAAAAAATATAAAGAATTAATTTATCTTCCATTCATTTTTGTAACTCATGCAATTCAGTACGAATATTGCGAGCAACAAAATTCATTCAGTCTTCGTCTTTTTAACCTGATAAAATATGTATTTCTTTGTTCACTCCAGGTGGCTGTTTCATTCATTCGTATAAGAAAAACGAAAAATTTATCAATGAACACTTTTATTGTTTATCAGGTAATTTCATTCACTAATATTTATCATTTTTATCAAACACTATTTAATTTATTGTTTTCCTTTTTGTATTTTCTTGGATGCTTCACTTTATATAATGATAAAAATACAAAGAAAATGTTGAGTTTATGTTGCATTTTATATCAAAGAGAACTGAACAATTACGTTAACGTTTTACAAAAAATCTGCAAGTAAAATGTCCTTGCTCTAAAGTTCGTTCAAATCGTATTAAACGAGAGAGTAGAAAGAGAAAAACCTTTACTTTAAAATTACGATACTTACTCGTCTGACGTCAACGCAACTATTTTAAAAGCCTAAATTTATCTTGAAATTTTGCTTAATTAAGTGAACTAATAGCAAGAAAAGAAAAAGTAAATTTATCTGAATTTTGTGTTGAATAAAATTTTAAGAAGATTATTGATTCTTCTAAAGGTCGATTCAATTAATTTTAACAAGGTGATACAACCTTTATTTCCAAGTATAACCCATTAGACAATTCTGATTATGTACCTTTATACAAATAGGTAGTTAATTTAGTATATATCCACGGTATATGTTTTACAGAAAATTGCATGACACAAATAACAGCCAATGGATAAATTGATTACAATAATAGTAACCATGGTTATATACAAATTTTCTCGGAAATTTTTTACTAGTAGCTTGAGTAACTTAACTGAAATTAATAAACGGAAATTTTACCGGCATCTGTCACTTCGACATTTAATTTAAAAATTTGTTAAATTATTATTTTGAGTATAAATAAGCAATTAATTAGGTAAATAATACATACTTCTTAATGTTAAATACAAATTTAGTAAATATTTTAAGTTCCTATTGTAAAAAGACTTCAAAAATAGAGCGGCGGTGTCATTGCGATTTTCTTACCGAATATGCACTCGTGCATTAATTAATTCATGTACAGGAAATTTTTTATCGTGCATTCCAACAACGTAATCAGTTCTCGTGTACCACTCAAGCTAATTAAGACGTTGCTGGAAAGCACTCAAAAAATTTCCGGAAAGAATTAATGCACATGTGATATTATAAGTGCAAATCTCATGACACAAATAACCATGGTTATATACAAATTTAGCGGAAATTTAAACACAAACATCTATTTCTTCCTAACCTACCTACTCGAGCTTTTTGGATAAAAATATAATAAGAAGAAAATATGTAAAGAACTTATTCTAGAAATGGTTAGAATTAGCATATTCCAAGTGTTATTAGTCAGAAACCAATTTAATTTAGGAAATTTATTCCAGAGAGCTTAATTCATAAGTCCGCCGCATGGTGTTGGAACCACAATCTTATCCAGATATTGTGCGGCAAATCCAACAATAATTTCGTAGTTTAGCTGTATAGTACTGTGTAGTGTAGTGTGTTTGTGTAGTACAAATGGCTATAGGAAATTGTTACACAAAGTGTTTAGAATTTAATATGGCATAAAAATTTGTGATTTGGAATTAGTTACATTATTCAATGAGAATCTTGCGATGGAAATTACTCGTGAGAATGTAATTTTTCTACATAAGCCGTAGACAGATGTCGTAATATCTTGAATAAGTAATAAAGGCATAATAAACTAGATTGAATTATTAGTGTCAAAAATATTTTATACTAAATTAAAAATAATTAGTAAACATTATGAAATATAAATGGGTAAAACCCATCCTCTATGGTTCAGAGGATAGAACTCTTACCAAATGCGCTTTCTCGCCGTTATTGAGACTGAAATTATTTATGAACGTTAGCAATAAATTATTTACTAATCCATAATTGCAAGGTATATGGTACACATTACAAATGTAAAAATAATTGATTAATTAACATTTATAAGAAACGTGTAGGTATATGGTAACTGTGTAACACATATACCTACTGGCTTACTAACAAAAACTAAACATTCACAGCTTGAACTGGAAATAATCAGAAGAATAATATATATTATATAGCTTAAGGGGGGTCGATACCTAAATGCAGGTTTTCACTGAGCGGTTGTTACACATAAATAAACAAAGGATAAAATTATTAATTTAAATAAATAAATACTACTCTTTGTGAACTATTAAATTCAGAAAATTTAATTAGAAATGATTTTCGAAACGATATTCAGTTTTTCCATAAAACTTGTTTCAATATTTAGATTTTTCAAACAAATGAGATATTTTTAAATAGCTAAAGGTTGTCCTCAAGTGCGTCTAATGCCACTTTTTTAAATTTTTTGTTTTAAATATGTGATAAAATACGTATAAAAACTCACAAAAATGGCTAAAATTGGCCATGTTTAGCCATGAATATAAAAAAAATAGTGTACAAAAATTTAAAAAGGGGAGACAATCTTTATCTATTTAAAAATGTATTTGTTATTCTAAAAATGTGAATATTTACTTCAATTTTAAGGAAAAACTAAACATTTTCTTCAGCTGGTAGCGACTGCCATGAATTTCCTCATTTTCAATACCTGTTACTTCACACGAGGATGAACATTCTTTCAATATTCTGAATCTAGGAAAAAATAAATTCACGGTTTGGTAGCAATCAATAAATTATAAATTCTTCTTTTCCAAGACTTATTGATGATTCAATTTAGTGGCATAGCAATTTAACAGGTAATTTTCACTATAATTATTTTTTCCAAGATTCAGAATCTTCATAGAATCCTCGTGTGAACAGGGCCTTAGATAACTGAAGTTGTAGCTTTTAAAGTTTTCGAGATTTCAAAAACCTTAATTTTTGTTAATAAGATGCTCATAATAAAGTGCCATATTTTATGTAAACCATAATATGAACTGCAAAATACTAAAATTTGAGTTTTCTAATAAACACGAATTCCAGAAGTGTAAACGTACTCGTACATCTCGCGCTTTAATAAATCATAATTCATTTAAACCGTGACAGCTCTGCAAATATTTTTACACAATTTCATTATATCTCGTCAACACTAAAATATTCAGTCAATAATGGTTCGGGTTTCTCGTGCTTTCTGAAGGTAAACACAGCGTTGTTGGTTTTCTCTAACACACATCCAAAAATGCGAGTATGAATCAAATGAGACAACGCAGTGCTTTTTGAAAGGCACACTTTGTCCAACTTAGTTATAAGACCAAGGTTTATCTTCAATAAGGTTAAAATTTTAATACAATTCATAGAAAATATGGACTACAATCTACAAAGTTACGTTACTGAGTGCGATTTTTCAAACAATTTTTTAATCAAAATTTAAAAAAAATTTGATGTAAAGGCCGATATCTCAGAAACTATGCGAGAAATTAAACTCTAGTCTGCAGCATTGTATTTCTAACACTTAAATTAACCTATAACCAAATTTTAAGAATTTTGAAAATTTTGAAATTTTTTGACCACCCAAAAACCAACCACCCTTGATTATTCAAAAATGGTTCAATATGTCGTCTGAATTTATTCACCAATGAATTCCTTGCGCCGAATTATAATATCGATGGTATAGCGCACAATTGTGTTAAGTGCAGTTTTGGCAAAAAATGAGTTAAGTGCACCATATAATGTGTTTACAAGGATGATATAGCACACTTGTGGTAAGTGACGGTTTGATACTGCCAAAGATACACAGCCCTAAAATTGGTTGTAAGTACACAAATCCAAATATTTTGTGCAGCAATATGTGGTAAGTGCACTTACAACAAATGTGCATTAAAAGAGGTTCCGAATTCCGTGCACATTTGTGGTAAATATGTACTTAACACATTTGCGCATTTGAATAGGTGCTGAATTCTGTGCATAAATGTGTGTTAGATATACACTTAACACATTTGTGTCTTCAATGTTGGCAGCAAAAAAAATTAGTAATTACATATTAAAAATACTAATTAAAGAAGTATAATGTTATAATTTTTTCAAAACATAGCACCTTCGAAACATGACTTCTAAGTTAAAAAGTAGTGTACAAAAGTGTTAAGTGCGATAATATTTGTTACCAAAAGGGATAAGTGCAAATTATGCAATACTTTTATTACATAATAATTTTGTACCTGAAAACTAATAATTGAAACAAAGTCAAAGTAATAATATCCTATTCTAGAGTGGTCTAGCAACAAAGAGCAACAATAATATCCATAGTTGACTTTCGGTATTCCTTAATAATTTATCCTAAATCTTTAAATTGATCTACTGCAAAACGATTTTTTCTAAAATCGACAATGTTGGATAAATCTTGTACCCGTCGGAATTTTTAGCTGAAAATTGGTACACATATGTAATTCGGCGCGAGGAATTAATTGGTGAATAAATTAAGTCGTTATTTTGAACCATTTTCGATTTAAGTGTTAGAAATACAATACTGCAGAGTTTGATTTCTCACTTAGTTTTTGAGATATCGGCCATTAAATTTAGAAAAGGGGGAAAATGGAACATCAATTATTTCCAACTTTCATCTACACTTTTTTAAATATATTTAATAGACATAATACTATTTTATAACAGACTGACATTATTATTTAATTCACACTCGAAAATTTTGACCATTCACACTACCTCCCTTATAGAATATGAGGCGGGAGATAATATGATACTGACGTCCTATTTTAAATAATAATATTTTTAACAAATATTATTGTAAATTATATTATCTAACAATTAAACATTTTCCATATAACTTTTAGAATAATTTGTATCATATATCATTGTTTTAAAGCTCGAACATACATTTCATTCTGACACTGTCAACTTGACGCTACTTGTTTATATTCTACTACACGTTATTTTTGACGTAGTAGAATAAAAACCGATAGATGAAGCACTTGAATTCTGAACTGAAATGTCAGCTTAGAACATAGCGTTGAGTAAGATAGGATGATAATATCCTTGAATATGATTGGTTGAGACGAGAGATGGATTTACATCAGCGAACATTGGAGAGATTCGCGATTTCATTTCCGTTTGACATTTCAAGTTTATATAACCTGAAAATAGTAAAACAACGTGTGTTTCTTTTTACTTCCTTGTACGGAGTAATAAGGAAGTATTGTAATCGCGAAAAATTTCGGTTTTCAGATTTTGATGGAAATATCCGTTTTGACCTTTTCTGAATCCATTATGACTAGTTTCGTCGTGACGTCTGTACGTATGTACGTATGTATGTACGTACGTACGGGCGTACGTATGTATGTCGCATAACTCAAATTCGGTCAGACGTAGAAAGTTGAAATTTTGTATTTAGGACAGTTATAGCATCTAGTTGTGCACCTCCTATTTTTAGTTTCAATCTACAAACCGGAAGTAGTAAATTTAAAAAAAATTTCGATAAATATTTAATTTAAGACAAATTTTTTATTTTAAATGAAAGATTATGTGATTATTACCTACAATCGGTATTTTATAAATATTTTTGTATCTGGTATCATTTAAGAATAATTAAAGTATATATTTATAATTTAGTATTTCGGTATCTTGTAGTCCATGATCGATTAACATTTGTTACTATGTAAAATTTAAATGATTATGACATGACAGTGACAATAGTAAAATATGCTTTATATCTTCTTCTGCAGTTTAAATAAAATGACTACAATATATTTGTGAGTATAGTAGCAGTAGTAGTAGTACTAGTATAATAAGTTAAAAGAATTTTTTATATTATTCTACATTTTAGTTATTAAGAAAAGTATGAACACACAAGGCGTACAAAGAAGTCATGTGGTGTCCACGTCAGAATTTTTATTTTGACAATTTTTATTCATCTATAGGTAAGTTTAACACTCTTTATGATAGGAATACGTTATGAATTTGTAGTTCGCGCCAAGTTTAAACTAATAGAATGTTTGGGTGTAGAAAGGACTGCATTCACAGTGCCATCTACTATTTTCTAAGCTGAAATAGAGTATAACCCTCTATTGAAACAGTTAGTTTTTGAATGTTTACAGTTTGTATATTTTACTGTTTATCAATAAATTTCACGGTTTGATATAATTTGAAAACATTAAATCAAAAACCATTTACACTACAGTTGTCAACAAAAAAAGTGTCAGGCGTGGATAAAAGAGGAAGTAATGGCTGGAAAAATTGTAACTGTAAGTCTTCATGTCTGAAAAATCAAATCAAATACATGATTTATTGTCTGAATTTATGTTCCATTATAAAATATATTAATAAAACGAGAACATTTCAGCTGACAACAACAGTTTGTCATTTTGCCCAACTTGAAACGTTGAAACTAGATTATTTTAAAGTAAAATGATTCAACCTGTCATGAAGTCATCTCAAATTTAGTTCAAAAATTTCAAATCTTTTGGAGTAAATTTGAGATAGAAAATATTTCTCAAGCATGTTACAAGAAAGAGGGTGTGACGTCGTATCGACAGGAGGCAGATAACGGGCGACATATGGTGCAAATCTATTTCTTGCAGTTTATTATCTTGACTTGTGAAAAATCACACGAAATCCCAAAGAAACTTTCACACTTTTTCTTATTTTTAAATAAATCAGCAAGTATAACAGATATTGTTGACACATTTATACAGTAACGGACTGGCTCATCAGATCGACCCGGGAAAATAAATATTAAACCGGCGTCACGAAGTATAATGTATGACAGGAGTGGACACTAGGGCGGATGAAGTGTGGCCTTTTACCTGTCACACAGATACAGAAAATACGGACCCACAACGGTAACGATGGTAACGCATGGACCCTGTAGTGATCTTTCTAACACAGGGTAAACAGAAAAGCCACAGTGTTCAATTCTGTGTTAATATTATAAAGCAGAAGTGGCCACCATGTAAAAAAAATTAAATAGTGCGTCAATAACCGCCGTAAATCTGGAAAATCAGTTGAAATGTGCAACGTCGAATATTAAAATAGACATAGAAAAATTAAATAAGCGAAAAGAAACACAAATATCACACTGAAAAAAATTGCATCGTTGATATTTGTCTTTAAAATATTTTTTTGTTACGTAATCAATAATTTTTATTGTTGAAATTATTTTTTATAATATAAAACTAGAATTTGATATTTTTTTATTTACAACCATTCAAATATATTTTGTCGTCCGTTCAATACATATTTACTTTTTATATCCAGTTTTTTCCCTAAAATTTATCATTAAATATTGATAAGTACAAATTTATTTGTAAAGCCGGAAAAAATGTTAAGAACAAATTTTTCCAATTAATATTATTTATCTACGACTACTATGAAAAGTTTATATTTATGTTTTAATAAAGAATTCCTCTGTGGCAGCTTGCATATTTAATTGGAAAAGGCAGAAATTGTTACAAACTGTATAATTATTTTATTTATTGGCTATCGATTTCGCTTAAAATAGCATCTTCGGGCCGTGCTGAAAAATACATTATGTTTAGCAATATATTTTTACATTGTAAATTGATTTAAAGTTATATAGTAAAATTTACATTAAAAATTGTTTTGGTTAGGTTAAGTCAACCACATGCACATCCAACTACTGATACTGAATCCAAAAGTCAAAAAGTCAAAAATACAATAGTCAAAAAGTATAAAACACTTACCGTCAAAGTTATGTAAAACTGAATAATATATTATGCATTTAAAATTGCAGATGTTGTAAGATATAAGATGAAAATTGATGAAACAGAATTACTCGTGGTTGTCAGAAGGAAGAATTATATTGAACTAAATTGTTTAGTTGGATTGGTAAAATTTATATTAATCGGAAGCGGAAGTTGAGAGAACTTTTGTGAAAGAAAGGAAAATAAGAAGAAGCACTATGCAGATTTGTTGATGATTGGTGAAGCAGTGAAGTAGTTAAATTATGAATTTTGAAAAAATGGCGGTAACATTTTAAATAAGTGTTGTTCTGGAAAGTCTGTAATTTCATTTAGGAGTTTTTTATTGTTGATTTTATGAAGTAATATTTCGTATTTTTCTAGAAGGAGAAGTTTATTAAAATTTGATTCTTTATGTAATATTTTACAATTTTCTAAATGGCACGAGTGACTCTCTGTTCTTAGATGGGTCCCCACGGCTGAAGGAGGATTGTTGGATTTATGTTCTTTAAATCTAGTTTGAAGGTTTCTAGATGTTAAACCAATATAAGAATATTCACAATCATTACATTGAATTTGATAAATACCGCTGTTCTCTGTTTCTTTTAAGGGTGGTTTGTTATTAATTATTGTGTTTGCTATTGTTTTATGTGATTTGTTGGTGAGTGTGATGTCGTATTTGTTGCATATTTTTCTGAATTTATTGTCAATGATTTTGTGGTAAGGTATTGAAAGAAAAGTTTTTGGAGTACTATAGTGAGGATAAATATTTGAAATAATATGGTTATTACGTACTTTATGATAGATGTTTTCAATATGTTTTAGTGGATAATTATTGTTTGTGCCTATTGCTATTATTTTGTTATATTCTGTTTTATATTTTTCTGGAGATAGTGGTGTGTTTATCAGTCTGTTAAATAGAAAATAAAATGCTGTTTGTTTAATTTGAGGGCTATGGTATGAATTATATGGAATTATAATATCGGTTGATGTAGGTTTTCGGTATATGTCAAATTCAATGTAAGTATTATTTCGTGTAAGTGTTAGATCCAAAAAGTTTATGTTATTATTTTGTTCTATTTCTAAAGTAAATTTAATTTTTGATAAACTATTAATTGAATTTAGAAAAGTTTGTAAATCGTCGTGGGGGCCAATCCAAAAACAGAGAATGTCGTCCATGTAACGCTTCCAGAAAATAATATTGTTGCTAGATGGTAGTTGCATTATTTTAGTTTCAAGATCATCAATAAAGATATTTGCTAGTAAACCGCTGATTGGAGAACCCATTGGTAATCCATCGTTTAATTTATAATTTTTATTGTTAAATGAGAAAAATTTTTGTTCGGTAACTAAGTTAAAAAGGTTTACTAAATTTTGAATGTCTATTGAATCTAAATTGTATTTATCAATGAAATGTTGGTTGTTATTAAGATTATTATGTAAAATGTTCAGAGTTTCTTTTATTGGTATATTTGTATATAAATTTACTATATCAAAAGAAACCATCAACAAATCTGCATAGTTTGCTGTAGTGTTTTTAATTGTTTTTATTAATTCTGTTGAGTTTTTAATAGAAAATGGGGAGTGATATTTAAATTTTGATATAAGGATGTCATTTAAGTTACGTGCTAGTTTTTGTGAAGGAGAGTTAACAGCTGATGTGATAGGACGAATTGATTTTTCTGGTTTATGGAGTTTAATAAGGCTATAAAGTGAAGGAGTTCTTGGATTACGTTCTGTGATAAATAGAGGATTGATGTTGAATTTTTTAAGTGTTGATTGTGATTCTTTGATAGATTTTTTGTATAATTTAATGTAAGCTGTTAAAGGATTTTTTGACAGTAGAGTAATATTGTTTTCATTAAAAAAGTTAATTGTTTTAGTTATATAAACATCGTCATCTAAAATTACGAGACCTGCATTTTTATCTGCTTTGGTGATAGTTAATTTATTATCTATAGTCCAGGCAATCTAGAGAAAAAAACCCTCTAACCTGGGCAAAATTGCTTCAGAAGCTTTCTAAACGGTTTTCGGCTCAGAAAATGTCACAGAATAACATATCCAAAATCTGCTAAAATCGGATCAAGGGAACACCCCCAAAAATGGGTTCGAAAATTAAAAATGGCCGCCAGTTTTAGTTTTTTAGCTTTATCTTGTATGTGGATAATACTACGAGAAAACTGTTACCTACTAAATTGTAGAGCATAAAATTCTCTACAAAAAGATGCCAACAATTTTTTTGTAACTATTACAGTTTATGAGAAAATCGTGAAAATAAATTTGGTTAATTTCTAATGATTTTAAATCAAGTCGTAATTTTGTCTTATCACACAAATATTGCTCTAATTTTTTAACGGATAATAATATCGATTCGCGGTTTCCAGCATTCGATTCCTAAAGCTTTTTTCTATAAGAGACATAATTTTTTAAAAATTTGGGACAACACTTAAGGCACAGGTGCGATTTATTTGCCGAGGTGAGAAAAACAAATGCCTGTATTTTTTGTGTTTCATTAACTGTCGTTTCTAAACGGGTTAAGATATTGACTTGCGGTTTGCAGCATGCGATTCCTTGGAAAATTCTCTATTTGATGCAATATTTGATAAAAATTCTGGACCTTTATTTAAACTGTAATTTAATTTTTTATTCAGAGAGAAAATTGAGAAATTTAAGTTTTATTAATATAACTAGTGTTTAGTTAACTGTCGTTTCTAAACGGATGAAGATATCGACTTTCGGATTGCGGCATTCGATTTTTCGGTCATTTCTGTATCAGAATTGTTATATTAATATTTGTTTTGAGCATGAGTTAAACTAAAATATAACGATTTTCTTAAATACAAAATACAGAAATTTGGTAAATATTTTTCTTGCTTGTGTTTCATTTTCGGTCATTTGTGAACGGAATACAATATTGACTTCTAGTTTCCAGTATTTGATTCCCTGATCCTTTTTGTACTAGATACCGAAAACCGCAAATCGAAATTTTATTCTGTTGAAAAATTACAGTGCGAATAAGCGGAATTGAAAATTAATTTCAAAATGACAGAATTGATAGTTTACAAAAAATTAAAAAATACGCTTTATAAATAGATATAATACTTTCTCTAAGCAAATAAATTACTTTTATTAAAATCTGATTTACAACAAATATCCAATATGACCAGAGGCGCCCTAAAATTTTTTTCAAGAGGTACAGTACAAAACCATTTTATAATACCTATATAACAAATTACTTAGAAAAAAAATTTGAGGGCGCCTCTGGTCATATTGGATATTTGTTGTAAATCAGATTTTAATAAAAGTAATTTATTTGCTTAGAGATAGTATTATATTATCTATTTATAAAGCGTATTTTTTAATTTTTTGTAAACTATCAATTCTGTCGATTTGAAATTAATTTTCAATTCCGCTTATTCGCACTGTAATTTCTCAACGGAATAAAATTTCGATTTGCGGTTTTCGGCATCTAGTACAAAAAGGATCAGGGAATCAAATGCTGGAAACTAGAAGTCAATATTGTATTCCGTTCACAAATGACCGAAAATGAAACACAAGCAAGGAAAATATTAACCAAATTTCTGTATTTTGTATTTAAGAAAATCATTACATTTCAGTTTAACTCATGCTCAAAACAAATATTAATATAATAATTATGATACAGAAATGACCGAAAAATCGAATGCCGCAATCCGCAAGTCGATATCTTCATCCGTTTAGAAACGACAGTTAACTAAACACTAGTTATATTAATAAAACTTAAATTTCTCAATTTTCTCTCCGAATAAAAAATTAAATTACGGTTTAAATAAAGGTCCAGAATTTTTATCAAATAATGCATCAAATAGGGAATTTTCCAAGGAATCGCATGCCGCAAACCGCAAGTCAATATCTTAACCCGTTTAGAAACGACAGTTAATTAAACACAAAAAATACAGGCATTTGTTTTTCTCACCTCAACAAATAAATCGCACCTGTGCCTTAAGTGTTGTCCCAAAATTTTTAAAAATTATGTCTCTTATAGAAAAAATCTTTAGGAATCGAATGCTGGAAACCGCGAATCGATGTTATTATCCGTTAATAAATTAGAGCAATATTTGTGTGATAAGACAAAATTACGACTTGATTTAAAATCATTGGAAATTAGCCAAATTTATTTTCACGATTTTCTCATAAACTGTAATAGTTACAAAAAAAATTGTTGGCATCTTTTTGTAGAGAATTTTTTGCTCTACAATTTAGTAGGTAACAGTTTTCTCGTAATATTATCCACATACAAGATAAAGCTAAAAAACTAAAAATGGCGGCCATTTTTAATTTTCGAACCCATTTTTGGGGGTGTTCCCGTGATCCGATTTTAGCAGATTTTGGATATGTTATTCTGTGACATTTTCTGAGCCGAAAACCGTTTAGAAAGCTTCTGAAGCAATTTTGCCCAGGTCAAAACGTAAATTGCCTGGACTACTATGAGTTTCTGCTTTATACTTTTTAAATTTAAATTAATGTCAGTATCAGAGTTGTCTGTGAATGGGGTTGACTTACCTGTATTTAAGATCTTAACAAAATCAGGGCAGAGGTTGTTGTATTGTGGATGGCGTTTTAATTGTGTTTCTATGTCTATGGCGGTTTTGTGGATGTTGATTTTCCCTGGATACGGCGCGAATTTGTGTCCTATTTGAAGTGTGTTGGTTTCTCCGGTAGTAAAAGTTGTTGTAGATAGGTTAGTGGTTCTTGGTGGAAATGAAGTATTGTTCCTGATGTTTTGGAGTTTATTATGTTCTTCTATTATGCGAGCATCTTCTTGTTGTTGTTTAGAGTTGATGAGGTGTGTCAGCTTACGGCGACGTTTAGCATCTATTTCATAGTTTTCATAGAAGATGTCGTCTTCAAGTTGATTAATTAATACTTCATATTCTATTGTATGCAAAAGTTGTAGAAGATGATGATGAAAAAATTTAAGTTTGATGTCTATGGAGCCGCTGATTTTGTTTTGGTTTCTGATCTCTTTTGTTAAAAGAGTCTTATATAATTTTTCCTTCTGAAATTGGCTGAATTTTGATGGTAGTTTAATTTGTAGAAATTTAGGAGTGACGTTGTGATCTTTGGCGGAATGTAGAAATTTGATATGTTGACGGATCTTATGTCTTTTATTAAGTGTGTATTTCAGCTGGAGGATTTTATCGGATAGCTCCATATTATATATTTTAATAAAGAATTCCTCTGTGGCAGCTTGCATATTTAATTGGAAAAGGCAGAAATTGTTACAAACTGTATAATTATTTTATTTATTGGCTATCGATTTCGCTTAAAATAGCATCTTCGGGCCGTGCTGAAAAATACATTATGTTTAGCAATATATTTTTACATTTTAAATTGATTTAAAGTTATATAGTAAAATTTACATTAAAAATTGTTTTGGTTAGGTTAAGTCAACCACATGCACATCCAACTATTGACTATTGTATTTTTGACTTTTTGACTTTTGGATTCAGTATCAGTAGTTGGATGTGCATGTGGTTGACTTAACCTAACCAAAACAATTTTTAATGTAAATTTTACTATATAACTTTAAATCAATTTACAATGTAAAAATATATTGCTAAACATAATGTATTTTTCAGCACGGCCCGAAGATGCTATTTTAAGCGAAATCGATAGCCAATAAATAAAATAATTATACAGTTTGTAACAATTTCTGCCTTTTCCAATTAAATATGCAAGCTGCCACAGAGGAATTCTTTATTAAAATATATAATATGGAGCTATCCGATAAAATCCTCCAGCTGAAATACACACTTAATAAAAGACATAAGATCCGTCAACATATCAAATTTCTACATTCCGCCAAAGATCACAACGTCACTCCTAAATTTCTACAAATTAAACTACCATCAAAATTCAGCCAATTTCAGAAGGAAAAATTATATAAGACTCTTTTAACAAAAGAGATCAGAAACCAAAACAAAATCAGCGGCTCCATAGACATCAAACTTAAATTTTTTCATCATCATCTTCTACAACTTTTGCATACAATAGAATATGAAGTATTAATTAATCAACTTGAAGACGACATCTTCTATGAAAACTATGAAATAGATGCTAAACGTCGCCGTAAGCTGACACACCTCATCAACTCTAAACAACAACAAGAAGATGCTCGCATAATAGAAGAACATAATAAACTCCAAAACATCAGGAACAATACTTCATTTCCACCAAGAACCACTAACCTATCTACAACAACTTTTACTACCGGAGAAACCAACACACTTCAAATAGGACACAAATTCGCGCCGTATCCAGGGAAAATCAACATCCACAAAACCGCCATAGACATAGAAACACAATTAAAACGCCATCCACAATACAACAACCTCTGCCCTGATTTTGTTAAGATCTTAAATACAGGTAAGTCAACCCCATTCACAGACAACTCTGATACTGACATTAATTTAAATTTAAAAAGTATAAAGCAGAAACTCATAGTAGTCCAGGCAATTTACGTTTTGACCTGGGCAAAATTGCTTCAGAAGCTTTCTAAACGGTTTTCGGCTCAGAAAATGTCACAGAATAACATATCCAAAATCTGCTAAAATCGGATCACGGGAACACCCCCAAAAATGGGTTCGAAAATTAAAAATGGCCGCCATTTTTAGTTTTTTAGCTTTATCTTGTATGTGGATAATATTACGAGAAAACTGTTACCTACTAAATTGTAGAGCAAAAAATTCTCTACAAAAAGATGCCAACAATTTTTTTTGTAACTATTACAGTTTATGAGAAAATCGTGAAAATAAATTTGGCTAATTTCCAATGATTTTAAATCAAGTCGTAATTTTGTCTTATCACACAAATATTGCTCTAATTTATTAACGGATAATAACATCGATTCGCGGTTTCCAGCATTCGATTCCTAAAGATTTTTTCTATAAGAGACATAATTTTTAAAAATTTTGGGACAACACTTAAGGCACAGGTGCGATTTATTTGTTGAGGTGAGAAAAACAAATGCCTGTATTTTTTGTGTTTAATTAACTGTCGTTTCTAAACGGGTTAAGATATTGACTTGCGGTTTGCGGCATGCGATTCCTTGGAAAATTCCCTATTTGATGCATTATTTGATAAAAATTCTGGACCTTTATTTAAACCGTAATTTAATTTTTTATTCGGAGAGAAAATTGAGAAATTTAAGTTTTATTAATATAACTAGTGTTTAGTTAACTGTCGTTTCTAAACGGATGAAGATATCGACTTGCGGATTGCGGCATTCGATTTTTCGGTCATTTCTGTATCATAATTATTATATTAATATTTGTTTTGAGCATGAGTTAAACTGAAATGTAATGATTTTCTTAAATACAAAATACAGAAATTTGGTTAATATTTTCCTTGCTTGTGTTTCATTTTCGGTCATTTGTGAACGGAATACAATATTGACTTCTAGTTTCCAGCATTTGATTCCCTGATCCTTTTTGTACTAGATGCCGAAAACCGCAAATCGAAATTTTATTCCGTTGAGAAATTACAGTGCGAATAAGCGGAATTGAAAATTAATTTCAAATCGACAGAATTGATAGTTTACAAAAAATTAAAAAATACGCTTTATAAATAGATAATATAATACTATCTCTAAGCAAATAAATTACTTTTATTAAAATCTGATTTACAACAAATATCCAATATGACCAGAGGCGCCCTCAAATTTTTTTTCTAAGTAATTTGTTATATAGGTATTATAAAATGGTTTTGTACTGTACCTCTTGAAAAAAATTTTAGGGCGCCTCTGGTCATATTGGATATTTGTTGTAAATCAGATTTTAATAAAAGTAATTTATTTGCTTAGAGAAAGTATTATATCTATTTATAAAGCGTATTTTTTAATTTTTTGTAAACTATCAATTCTGTCATTTTGAAATTAATTTTCAATTCCGCTTATTCGCACTGTAATTTTTCAACAGAATAAAATTTCGATTTGCGGTTTTCGGCATCTAGTACAAAAAGGATCAGGGAATCAAATACTGGAAACTAGAAGTCAATATTGTATTCCGTTCACAAATGACCGAAAATGAAACACAAGCAAGAAAAATATTTACCAAATTTCTGTATTTTGTATTTAAGAAAATCGTTATATTTTAGTTTAACTCATGCTCAAAACAAATATTAATATAACAATTCTGATACAGAAATGACCGAAAAATCGAATGCCGCAATCCGAAAGTCGATATCTTCATCCGTTTAGAAACGACAGTTAACTAAACACTAGTTATATTAATAAAACTTAAATTTCTCAATTTTCTCTCTGAATAAAAAATTAAATTACAGTTTAAATAAAGGTCCAGAATTTTTATCAAATATTGCATCAAATAGAGAATTTTCCAAGGAATCGCATGCTGCAAACCGCAAGTCAATATCTTAACCCGTTTAGAAACGACAGTTAATGAAACACAAAAAATACAGGCATTTGTTTTTCTCACCTCGGCAAATAAATCGCACCTGTGCCTTAAGTGTTGTCCCAAATTTTTAAAAAATTATGTCTCTTATAGAAAAAAGCTTTAGGAATCGAATGCTGGAAACCGCGAATCGATATTATTATCCGTTAAAAAATTAGAGCAATATTTGTGTGATAAGACAAAATTACGACTTGATTTAAAATCATTAGAAATTAACCAAATTTATTTTCACGATTTTCTCATAAACTGTAATAGTTACAAAAAAATTGTTGGCATCTTTTTGTAGAGAATTTTATGCTCTACAATTTAGTAGGTAACAGTTTTCTCGTAGTATTATCCACATACAAGATAAAGCTAAAAAACTAAAACTGGCGGCCATTTTTAATTTTCGAACCCATTTTTGGGGGTGTTCCCTTGATCCGATTTTAGCAGATTTTGGATATGTTATTCTGTGACATTTTCTGAGCCGAAAACCGTTTAGAAAGCTTCTGAAGCAATTTTGCCCAGGTTAGAGGGTTTTTTTCTCTAGATTGCCTGGACTATAGATAATAAATTAACTATCACCAAAGCAGATAAAAATGCAGGTCTCGTAATTTTAGATGACGATGTTTATATAACTAAAACAATTAACTTTTTTAATGAAAACAATATTACTCTACTGTCAAAAAATCCTTTAACAGCTTACATTAAATTATACAAAAAATCTATCAAAGAATCACAATCAACACTTAAAAAATTCAACATCAATCCTCTATTTATCACAGAACGTAATCCAAGAACTCCTTCACTTTATAGCCTTATTAAACTCCATAAACCAGAAAAATCAATTCGTCCTATCACATCAGCTGTTAACTCTCCTTCACAAAAACTAGCACGTAACTTAAATGACATCCTTATATCAAAATTTAAATATCACTCCCCATTTTCTATTAAAAACTCAACAGAATTAATAAAAACAATTAAAAACACTACAGCAAACTATGCAGATTTGTTGATGGTTTCTTTTGATATAGTAAATTTATATACAAATATACCAATAAAAGAAACTCTGAACATTTTACATAATAATCTTAATAACAACCAACATTTCATTGATAAATACAATTTAGATTCAATAGACATTCAAAATTTAGTAAACCTTTTTAACTTAGTTACCGAACAAAATTTTTTCTCATTTAACAATAAAAATTATAAATTAAACGATGGATTACCAATGGGTTCTCCAATCAGCGGTTTACTAGCAAATATCTTTATTGATGATCTTGAAACTAAAATAATGCAACTACCATCTAGCAACAATATTATTTTCTGGAAGCGTTACATGGACGACATTCTCTGTTTTTGGATTGGCCCCCACGACGATTTACAAACTTTTCTAAATTCAATTAATAGTTTATCAAAAATTAAATTTACTTTAGAAATAGAACAAAATAATAACATAAACTTTTTGGATCTAACACTTACACGAAATAATACTTACATTGAATTTGACATATACCGAAAACCTACATCAACCGATATTATAATTCCATATAATTCATACCATAGCCCTCAAATTAAACAAACAGCATTTTATTTTCTATTTAACAGACTGATAAACACACCACTATCTCCAGAAAAATATAAAACAGAATATAACAAAATAATAGCAATAGGCACAAACAATAATTATCCACTAAAACATATTGAAAACATCTATCATAAAGTACGTAATAACCATATTATTTCAAATATTTATCCTCACTATAGTACTCCAAAAACTTTTCTTTCAATACCTTACCACAAAATCATTGACAATAAATTCAGAAAAATATGCAACAAATACGACATCACACTCACCAACAAATCACATAAAACAATAGCAAACACAATAATTAATAACAAACCACCCTTAAAAGAAACAGAGAACAGCGGTATTTATCAAATTCAATGTAATGATTGTGAATATTCTTATATTGGTTTAACATCTAGAAACCTTCAAACTAGATTTAAAGAACATAAATCCAACAATCCTCCTTCAGCCGTGGGGACCCATCTAAGAACAGAGAGTCACTCGTGCCATTTAGAAAATTGTAAAATATTACATAAAGAATCAAATTTTAATAAACTTCTCCTTCTAGAAAAATACGAAATATTACTTCATAAAATCAACAATAAAAAACTCCTAAATGAAATTACAGATGATAACCCCTGGAGAGGTTGAATGTTGTTGGATTGTTGAATAAAAGATTAGATATTTGTAATAGCTTTATTGATCAACACGAATATACTTGTTATATGGTTAACACTCAATAGCTGTGAGTCGACTTCTTACCCTAATACAAATCTTGGGGTATATATTGGCTATAGTAGTGGGGGTGAGTAGTGGGGGTGAAGAACTACACCCTACACAATACAAAATGGGGTACGTAACTGTACATACTGCCCCCCTTGAACTATAAGTTTCAATGTAACACATATTGCAATACAATACATATATTTTTTGTTTTAAGTTAAACTATTATACTAATTTTGTTTTAATACTAACACCAACTGAAGCACTGATTTTCTCTTTTGCTTTAAACACTAACACTGCTATTGCACTGTGAGTTATTGTCTTCAATCGGTAGGATAGATATTTTTCGTATGGCCCGTTTGACGACGCCTTGGGCCGTCTTGACGCTTACGACTCGTACCTGGCCGTCGTCTCCGGGGTGGGTGTCGCAAATTCTCCCGATCTTCCAAGATAGGGGTGGCAAGTTGTCCTCAATGAGAACTACCACTGCGCCCAGAAGTTGTTGGTTGTCTACGGCGTGGACCCATTTTGAGCGGTTTTGAAGGTTGGTTAGGTATTCACGACTCCACCGTGACCAATAATGACTGCGTAGCCTTTCAACCAACTGCCACCTTGACAGGCGGTTTAACGGTATTTCCTTGAGGTCGTACTCTGGAAGAGTTGTTAGTGGCTCTCCTATGAGGAAATGACCGGGAGTTAGGACTTGGAGATCGTTGGGATCAGAACTTAAGGGCATCAAAGGTCTTGAATTAAGACATGCTTCGATTCGCACTAACAGCGTGTACATCTCATCACAAGTAAGATGTGAATTTCCTACGACCTTTTTTAAATGTCTTTTCATTGACTTTATGTTTGCTTCCCAAAGTCCTCCCATGTGTGGGGATCTGGGTGGAATTAAATGCCACCTTATATTAAATTTTGCCAATTCGGTCACAAAGACTTTGTCCTGTTCGTTTATGAATGTGTATAACTCTTTAAGTTCATTCTTTGCGCCAATAAAATTTGTACCGTTATCGCTATGAATATCATGAGGGCATCCGCGTCTACTAATGAAACGTCGGAATGCATTGAGAAATTCCTCGGTAGACAAGTCAGTAACCATCTCTATGTGAATTGCTTTAGTTGCAAAACAAACGAATAAAACAATATAGGCTTTTATCAATCGCTTTCCACGCCCTCGTGATTCTTTGACTTGAATAGGGCCCGCGTAGTCAATTCCAGTTGTAAGGAAAGCACGTGCAGGTTTTACTCTGGGTGCGGGAAGGTCACCCATTTTAAATTTTGATTCTGTAGGTTTGACTTTGAAACATGGGTGACAATAATGTAATACTTGACGTATAGCGTTTCGCGCTGAAATAATCCAATACCGTTGGCGAAGAGCCGCCAACGTGGCCTGGGGGCCCGCATGAAGTTGACGTTCGTGCTCTTGTTTTATTAATAATTTAGTTATGAAATGATTTTTTGGTAATAAAATAGGAAATTTTACATCATTGGTAATCTGAGCGTTTCTTAATCTGCCACCCACGCGTATTATTTTATGATCGTCCATGAATGGATTTAACGAGAGCAATTTTGAACTATTTAGTAGTGGTTTGTTTTCTCTTAGACTATGCCAGTCAGTATTGAATACGGATTGCTGCACAATAATAATTATTGTTATCATGGCATTATTCAACTCACCAATGGATAGAGTACTATTAAGAATTTTGTTGCTGTTTTTACAATTATTTTTGAATCGAATCATCCAAGCCACGATTCTTTGTAATTTAAAGAATTGAGAATATCTGCTTAGGAAGTCAATTGAGATAGAAGCGGTGCTACATATAATAGTAGGATTCCTTATTTCCGGCAATTCAGTATGATTAATATTTAAGTGCGAAGTCGGCCATTGAATTTCCGGTAATTTTAAAAAATCAGGCCCATTATACCAAACTGAGTTTTGTATGATATCGGATGGATATGCGCCCCTGCTTAAAATGTCAGCAGCATTATTTTCAGATCGTACGTGTCGCCAATTTTTGACTTCCGTTAATGAGGTAATTTCCGATATTCTATGGCTTACGAAAGTTTTCAATGAATTTACGGGTGTATTTATCCACGCAAGTACAATGCTTGAATCAGTCCATAAATATTCGCGCGTGCAATTTATTGATACGTTTTGACGCACCTTTTCAATTAATCGCGAAAGCAATAGTGCCCCGCACAATTCGAGTCGCGGTAAGGTAATTGTTTTAAGCGGCGCTACGCGCGATTTGGCACACATTAAATTAGTTTCGTATTTACCCTCATTATCAAGTGTTCTTAAATAAATGGCTGCACCGTAACCCTGCAGAGATGCATCGGAAAAACCATGGAACTCTGTCATTACTATAGATGTACTAGATATTATTTTACGTGGTATCGTAGCATATTTTAAGTTTTTCAACTCTCTTAAAAAAGTTGTCCAAGATGTATGTATGGACATTGGAACCGATTCATCCCAACCCAATTTTAGAGACCAAAGCTGCTGTAGCAAGATTTTTGCTTTCATTAATATAGGACCAATTAGGCCTAAAGGGTCAAAAATTTGTGCCGAAATTGATAAAATAATGCGTTTCGTAACCTTTTTCGGAGTATCAACTAGATTTAGTTCAAAATTTAATGCATCTGTTTTTGAGTTCCACGCTAAACCCAAAATTTTAGTTTGTTCATTTTTGTTTAAGTCAACTTTAGAATTTGAATTCTCATTGGAGTTTTCTGATAAGATAGCTATATCATTTGAATAAAATTTTCTAAGTTCGAACTGACTTTGATTAAGAATAAAAATTATGTCCTTTTTTATGTCAATTAATTCGGAAATGGAGTTAGCGCCAGTCAATAAGTCATCCATGTAAAAATGATTTTTAATTGCGTGACTAGCCCTTGGAAATTTTTCTGAATTGATTTCAGCAATTTCTTTTAAACAACGAGTTGCAATAAAACTAGCGGGTTTTGTTCCGTATGTTAACGTTGATAGACGATACGTTTGTATTGGTTCACTTGTATTGTTACGCCATACAATTAATTGATAATTTGCGTCTTCGTCAGTGACTCGAATTTGACGATACATTTTAGCTATGTCAGCATTTAAAGCATATTGAAATGTACGGAATTCTAAAAGGATTGAAAATAAATCGCGTTGTATGACTGGACCGCATATTAGATTGTCATTTAAACTATATCCGTTAGATGTTTTCGCGGACGCGTCGAATACCACCCTCAGCTTGGTCGTAGTGCTGGACTCTTTGAAAACTGCATGGTGAGGGAGAAATAAATGTTTGTCCGGAATATTATCTATTCGTTCCATATGCCCTAATAAGAGGTATTCATGTATGAAATTTGAATAATTGATCTTAAAGTTCTCATCCTTGGAAAACTTTCTTTCAAGGTTTAAAAAACGTTTAATTGCCAGGTTTTTTGATTCACCGACATTAACATGATTATTTCTAGCTGGTAACTTTATTAAAAAGCGTCCATTAATATCACGAATTGTATTAATAGCAAAATGATCTTCACATTCTAATTCTTCAGGAGTTAGCAGTTGTTTTTTAATTGGTTCTATTCCAGCCATTTCGATTTCAAAAAATTTAGCGACCTTTTCCTCTAGTGCCAGAGAAATACCAGTAGATGAGACTAAATTACACATTGTAGACTTTATTACAGGAAACTTTGATAATTCTGGGATTTGATAAGGACCCCCAACAATAAAGCCTAAATGAGTCTTTTGTAAGACTAGTCCTGATTGTAGAACAACTTGCCCGATACATAACAATGACCAGAATAAACCGCTTCCAAGTAACAGATCTATACCTGAAGATTCGTAGAATGTCGGGTCCGCCAGTTGAATATTTCTTGGAATTTGCAACATGGATGGATTCACGGTAACTAATGGTAAGTTTTCAGTAATTTTTTCTACAACAATGCATTTGAGTTGATTTGCAACAAAAGGATTGTATTTTGATTTGATGTCGACAAGAATGCTTTCTTTCGCGATACTCGTGGTGCCATTTAAACCTTTAATTTCAATATTCTCCGTAATACACTTTAAATCCAATTTTTCACACATGGACTTTGTGATACAATTCGACATTGAACCCGGATCTAATAGTACGCGACATGGAATATATTGATTTTTACGATTCTTAATTAACACTATAGCTGTTGCTAGCAAAACACTATCGAGTAAAAGAGATTTAGAAGACGAATGTTGACTAATTGTAGTTACTACATTGTCCTGATTTTGAGATTCATTTAAGTTTTCAATAATATGCAATAAGGAGTGGTGTTTTTTATTGCATGTACGGCATTTTGTTGTAATTCGACAAGTTGACGTAGTGTGATTGTTTCTCAAACAATTTGAACATAGTTTAAGCAGTTTGACCTTTTCAATTCTGTTTCGGATATCCAGATCTAAAAATTCTGAGCAGTTACGAATTGAGTGTTCGGAATTTTTGCACACATAACAAAGAGGTGATTTTACATTTGTTGCTACATTTGTTACCGTTCGTTTATTATTATTTACTACAGACTTTTGACTAAACGACTGACTGACTGGTTTTATGCTATCTAATGATTCTAGTACCATAACGCGTTTTTCTAGGAATTGAATTAACTGACTATAAGTTGGAATACTATTGTTTAAAGAAGATTGCCACTCCCTTTTTGAACTAAAATCTAACTTTTCGGTGATAATAGGGACAATTAAAGCATCCCATGCTTCTACGGGAATTTTTAATGTCTTAAGTGCAGCTATATTTGTAATAATAGTATCCAGTAGTTCGCGGAGCGAGGAATGAGAAGATTTGTTTATAACTGGGGCGTTGATCATGGACATAACATGATCACGGACAATTAATCGAGTATTTTTGAAACGTTTTTCTAAAATATCCCATGATTTACCGTAATTTTCGTCTTCGATTGTTAAAGATTCAATTGCTCTTAATGCCTCATCGCGCAGACAGGATTTCAAATATTGTAGTTTTTGCCTATTATTTAAAGAACTGTTCTCGTCAATAACGGATTTGAAACAATTCTCGAAATTAGTCCAGTCTTTGTAATTCCCAGAAAAAGTTTTTAAATTTAGAATTGGCAGATTAGGAGGCGACTCTTTGTTAGCGAAATTTGGAGATGATGCGGTAGAGTTAAGAACATTTTTATTTTCAGATTTATGAATAATATCCATTATGTCACCCATTAGATCGCAATATTTGTTTTCAAATTCAATCCTATCTTCCCGATATTTGGCTCTTGCTTCCGCCTTGTTATCAAGAGTTTCTAATTCATACTGGGTTTCTTCGAATTCTTTCCTTACAGCTTCAAGAATTTCCTGACGCGCTTTCAAACGACTGATACTAGTATTCGCACTATTAAAATTTGCAATATAGACTTCCAAACGTGCTATTTTTTCATGAATAGTAACAAGATGGTTTCTGACTTCATCAATTCGAGTCATCTTCAATACAAAACAACTGAACTTAATAAAATAATATTTAGAATACTTTACGGACACAAATTACGACTGATTAAAGAATTATACTTGCACAATGCAAAGAATATGAATGAAATTATAGATCGCAAAAAACCACCTCCCAAATAAACTGAATGCCCAAACAATCAGTGCGCACCAAAGCACTTGAAGAAGGAATAACGATCAGGGATTGATTGCAAGAGGATTTAAAGAAAGCCACTAACCTGATGACTCCCAACAATGTTGATGATCGTGAACTTAGAATACCATAGATGGCTGCTACGATTCGGCTTCGAAGGACCATATGATAACCCCTGGAGAGGTTGAATGTTGTTGGATTGTTGAATAAAAGATTAGATATTTGTAATAGCTTTATTGATCAACACGAATATACTTGTTATATGGTTAACACTCAATAGCTGTGAGTCGACTTCTTACCCTAATACAAATCTTGGGGTATATATTGGCTATAGTAGTGGGGGTGAGTAGTGGGGGTGAAGAACTACACCCTACACAATACAAAATGGGGTACGTAACTGTACAACAGACTTTCCAGAACAACACTTATTTAAAATGTTACCGCCATTTTTTCAAAATTCATAATTTAACTACTTCACTGCTTCACCAATCATCAACAAATCTGCATAGTGCTTCTTCTTATTTTCCTTTCTTTCACAAAAGTTCTCTCAACTTCCGCTTCCGATTAATATAAATTTTACCAATCCAACTAAACAATTTAGTTCAATATAATTCTTCCTTCTGACAACCACGAGTAATTCTGTTTCATCAATTTTCATCTTATATCTTACAACATCTGCAATTTTAAATGCATAATATATTATTCAGTTTTACATAACTTTGACGGTAAGTGTTTTATACTTTTTGACTATTGTATTTTTGACTTTTTGACTTTTGGATTCAGTATCAGTAGTTGGATGTGCATGTGGTTGACTTAACCTAACCAAAACAATTTTTAATGTAAATTTTACTATATAACTTTAAATCAATTTACAATGTAAAAATATATTGCTAAACATAATGTATTTTTCAGCACGGCCCGAAGATGCTATTTTAAGCGAAATCGATAGCCAATAAATAAAATAATTATACAGTTTGTAACAATTTCTGCCTTTTCCAATTTATATTTATGCTTTCAATTGTCAACGTAAAGTTGATTGTTACTGAGGACCAAGCAAAAAAACATTTTATTGTGCGTCTCCTATGACAACGCTCAATAAAGTACTTTTTGATTACATAAAATAAAAGAAAACAAATTTTTTTATTTATTTATTTCGATATTATTGGTATCGTCATGGTTACGAATCAAACATAAATTGATTGAACGCAGTTTGAACTAACTGAATACTATTATTATTATAACAAATAATTTTAGTCGTAGATAAAATTATGTGTGTATTACGAGCATAAAGTGTCTTTGTTCCTCTTGCACTATTGCAGCTCTCGCCTTCGGCTCGCGCTGCAATTACCGTGCGCGAGTAACAAAGAGTCACTTTATGCTCTTAATACACAAATAACTATTATGTGCGGCCCTTGGTGCAATTTGAGTTGGCAACACCTGTTATAAAGGTGACAAAATAAGAATGTTATGTTTTTATTAAAAACAGAAATAATGACTTATTTGTCATAATTTTAACTGTCAAATCTTCAGTCAAACCTCAAGTTTTTTTGAAAATGGAGGATTATAAATGAAAATTTCACAATATTGAAACAAACTATATTTGCGATGTTTTGTGGAATGAAATCGCAATAAGTTGTGGAAAAGATATCAATTTCCATTAAAAATTATGTTGGGTGTTATACGTCTCAGATTTGCAATGTGATAGATGTAAATTAATCTGCATTCTTAAGTATTAAGTCAAGTTTATATCATTATAATGTTCTATAATTTTTATTTGAACTTTGAAGTACGTACTTACTTTTCTGCAGTATAAATTCTTGGTTATACTTTATACCTACAACATAACAAGCAATGTTTATTATTTTAAAGTTTCCTATTAATTGAAACTTGCAAGTATGTTATAATCAAATTTTCGAACTTAAATGATACACTATTGCATTTAACTGTAGCACTATAACTTTGATGAAACTATGAACTATGTAAAATGTAACGTAGGTAGTAGCATAATAAAATGACAAATTTATATTAGTTAACTTTTAAATGTACCTACACAGTATATTGCACAGGATACAATTTTATTGGAGAATAGTCTTGACAAGTATGTGACAAATAAAAACCGTATACCTTATCATTTTCTAAATATAGACAGCAGTGTTTTTAGAAAACAAAAATTGTCAGAATTTGACATATTACTAACCGATTGTGAATAAAAATATTTATCCACGCCAGTGATATAATAGTCATATTATTTTCATCATTTGAGTGGGGTAATTTGTTACATTACCTCACTAGTGAAGTAATATTATGTGCTTTTGTCATATTTCCCCTTGCATTTACTCGTTTATAACCATGGATAATACTAATATACATAAATATTTTTTTGTCAATATTTGACAGCAATGTTAAAGGTTATAATATACCTACTTGTCTAACTATTTATTAGTTAAATGTTCTGGGAATAAATCAATTTTGAAATACTGCCTCATAATAAATAATTTAAAAACGTATAATAAATAAATAATATCACGTATAACCTTACAAATTAAGAATTTGTTTGTACATACAACTGACAGGATGTCCTGCTTTCGAAAAAATGGTATGTACCATGTAGCTTTTGATTTTAAATCAAAATTATAGAAACTGACATTTTTATCAATTGTCAAAATATATAATTTTTAAAATTTCAAATCTGGCGTTCAAACAAAAATATCAATTTTTATTCATTTTGAGCAGTCGTGCATAAAATTTTGTATATAACATGTGGGCTAAATCATATTACAGCACTCATGTGATGTAACTACCGCATCAGACGTCTAAAATTCGACCAATACTAGTCTACTTATGATGTCTATAAGACAATAGCAAGATGTACATCTTATAGACGTTATTACGATCGATGTGTTGTATGGGTAATTCGTTTTATTTCTCAGGGCACTCTGTAAACAGCTGAAAATGGCAAATTTAATTTATGTTTATATCGTGACAGGAACGTGTTTTATATCAATAAATAAGGGCTCGTTGGATGCCGTTTTTTATTCTGAACATCTTTTGTATTTCGGTAAAAATTTGTTTTTCCTATAGGTCAGAAAAATTCTACACCCGGTAAACATATGTTTAATAGATATTATACACTGCTCAAAACAATTAAAGGGTCAAGATTTTTTTTTATATAAAAATGATGGTTGCAAGATATCAGGCACACTTATATTAAGAATTTAAGTTGCCTTATGTATTGTTTAAGTATCTGAACTAGATTGATCTGTTTGTCTTATTATATTTATTCTTACTGCTACGAATAAAAAATGAGCGAAACTGGAATGAAATTTGCCCTATTTCGATATTTTATTAAGCATTTACTAAAGTATAGCAGTTAAGAATCAGTGAAATTTTATGAAATGGATCAAAACAAAGGCCATAGAAGATATTTAACAGAAGTTCAGATGTCTGAAGCAATAACTTTGCTACAGAAGGACGAAAACAGTGATATGCAGCTCGAACTATAGGAATTACACAATTAGTTATCTGGATGGCATGGAAGAGACACTAGGAGACCGGGTTATAACTAGACGTACTTTGCAAGTTCGAGGAAGAACAATAACTACCAATGAAGACTGATTTTTAAGATTCCAAGGCCTACTTAAGCGGTTCGCTACAGCCTGAGAGCTACAAAATGAGCTCTCTCGAGCAAATGGTAAAAGAATTTTTGATCAGACCGTACTAAATAGGCTTTTTGAGGGACATTTATCTTCTAGAATTCCTGCTAAAGTACCTTCATTAACCAGGAAGCATAAAAGAGCTCGAATTCTGTATGCACGGCAACATCGAATATAGCAACTGAGACACTCGAGTGCTGCACTTTTAACTGATGAATTAAAATTCAATTTACACAAGCTTGATGGACGTCTTCGAGTCTGAAGAAGAACAAATGAGCACTACATCCAACACAATATGCTGCCACAAGTACCTTTTGGTGGAGGTTCATTTATGGTCTGGGGTGGAATATCCATCAAACCGAACTTGTCATCACTAGATACGGAACTTTGACTGCACGGCGCTATGTAGATGATGTTCTAAATGTTCATGTAAAACCGCTTGCTCTTTTAGCGCCGAACATAGGTGACAGGTTTGTCTTAATTCAAGATGGAGCCCGCGCGCATTTAGCTAGACTAGTCACACGGTACCTTGTAGACAACAATTTTGAAAAAATGGAATGGCCAGCATGTAGCCCTGACCTTAATCATATTGAACACCTATGAGATCAACTTGGACAACGCATCAAAAGTCGAGTTAACCCGCTTTAGACAATACGGAAACTGAAAGATTCTCTAGTGGAGTTATGGCAAGAGATTCCACAAGAAAACAAACGCAGGCTTATCCGCAGCATGCCACATCGCTGCCAAGCTGTATTTAATGCTAACGGAGGTAATACACGTTATTAAAGTTGTAAATAAGAAATAAATCTAATAAAAATTTACTAAATGTTCAATTTTTACACTTTATTTTTCGCAGGTTTTCGTTCTGACTGATCATGTTTAGTGTTACGTATTAGTTGAAATTGAAATTTAATAAAATTGTTCAAATAAAGGTTTAAGGTATCTATAAATAAATTTTCATATTAATTCTACGTTTGAGAAAAAAGTTATTCAAAAAAATATCTTGACCCTTTAATTATTGTTTTGAGCAGTGTATAAGTGTAGAGTACCCGACAGGGAAGTTTCCGTGCTCTTGTCAACTCATTTACGTCTGCGACAAGTTCGTCTCGATCTCAGTTCTAGAGGCAATTTCAAACTTCCTAACCAAGTTACCCTCTGATTCCCTCAACATCAAACAATAAATATTATCCTTGTTCCGATATTTTGTTATTAATTATTTGCCGTAAATTACTTTCATCGAGTTACTGCAAAATAAAAAAGCGCCTTTATAATTTCAGTAATTTTGTTTGCATCAAGTAATTTAAGTTTGCCTTTCTTCTCTGAAATTAATTTCAGAAACTCAAGAGCAAAAAAGGTTTAAGACTGTTAATTGAGTGATTTTGTTGGTGTGTTATAAATTATAATCGCTTATAATTACAACAAGGGAACTTGTTCATTTACTTATTCATCATTAATTTATATTTCCATATAGTTGCGTATTTTATGTAGAGTTATACTCGTATTCGTTAGTCATTTTATAAACAACTATTACAAAACAGAAAAAACCAAAAAAGTAGTTATACAACTGAAAGAATAATAGAGTTTTCATATAACATGTTGTGATGACAATTTTTTCTTTAATGAAATGTATCTGGTTTTGTTAATATTTACTCCACTCTGTTTACTAAAGCTCGTTAATTATATAGATCGTTAGTATGAACAACTGATAAAGGATAATTAGCAAGTTGATTTGAGTTATATAATATAGATGATTTTTAAACTAGGAAGAGTACATTACATAATACCAATTTTCTATCATAATTTTTATATACTTGTGCCTCACCAATACCATCCAACAAAAGGCTTATAGTCAGATAAAAGTGAGTTGACGGCTACGGCTGGTAACCGCACACACTCTTGAAAACTCACGATATGTGAGTCTGCCACACCCAAGTCGGGTACAAGGTGTAAAAGATATGTATTTATGTAAATAAAGTGTTTCATGTTAAAATGTCAGTTAAAATTTATTATTCTAGAAGGTGATTATTTTCAGGGGCAGGGGAGACCGGAGTTGGTTGTGTCATTTTTTAGAGAATTTATCTTAACGTTTATTTGGGTAAAACGATTAAAATGAAATTGTTAGGATTTAAAAAGTAGTTTGTTGGCAATACAATATATGTACTAATATTTATTTGGAGGCTAATGTAATGGTAAACAGCGTTGCAAGTTGTAACTTATCTAGATAATTTTATCTAGAAAATCATCTTGATAATATATTTGTATCTATTATCTGGGTACATTTTTCTTATTTATCTACTATTTTATTTAGATAATTTTACAAATTATCTTTATCTAATTTTTAATTATCACCTAGATAATAATTTTAGTAAAATGGGGTCGTTTACTCCGGATTTTTTTTAAAAATTTTTACCAAATATTGAAAATAAGAACATAATTTTACTATTAGTAAAATTAAAATTCTTGAAAATTCAATAATACGCAAGTATTAAATCTTTGAAATAGGCGTTTTTTCGAACGCATTAACATAGCGGCTGCAGGTGTGACGTCAAACATTTCGCAAGGCCACGCCGTTTTGTTCAACGTTAGACGGAGACTTCACCGAAATGTTTGTCGTCACGAGTTTGAGGTGTTTTAAACTGAGCGACATAAAAAAATATGTTTTCACTTTATATTTAGCACTTTTAAAAGGTGAAAAATATATTTTTGGGAATATTAATAATTGAAAATTAATTTAAAAATTTTAAAAAAAATGGTAAACGACCCCATTATAACCAAATTTTTTCATTTGTAATTTTAATCGAATTCGACTAAATAAAGAACCTTATACCCTTCTTCTTGGGACCAACATACTCGATTTTGGTACAAACTCTGTTTGAACTATCTAAATAAAGAACTTAATATCCTCTATATAACTCCTACATACACGGTTTGCTATGAATTTTCCTGAAATTAATTTTATTTACGACGAATTTGGAGGATACCAAAAATATGTCCATTACGATTCTGTAAAAATGAATTGCATGGAGATATTTTGCTGGGGACATTTTTCCGGGGACCAATTGCGAGGGTATTATTTGCGTGGGGACTTTTGTGTTTGGGGACGTTTTACTGGATACATTTTTCCGGGGACGTTTTGCTGGGGACCTTTTCTCCGGATACCAAGTTGTTCAAACTTACACTACCTATTTTTGGGCTGTGAAAAGTGTTATCGTTTCGTATCATTAATAATTCTGTCTGTAAGATATTTTCCCGTCCTGTCTTAAGAAGCGTTAATTGAAAATTAAATTCAGTAATCTAATTAATGAAAACAAAGCAAATTCAAGTGGATTATCCTCCTCTATAGACTCCACAATAACTGGAAAACATCTTCATATCTGATTATCATTTTAGTTTAGTATAATCTTCTGCTGATGCTGCTCGCTGCTCCCTAAATCGTGAAATAGAAATTGTTTCTGTTATCTGTAATCTCAGGATTTTAAAACCGATTGTTAGAATTTATTCTTCGCGAGCTGGGTGAGTCGATTTCAAAGGATTTTTAACTTGTGTGCTAGTTTAAAGACCTGCGGAATTCTTTGCCAACGCTTCAAATAACACGGGACTGTATTTGCTGACTAAATTGCTTTGACTCTTCACTCACACACGGAACAAAATATTCCAGAGATTTTGCTCTACATCGCTTGTGCTCGCACAATAAAAATCTGTATAAATCTAAACATTGCAGACAATACACAACACATATTATTGTTTGGGTTATTTGTTAAGCTGTATTTAGTGCTAAAAAAATTAAATTATCAATTACAGACAAATAATAAAAACAGATACTTTTTATAATCAAATGTTCGTAACTAAAAAATTATTTATTTGTTGTCGTAGAAAAAGTATAGTAGTTATGTGACACGTTTTATAAACTCTTCGAATACCTCCTCGTGTTTAAACACTCATTCCTAAACAACTTGTGACTCGTGACTGAAATGACGTTTACGTATAACATAATACAGAGTGTTTCATAACTTCAGGTGTTTCATAACTTCATTAATTTTCATGTCTCCCAGTCAAAAAATTTGCATTGACACTGCCATTGGGTGAAGTGAAAGTGATTATTGTTTCATTAAAAATAATTAAATTTTGTTTGTTTATTTTATTAGTATTATGTAATTTAAGATGTTTGATTACCTATTTCTCTTGTTTGTGTTTAATAGGAAAACGAATCCAGTGCAGTACTACAAAATATGCTGCAGGTAAACTACCCTTAATTTTTTGAATTTAAAAAAATTATTTTGGTTTCGTAATCAGAATATTAAACAACATATACCTTTAACGTATGTACTCAAAGTTATGAATTTATAAATCTCACAAACCTGTCTGCAACTAATTTTTCATATCTCTTTACAGTTAAAAAGTAAATACAAATCAATATTTAATATTTCTTTAAATTCAAATATATCGTTCCCAGTTATGTTAAGCCTTCATCATACCATAAAAAAATTTAACACGAAGTAACCAATTAGTTTGTTTAATAAAAAAACATAATTTCAATTGAATATATTCAGCATACTCGCATTTAAATTATTTAAAAATAATAATAATTCTGATTCTGACATCTACCGACAGCTTCAAGCATCTATCTAACTATGTTGGTCTCTGTCACACTACAAGTAGCAGCATAAACAATATTTTTCGTATTTTTACATTTTTTCCAACCATTCTAATCGGATCAAGCAAAAATCGTACTTATGTAGTTGTAATATACGTGTGGTTAGGATTAAATTCGCAAACACTCAATATTACTTCTTCACGAAACATATAAAATGCGCCACGAAATATAACAGATTAGCTTCCAGATAGATTCTCAGATCCTTATTCATCAATATAAATAAACAATACAATGTTTATAAACAAAATAAAATAATTTCAGCTACCTTGAACCCTGCCAGATGAAATCTACCCTCTCTTGGTTCTTTCTCCAGCTTCATAGTCCTTTCGATGGGTCACTGTTATCACTTACACTATAAAAATAGTCTCAAAATATGTTTATTGTTAAGAATTTAACTACAAAACCGGACATCATTTCGCGTTGAAGTATAAAACACTACTGAAACCGTTCCCCGCTCATCTTTGATGCCTACAACAATTTGTTAATTAATCGTTGTTCTAACTTGTTGGCGTAAAGAAATAAATGTATTCAAAGGTTCGTTTTTATTTTAAATGCATTTCGGAGACTGTCAGAAAGCTCGAAAGATTTAAAAATATGAATTTAAATTCAAATAAATGTTTCTACTAAATAGAAAAGAGAAAATTACAGATACCTACACTAAATATTAAAATGACAATATTTTCAAATACTGTCCGATAACGACGTTATGGCAGGTAATTAAAAAATATTATTTATGAAATTGAAAATTCACGAGTCGCAGGCGAGTATTATAATCATTTATGGGTAATTGCCATATAAAATACAACTTAAATATTGTTTTACCATTAGAATTACTATATTACATAATTATTTTATAAGATTAATAATATTTTAAAATGACAGCTAAAAATACTATTTTTATTTATTATTTTTATAGATTTAATTTGTACGTTATTATTTTAAAAACAGTTTTGGCTATAGGCCTACAACCATAAAACCCTATTCCCAAGGATTCTTTTCATGTTTCTGAATTTTGAGAACAATCCAAGTGAGAATTACCTGTCTTGAATTGAATCTTCAATGAGTCCTGGAAAAGAAGAATTTCTAATTCAGTTTTAAAACAATGAATATCTTTTTTCCAGGATCACATCAAACTTATTTAGAGGCATAGAAAAATTGTTAATATTATCAATTTAGATAAGTACTTTGCACAAAATGTTTATGATCTATACCTACAGGATGTTTCTGTACTTATGGATCAAACTTTAAGGGTATATGTAACACGTTCTACTGATAACGGAACAAAAAGAATTTTTCAAAAATTCGTAAAATTAAGGGTGGTTTACTTAAAGAAAACATGTTGAGTGCCACTGGTTTCATTACTGTGAAATTAAATTTGTTCATTACACAATATCAGCGTTGGATTAGATAATTACGAGCATTGTTAATATTTGAATAAAACAATACAAACAGCTATGTAATATGAAGCCATAATTTCCAATAGTTCCAAATAACTACTTAGTAATAACATAAAAATCTGACGTGGACACCACATGACTTCCTTGTACGCCTTGTGTGTTCATACTTTTCTTAATAACTAAAATGTAGAATAATATAAAAAATTCTTTTAACTTATTATACTAGTATACTCACAAATATATTTTAGTCATTTTATTTAAACTGCAGAAGAAGATATAAAGCATATTTTACTATTGTCACTGTCATGTCATAATCATTTAAATTTTACGTAGTAACAAATGTTAATCGATCATGGACTACAAGATAAAGAAATACTAAATTAAAAATATATACTTTAATTATTCCTAAATGATACCAGATACAAAAATATTTATAAAATACCGATTTTAGGTAATAATCACATAATCTTTCATTTAAAATAAAAAAATTTGTGTTAAATTAAATATTTATCGAAATATTTGAAAAAAGTACTTCTTCCGGTTTGTAGATTGAAACCAAAAATAGGAGGTGCACAACTAGATGCTATAACAGTCCTAAATACAAAATTTCAACTTTCTACGTCTAACCGTATTTGAGTTATGCGACACACATACGTCCGTACGTACGTACGTACAGACGTCACGACGAAACTAGTCATAATGGATTCAGAAAAGGTCAAAACGGATATTTCCGTCAAAATCTGAGAACCGAAATTTTTCGCGATTACAATACTTCCTTACTTCGTACAAGGAAGTAAAAATGGGACACTTTGACCCATAGATAATAGGAAGGTTAATTATTATTCATAAGTACATTGGAATGATAGGAATACCATTCTTAGAGCACTTTAACGTAAGTAAAGTAAAAATGTGACACAAATAATGTAGAATATACATTGATTGTTCTTAGTCTATTATTTGCAAATGGAAGTTCATTAGATTCAGTTATTCATCGTACGTAACTCGTAACAATCAATATAATATCTTTATTAACCTACTTTACTGAAATATAATTTCAATGTGCTAAATTTTCTGTGAAAATTTCAATTCGCTATCGGTTTTCATATTGAGATACGCTCCAATTTTCCGAAATTAATTCAACATTCAATCGATTCGTATGAATAATTGTATTAAACTATTCGCGGTGAGATAATTTGACTTTTAAATTTGGGAGTTCATTTTGAAAATGAAGTTCTCTCACTCTGTGCTAAACTGTTTTTCAGTTTGTTTGTCTGGGGATTGTAAACAGTTAAAAACTAATCAAATATGATTGATTTTCAAGTAGCAAGAGAGCGCCCACTTTATATTTTCATGATTTCATGAACAAAACGCAAGCATTTAAAGGTCAATTGAAATTATTTTATTAATAATTTAGTGTACTTCAACAACATTCTTTCTGATACCAATATTATGAAATATAAACAATATATTTAATTTTAGATTAAAAGAAATAGCAGACGACAAATTTTCCATCACAATTAATAAAAACGAACTAAAATAGTATATTATTATACAAGTTTCAAGCCTGTTGTACATTATATGTTTTTCATCTAGATTCATGCTAGATTTCTCGTGTGATTTTTATCAGAGATTCGTTCGAATTTGATACTTTATTTCCAAACTATTCGTATTTTGTCCGAAATGGTACAAGTTAGGCAGCTTCAAAATAATAAATAATATTCTTACTTATTCTGAAAAGTGACAACTTAAAATTTGAGGTTAAAATTTATAATGGAATAGTTATTTGTCCAACTAGAGAGGAAAGCGCTTCTTTTTCCCACTCGAGCTCGAAGTTTGTGTCACGAGCGAAGCGAGTGAGGCAATCGAGCGAGAGTGGAGAAAGAGCTTTCCTCTCGCGTTAGACACAATATTTTTTTCACGACATATTTAAAAACATTGTAAAAGTAGAAGAAACACATAACTAGAAGTTAGGTTATAACTGCCATCTGTCAGAATGACGTTTAAAAACAACGAAATGTTTGACTGCAGCCAATATGCCAAATTAAATTTAAGTTGTATTGTAGAAAAATAAAGTCTAAAATGTAATAATTGGTAAATAATAGTTTCCAGTATATCACTATAAAATCATAATTTTCAATAAAATATTACGTTTACTTACAATTTTTGAAATATTTCATCATAAAATAACAGTGGTGGTAACACTGCTTACTTTCCTCTCTAGAGAGGGAAAACTCACTTTCCTCACTATTTCGCGAGAAGAAAATTGTGTTTTCTCCGCACGTCGTGAAAAAAAATATTAACACAACTTGAATAACACGTACATTTGCAAAACTCATAAACGTCAACGTGAACAAATCAAAACAAAATATTAAAAGTTTTAAAGGTTGGTTAAACTGACTCCAGATTGAACTGCGCATTTGTAGACAAATCTAGTATGAATCTCGAATAGAAAAATAGAGCCGGGCGTATATTTCTATACCACAAAAAAGTTTGGAACTCGGATGGGAATTTCTGATTTAGATTACTAGAAATGGCTAGGAACTTCTGGGATGAATCTCAAACTAGCATTTAGACGAAAAAAGTATAATGTAAAACAGGCTTAAATGGATCTACAGATGTGCCTTTTTAAAATTTTAAAAATTAATTTCTATCATGAGATTTAACCGTGTAAAGTTTACATAAAATAGGATTTTTTTTTGAATTTTTCGGTATTTTTTTATTCATGTATAATTTTTTAATCAAAATTTTAAAAAGGCACATCTGTAGATCCATTTTTTCTCTATTAAATCCTTGTTGAAATAAATTTGTACCATTCTTGTACTGATCACAAAACACTCGCTACGTTAGTAAATTTTATGCTGGAATTTTGGTAGTAGACGGGCCTCTCATTGAAATGAATTTCAAATGAAGTACATGCCAACCATATTTAATCACAAATAATTAAAACTCGGGAGTAAATATTAATTCCTATTTTATTTGCTGTGTATAAGAAAGTCTTGGGGTGACCACATAACATTTTTCTACTGTCGTCAACTTTATTTTTGTGTTTAAAGAGTGAAAAAGCTTCCCTCTGGTTACTGTGGCAGAAACCACGGATGAAAAATGCAATCTCTTATTCAAGAGGATCGGGTTTCCTTCATCGGGTGATCCTATCCAAACCAGCGGTTCTCAATAAATGGCACAGTAGATTAATGGGCCAAATAAATTGTTTTAATCGATAGAGGGATATTTTCCGTGGTTAAGTTTGTAATTGCTATTGGGGGAGAATTAAATTTTACCACAAATTCGCACTGAAATAAATAACAAATAGACAAACACTCATTTATGTCCTGTCATTAAGACGAAATAAACACAACATCCCTATTTTTGCAACTATTTTCTGCTTAAAAATTGTTAAACATTTTTTCCATTCTGATACACTTCGTTTAGAATGTACTAACATTTTAGGCCATTTTATTTAAAGCATTTGTCAAAATAAGGTACAGAATAATTCTGTATGTTTTTATTTTAAATTTTAAAATGTTTTAAACATATTATTTGTAATATTTTGTATTGATCATTCATTGCCATTAATAATAGAGCAATTTTTAATTTATCCAACTCCAACAACCGTCTAGCGGTCCTTAGTTCCATCCCAGTAAGTGCAGGATTTACGTATGTTACAGTAATAAAGAAACTACCAAATTGTATTTTATATTTTGTAACATTTAGAAACAGTTGATTTTACATGAGTAGATTTTAATTCCAGCTCCATGGTTTGAGAATATTGTACGTCACACAAACTTTAAAAATTAATTACAGCTTTATTCAGAACAATTAAGGCTTATCAGTACTCTCAATCGCTTTCAAATAACATGAAGTTTCAATAAAAAACTTTTTAAAAATATGGTAAACTACCCTATTGTCATAAAAGGTGTCCTATGAAACTGTTTAAGCATGGGGATCTCGAGAACCATAAGAGATACGAAGTTAAATTAAACAAAAGTTGTCCCATTAGGGGGCCAATTTAGAAATGTTTTTGATTTCTCACAAAAATACATAGGTGAGTAGACGCAAAAATGTAAATTTTGCCAATTGCGTTTTTCACCTATAACTTTTTTTTTGAGTTAGTACAATCTTCTAATTTGTACGTTCTATAGGCAGTTTTTAACGATGAATTCACAGCAGTCCTCAAATTTTTTATCTCCTATTGATTTCGAGAAATTAAACCCAAATCTAAAATTTCATATGGAGCTCATAGTTGGCTATAACCCACTTTAATAGAGATTTTTTTTCTTTTCAACGATATAAAACACAAGTAAGTACATTGAATTTAAAATGAAGACACACATTACATAATCATTATTTTTTAACATATAAACGTACCTCGTATCCATGACATAAATAAACAATTACATACTAGGAAGACAGGAAAAATAAATCAACATTAAATTATATTATCTCCAACGACTTTAAACCATTCAGTTAATTATGTTTTTGAAAATTAAAATTTTGACTTGGCCAGAGAAGCCGCTGTAAAACGAACATGTTGAGAATCTCTTTTTCCACCTACAAGTTTCTATTTCCGTCTTGGGCTCCAATAGTGGGACTTGAGTCCACATTCAGCATCGCACATTATTCATGAATAAATTTCCATAACCTATTTTCATTTCTATAGTTTTCTCGTTCTTTCCGCGCTCGTCCTAAATTAAAACTCGCGCAGATAATGTCACAAATACCTCGGCCGAAATTAACAGCGTTTATAACGTTATGGGACTTAATTCTAAACCGGAAATTTAAATATTAATGAAAATTAAAATGGAGCTTTGTCTTCAAAGAAATTCTTTTATATATTTTTGAGAAGTTAGCGTTTTCGACAATAGCTGATGAGCCCATTGTCAAAATTTTTCTACTTTGCATAAAAATATTTAAATTATGAACAGTTGTCAGTTAACAATGGTCTCTACCAAATTTGTAATTGACCACCTAACATAATGGGAAGTTGGAAAATACTTAATTTGTTGTTCAAATATTTTGACGCAACAAATTTTCCTTTAGTCTGGCGGTTATAGGACAAATTTCATATCAACTATTTTAGTATAATGCTCTCCAAATTTGTTTAACAACTAACTGTAAAACGTAGGCGATGCAGGACAGGATCCGCTAAGCTAAAATACAGGGATGTAACTAAGGATGGGCCTGGGTGGGCCAGGGCTCACCCTGCTAAGTCTTGGCCCACCCAAAAATGTTACATTATTTTTACATTAGTTTACGGAAGAGATACCTATATTTAAAATATAGATTTATACTTAATTGAGATAAAAAAAGTTTATGAGTATGAATAGCGGATAGATATAGATTAATTGCTGATAAAACTTGTATTTTTGAATAGATAAATAATGTATTAACTTGTCAGTCCGAATGCTCGTGCAATCTTTATCTATGCATACATATTATTTGATATCAAATTCTTAACTGAGTACTGTTTTTAATTACAGGAGGAATTAAATCAAATTCCTTCAGCACTGAAAAAAAAATTTCATAACAAAAATTTTACTATAAAAAATCTGACGTGGACACCACATGACTTCCTTGTACGCCTTGTGTGTTCATACTTTTCTTAATAACTAAAATGTAAAATAATATTAAAAATTCTTTTAACTTATTATACTAGTATACTCACAAATATATTTTAGTCATTTTATTTAAACTGCAGAAGAAGATATAAAGCATATTTTACTATTGTCACTGTCATGTCATAATCATTTAAATTTTACGTAGTAACAAATGTTAATCGATCATGGACTACAAGATACCGAAATACTATAAATTATAAATATATACTTTAATTATTTTTAAATGATAGCAGATACAAAAATATTTATAAAATACCGATTGTAGGTAATAATCACTTAATCTTTCATTTAAAATAAAAAAAATTGTCTAAAATTAAATATTTATCGAAATATTTTTAAAAAGTACTACTTCCGGTTTGTAGACTGAAACCAAAAATAGGAGGTGCACAACTAGATGCTATAACAGTCCTAAATACAAAATTTCAACTTTCTACGTCTAACCGTATTTGAGTTATGCGACACACATACGTCCGTACGTACGTACGTACGTACGTACGTACAGACGTCACGTCGAAACTAGTCATAATGGATTCAGAAAAGGTCAAAACGGATATTTCCGTCAAAATCTGAGAACCGAAATTTTTCGCGATTACAATACTTCCTTACTTCGTACAAGGAAGTAAAAATGTTGACCACTTTAAATTTACGACTCTGCTAAAATATTATTTTGCGGACTCCAAACAGGTCGATTTTGGGGAGCATAGGTTACTATGTAACAAGTCCTAGTCAGCACAATTTAGTGTGCGAAGTCAGTCATTAATTTGATAGGTCAGAGTTACCAAATTAATATAAATAAACATATGTATATTGGTAATACTAGTTTTGATGACTAAGGACTTGTACATGTATATAAATAGGATAGAGTTATGGTAACAGGAAGTTCCAGTATGTGACAGCATAGAGAATAAGGGTTAACGTATATTTGCCTATATCTTTGCACTATGATAGTACAGGTGATAATTATATTATATTATTATTACTGTCATTATTTATTCATTAACTCATTAAATATACTTTTATTCGTTTTGTATCTTCGACTATTAAGGACCCAACTTTTATATTGTAACCTCTTTTTGTTGTTACATTACCAAAAATTCGATATATTTATTGTATCTACGAAAATTTCGGAGATAGTTATTATTTGTATACTTAAGTTGCGACATGCCTGTTTTGAGTCCGAAAGAATTTTCGCCGAGGCTTAAAAATTCTCGAGGACACTAAACACTTTTCGCAGACGAGTTATACACTGCAATTGCAATGCATAGAGGTAATTAAAAACATACCTACATTTTATTTTTTGTAACAACTATCAAAAATATCTGACATTAACATGCACGACTAAATAAATTTACTTCGCAGTCGTTACTAATAGCAATGCGGCCGCGAAATGTATCATACACAAATAAAATACCTACTTCGCGGCCTACAATAAAATATAATAATTTTAGCATATTTTTTTTTGTAAAATAAAAATATTATAAAATATAAATCAGTTTATGTAAATTGCTCTTAATCGAATAACTAACTAATTGTCAATATTTGGCAAATTCTAAATTGATGTAGAAGAATAATAATATGCACCACGATAGGTATACTCGTATATTAAATTAATAACTATATCTAAATTTAATTTATTATGAATTTATTATTGAATATTGCATAAAATGTCATTTAAAATTAATGAATTCAATTACACGGAAACACGGGTCTATGTTAAAATTTACTGTCCTCTTAATAAAACAATTTTAAATTGAGTTACCTACCGCAAATTTTCATCTAGTTCATTGTGTATAATCGAATAAATTCACAACAACGTTTGAAAAATAGACAAAAATTTTATGCGACAATTTTATTAATTAGAGAGGCGAAATTTTCCGCGTTAAAAAGGGTGACTTCATACGTTATTAATTCTTTAACGTGTTTTGGAAATGTCAATAACCTTCTAAAGAACATAAACAGATTTTAAATGGACGAAATTTTAATCAATAAAATCGTTTATATAGAAAAATAATTGAACAACAAATCCAATTACACAATAGGTTTATTTATATTTTTAAAATTTTCTAAATCTTTATTACCTTTATTTGTACAGCCAACAGCAGTACCTATTGTAATTTATCTAGATAATATTATCTATATAAATCATCTAGAGAATATGGTTTTATCTATTATCTTATCTTAGATATATTTTTTTCTTATTTATCTATTATCTTATCTAGATAAAAATACATATTATCTTTATCTATTTTTTGAATACATATCATCTAGATTCTAGTAGATGATAATTTTATTAAAATTGTAACCAATTTTTGTTATTTATGGTTTTAATCGAAATAAAATGTATAGATACCAAGCTGTCCTCATATTTCACAATGTTCCAGATGCCAACTTTATGGACTTAGGTACTACCAATTTTAAAAACTCAGCCCAACATCAAATTTAATCGGAATTATACTCTCAAAAACTGTGCATCTAATTCGACACGAGAAATTAACGGGTGATTAAATCCGCCCCGTATCTTTTCCGTTTTCGAGATATTAAGGGTAGATAGATTAATTCTGAAATACCAAAAATTTTCAATTTTTCAAAGTACGAAATAGAAAATAATAAAAATAGGGATAAATACAATAAGATAGCTAATGGCAATGTACGGCATTGGGCAATAATGACTTACAATAGTATAATTTTTGATCCTTCTAACTACAAGAAGAACAATTTAAATTAACGTAGGTATCTTACCAAGGTAAACCTTGGTAAACAAACAAAACATGCAATCGATTTATTATTATTGAAACCAAAATGTAATATTCTACATGTAAGAATTTTAATTTTTAATAAAATATGTTCTGGCTTTCAACTAAAATTAAATTAATTTTTGGTATCAAATTCTACCCCTAGCTTTTTTAAATCGGTCTTACTTTATTATAAGCGATCTATATTTCTGCGCTCTTGCTAACTGATTCATCTCTTTGAAATTCTCTTAGTAAAGTGTGTGGTTTCTTGGTTTAGCATCCCGCGAAGCTCTTTACTTTGATACTTTGTATGCATTTTCTTCAGCGCGGCTGTAATCTAAAGCGCCTGGAGGCACAGACAACCAAGATGCTTTAGATATGACATCGGAACGTCATATTACCTTCATTATAGCGAGCAAGCTGTAATTATGACATTCTTAGAACGAAATGAAATACAGTAAATAACTAACTTAGATGCTTCAAAGTCGAATACGGAATACCGTATGCTGGAATGTATTTAATAGTATAAAGAGAGCAGCAAATATGAGGAATATTTTGTATGGAAGTTATCAAGGAAAATTAATTGGCAATTAAAGTTTTGAAAAAGGATCACGGCAGGAATAAAGGGTGTTGTTGACCGAACACTGAGGTATTGATTGGAAGTGCGCACCTGAAAAGAATTTTCTCTCTGCTCGAAATGCAGCAAATACAGGTGCCCAGATTCATATACCCTGTTTGAAATAACGAAAGAATTTTGACAGTTAATCTAATTATCAGGGGTAATACCATAAGAGATGATAATTTTTTGAGAATTGTTTTGTCGTTTCCACGGCAACTTATTTCTAACAATTTCACGACACAAAACATCATCTATCAATTTCCCGAAACCAAGTTGAGGGGAATTGTCAGATGATGTTTTGTGGAGTGAAATTGCAATAAGTTGCCGTGGAATAGACAAAAATTCTCTCAAAAAATTATTATCTCGAATGGTATTTAGGAAGAATATTTTTGTTTGTTAAAAACACAACCAAAACGACTCATTTTACAAAACATTTTTGACGTTCAATTTGAAAAATTTATTTATTTATTGTAACTATCGTAACAAAATGTGAAGCACAACACCCGTTGTGTTTTCAGATACATTATCAATTCTATTGGTTGCATTACGTCATTTGACGTCATCATTACGCAATATGATTGGTTAAACCATCTGTCAAAAAATATTCAAAATTATTTCGTTATTTCAAACAGGGTATTGAGCCTGTCGAACCAAAGTTGAAATGCATAATATATTATGTAATATATGTAATGTTATCCACTATCCACCCTCGCCCTTAGATATTTCTACCCTTAGATATAAATCCGCAAATAACTTCTTGTACAATTTTTTACGTTTTATTTTTTAATAATGGTTTTGAGTGTAGTGTATTTTTCTCTATGTTTCATTTTGTTTATTAAATATAACTTACTCGTACTTAAATTAAACTTATTTCGATAAAACATATATTTTCATGACCGTACCTACTATTAATATAAAAATTTTAAACTGATTTTGATTATAGCAGCAAATTTTGAAGCGTTACGCATATTTAGTTATATACCGCTTGGAACCAGTAATACATCCTCTTAACCCTGTGTAACCGGGTTACTGTGCGTGCAGGGCGGTTATGACCGCAATGACGCGACTCGCGATCGCGGTTATCATGCATTAACCACGATTTGCTTCCGGAAATGATTGCTATGATTACGAGCGGATTACAGAAAAATCAACCAATCATTTTCATTCATAATTGCGTATAAAACGCTTTAATCCTGCTAAAGACTACATAAATACCTACATTTCCCTCAACAGTGTTGTCAAATTCTACTTGAAATTAGTATATTTAATGCTAAATGCGGCTATAATTGATGTTGTCCAAAGGTACATGCGTCTCAAGGTGCAACACTATCCCCTACAATATTCGCCGCTTAGTCCGTTTTAAGCCCACAATGTAAGAAAGATTAATGTTTTAATACAATGTCGTGGGCAGAAAGTAAAACTCAATTTGCTCTTAAAAGAAGGACAGTTTTTCAGGATCAATTTAGGTCATTTAGTCCTTAAGGTCCAATAATTACTCTCCTGCACGAAAGACGAATTTTCTCCCACATGAAATGGAGACATCAATTTTTATTCAGAAATCTTGAGAAAGTTTGAATCGTAGTTAGACATCATCAATTTAACTCTATTTCCGTTGAACATTTATTAATTAATAAAAATGAAAAAATAAACATTAATGACTCTTATTAATGCATGATTTTTATTAATCATCGATTTTTTAATGTGATCAACACACGTAATACAGGTAGTATTACCTAGCAATAAGTTGTAGAAAAATGCTAAATTGAATTAAACAAGATATTTTTGACAGTTCATTCAGTCATTGAATAAAACTTGATTTTCTCCAAATTAAAAAGGTATGATCAACGCAAAAATATTGTAATTATCGCATTCGCTTGTCTCACGCGTTAAAATGTCTCAATTATTAATCACCCTCATTAGATAGTTAAATATCTATTTCTTATATAATTAATGACCACAACATTATTATTGTGCGTACTTTAGATATTTACACACTAAGTGAGTTTAATGAATAATTACTCAAAAGAAGAAATTTTAGGTTCAGTAAATTTTTTGAGTCAATAAATATATTTAATCATTTTTATGATTAAAACTGCTATTATTAACTCCATAGCAACAACTTTAAACAACTGTTTATTAAACATGTGAATTAATTTTTTTTTAAATCACTCAACACAGTTTTAAATCATTCTGACGTTTTAAACTATTTATTAATTATTTCTGTCGAAAATGCATAAAAACAATGACAACTTGCCACTGACGACTACTTTGATTTTTTTTTGTTATATCAAAATTAATTTATAATTCATTTATATTTGAAATAATTTCGTCAAAATTTAATAAAATAATTAAAGAAAAATTTTCTTGACTGATGTAAATATGAGGATTGGGATTCAGTCAAATATTTTTATTATCTCACTCAACTAGTTCTCATACCCCATGTGTCTTCTTCAGGAGATGAGATTAAACGAAATAATTTGTTACATATAATAAATAATACAAATTTGCTTGTAGGTTTGATGCTCTCATATGGAAATCGTCTTGATTCAAAATATTTACTAAACCATAAGGATATAGAAAATAAGTCAAAGAATTGAAACAGTTTTTCCTAAAAAAAATTTCTCTTTAATAAACATTCATGTATCTCACTTGGTGTATAAATATCTATTAACTCATGTGATTTACACAATATTTAATTTAATTTTGACGAAAAAATTTATGAATTATCCATTATGAATTTATTTCTACTGGTGATCACATCGTTTGATAAATGTAAATAAATTACTTGATGAAACCATTCAATATAAAATATTATTAAATCTATGCCAATGAATAAAAACGAAGTACCTATCATAGAAAAGAATTAAATTCTTTTGCGGATTTATTTATTCGAATATAAATGTCCACCGTCGTATCGTTGGAAAATCAGAATCCACGCCGTCAAATTGAATTATGTATGTGAAATGATTCCAGTGCCTTGTTACAAAGTGACGCACAATTTATTCAAATGCCTCGTTCGTTTTCACTTGTTTTGATTCTGAAATGAATTTCATGTGGTTTCTTTTACACGTGGAAGGAATTTTTATTTCAGTTCTTGCTTTTATTTCCTTTTATAAACAGCAACTTCGCTGGAATTTCAGAAAGAAATTACTTCGCATCTGACGATGAAAGAAAAATGAAACTTACAAGACGTTCAAATTAAATTTTATGGGGTCATTGGATAAGGAAACTTTGAAAATTCTAATTCAATTTAAATAAGTTAAAGAAATGATGGAAATAAAAATAATTATGACCGTTAGTATGAATATAGTCTTACATTATATATCACAGAGTTGGATGAGGTTTGTGGCATCCGTATAAATTATAATATACAGAGTGTCTGAAAAATGTACTCACACTCACACTTCGAATGACGAGAAAATATTATTTATTAGCATAAATTGAAATGAAATACATTCGAATACAGAAGACAAATAATGTAATTGAATCATGTTCGTAAATGTTCAAATTGATGACCATTATTGTTCAGACAACGCTGATAACGCGCACTAAGAGATTCGCAAACATCACGAAAGTTAAAGTGTGAGTACATTTTTTGAGACACCCTGTATTATACAGTCTGATCCGTTTGCAATGCCAATGGCACAAAATGGAAAAGCTGGTATTCGGTCATGTTAAAACTTCAGCTATCGCCATCAGATCATAGCAAGCTTGGAAATCAACAATGAGAGTTTTTCACTGTATTAGAAAAAAATTCGTTCAAATTCGTTGACAGTAGCAACATCCGAAAATGCTTCGACAGAAAATGCATGAACTGAACTATGCATCATCCGCTAATGAAAAAATGTCTAAATTATAATTTTTACATACCTAATAAGTTAGTATTTTAACACTGATTTTTATATTTTAGCAATAAAATATAAATTTTAGCGCAAGGAAAATTAATTTTTGAGAGAATAATAATTGCCGAAACGACGTTCTATACGTTAAGACCTGTTCGATATTACATCGAAGGGGTTGAACGGATGTGTGATATTGTTTATTTTCGTAACTAGGTAACTGTATGAAAACTGTTAATTTCATATATGGCCGAGGGAAAACATTTTATGTTTATACTCTTTGAGCTGCAATTTAAAAACCCCGAGCCAAAGGCCTACGTACCTATCAAGGATGTTGTAATTAGGAAGATAGTATTTTACAATGTTAGAATGGTAATTATAAATACATAAATAATTACAAATTATCGTGAATAATAAATTTTTGCAAAAGAAAATTTGTAATAAATATGAAAATATGATGTCTCATTATAGGGACTTTTATATTTTGTAACGACATCTGTTTTAATCCATTTTCATAATTCCTGTTTTGTTTTCAATTTATTGTTGTGAGTAATACAAACAATTTCGTCCATTTTTTCTTCACCAATAAAGTGATGAATTTATTGACTGAATAAAACGTGTTCTATTTTTGTACAATATTTAAGAGAATTCTAGGGATTTTTTTTCTTATTATTGTCGTTGCCAAACTTTGTGTATACCTTTTTAATTTTCATTTTATTAATGTTACGTTTCCAAGACGATTTCCGCATTTCATCCAATTTCATTTCGTTTAGCAGCGTTTAGTTAATAGGTTATAAAAGAAAAATATTGTTGGCAGTAACAGAGCTGATATCGGTGGGTTGGTACTTTTAAAATTTCCAGAATATATAGAGCAAAACTTGATGAGTGTAAAACGAACAAAAATATTTTTCTACTTGGCAATTTATTGATGAGGAAATTGAAGGTCGACTTTATTAATTTATTGGTGAATAAATTGAATCGTTTAAAACACGCATAAGTGTTGTGAAAATTATTAGTTATTAATCTAAAAGTGTATATACTGACTTCAATGGTTTAATATATTAGTAATGCAAAGTGTGCTGCAAAAATTCGTAATACAAAGTCATCAAAACATTCTTTTTCTAAAGTTCTGCGACGTCATCTGTGCTACTCAATATGAGAAGTTTTATTATTCATATCACGTTTTCTTATGAGTAATTTTTCAAACGAGCTTTCGGCATACGTCAGAATTAAAAATATAGCATAGTAATCTATTATGATAAATATTTAAAACAATTAAAGCACTCGCTAGACCTTGTGCGTGTTATTTAAACCATTTTCTTTAAGATAATCTATTAACCATCGACAAAAAACAATCCTAGTCAACTGCCTTTTAGTGATGAGTTGTTCGCACTATCATTTTGTGCAAGACTGGCTACGTTATTGGACTTGACAATCTTTTGTGTGCGTTCACTTCGTTGGATATAATATCGGGCTGACGCTTTTAAAACTCAAAATAAAACTGCCTGCATGCATAGATATACTGCGTTATTTACTGCAAGGAAGTGTTAATATAAACGGTTAATCAGCTTTCAAAATAGCAACAATATTTGAAAACTGCAAATTTGATATGTGGCTCATATACCGACGTATTTTTAATTAAAACCAAAATTGCATATTTTTGTGATGTATACGAACAAAAAATGTGTAAAGCAGGAGCTTTATAAGACTTTTTTTATTTTGCGTTATTGTTTGTTGTTTAGGCTGTGTTGTGACTGATCTAGATCCATCTAAGTGATCATTAAACTGATTTATATCACTGATCTTGATCTAGATCAAATAAATAATGATCTTTGTTCTTATAAAATATCAGATTATTTTTATGCTATGCTAAGTCGTTGTTTGATAGAAGGGTATTAGCGGGGTTAGAAAATGCAGTCAAAATCAACTCAGTAGTTTTGCTGTAGTGTTAGCTTTCTTCTTAAATATTTTATGTAATGTAGTTTAACAATTAAATATGGTTACTAATAATTATTATATTTTTATTATCTAAAAAAGATCCTTCATTTCTGATTTGATTAAAAAAAAATTGATCTTTGATCTGATCTATAAATCATATTACACGTGAAGGTTCTAACTTTAATCTATACCTATCCTTTTCATAATGATCTGTCACAACACTGTTAATAGGTGTAACTTTATTGTTTATATTTGTTGAAATGATTTTGAAACATTTTATTAATAGATTATGTTGTTTCAGATTGCGGAAAACAAGTAAAAGGAGGATACTTACTACGATATAAACGTAAGTAAAAAAATTCTCTTACAGATGAAGAATGGAACTAATCAAAAATTTAAATTTAAAGTAAAGCAAAAAAACTTTAAAAAATACATACAAGAGTTCATTTAAAATTTTAAATATTTGAATCAGGGACCTGAACCGAACCGGAACATAAACCGAAACCGGAGTGAACCGGCTTATTTTTATGAACCTAAACCGAAACTTGAACCTTTTTCTAAAATAAAAAAGAACAAGAACTTTAACCGGAACACAAATATTGAACCGGTTCAGTAAACCGGTTCGAAAAACCGGTTTTTTAAATGTTTCCTTCTTGTTGCTTTGTTTAAATTTCTAGTTTTTAAGTTGCCTAGTACTTTGCTTTGTTTGTGTTTGCATTTTGCAATAATAATTTATTTTATTTTCTATTGTTAATATAAATGTAAAAATTTATCTTCATTAAACTTATAATATTGCATTTGAGTGTATTTAAAAAAAAATTAAATATAAATAAATATCAACAACTGTTGAACCCAAATTGAACCGGTTCGCGAACCGGACAAAAATAAAAATTTCGAACCGGAACACAAAACCGAACCAAATTTTTTTATTGAACCACGAACCGAACCTGAACCGTTATTTTCAACGGTTCAGGTCCCTGATTTGAATAACATAACATGTTTAATTTTTTGTACGTAATTTTAACTAATTTTTAAACTTAGGTATTAAATTAATAAAGCTAGAGACTCCATTATATTAAAATGATAATTAATTTTGATGATTTACGAGTAAGTATATGTCAGGGAATGAGCAAAGTAAGAAAAATAATAGTTACGTAAAAACTCATTTGCTGCAGTTAACAATTTAAATCACCAAATATAAGTATCACAATTTCAGCACGTGTTACTCGTAAAAGTATCTTCAAGACTCCTCATAACTTCACATTGACACCTAATACGATATACGATATTAACACCTTTAGCACATTTGCAGTCCTTAACCATTATTCTATTCTTTCTAGGTATATTCTTTCTATATTGACTTGTAGGTACTACTTTTAATATTTTCTGACTTTGTTTCATAACGAAAACTTTTTTGTTGATTTTACCAAGTTATTCATCTTTAAATCTTACTGCGATTTTAATTATTCTGAATCCAAAGTTGTTTCGTTGTTTAATTTTAGTCATATGCTAAATCAGATTAAATATGTCTTAAAATATACTTTTTTATTATTTTTATATTGATAATAAAGAAACTCAAAATAATACCTAAGCACAATCTTTAATTTTTGAGACAAAATTAACACTTTTTTGGTCCGCAAAATTGATATAAATATTATAATGAATAAAGCAGAAACTCCCACATTTTTATACACGTAATATTTTGTTGCGTAGACAAGTCAATAATTCGTAAAATAGTATGGTAAAGTTACCCAAAGTGTAATCCTTCGCCAAAACAATTCTCCCGTAATAAAAGGATTTATTCTAAAAAGGATTAGCCTTTCCTAAACTTGATTTCAAATTCATCTCATTTTAAATTAAATAAAGAGCAAGCTCATGTATATTCAAAGCAGATCTTCAAACTACAAAAACCTTTCTTTCAACTACAATATAACCAAGTTAATTCACCGCATAGTAAATTAATCACCGTAAATGTATACCACCCAGGTAATATGTAATACAAATTCGACTTCGTTGTTCTCCAATTACGCGATCCGAAACCTAATATCACATCAATAGATCGAAGTTGAATTACACGAAGCTCGACGACAAGTACCAAATAACGTGGTTAATAACTCACGTGAACAATTTATGTTGAACGCAGCCTTCTTGTGAACTGTCGTGAAACAGTAAAGTTTCATGATGACACATTTACGCGAACTATTAGCTAATAGTTACGTTAGATTATACGGGATGATATTAATCTATCTAGAGATTTCGCTTAAAGAGATAATAATGGCCATTAATTTATATAAGAGCTAGATTTGAGTTTAAAAACGATTAATTTTATGTTCAGTTTTCCCTTAAATGAGCGTTATTTCGTATATAATTTATTGTTTAATTAAACATAATTATCTGGGAGAAATAGTAATAATAAGCACATGTTGTTAGAAAAAGAACTTTCGTCTCACGTTAGACAAAAAAAATATTTCACGACCTATAAAATAGTATATTTTATGTACGATTTCATTATAATCAATTGTTTATAACATTGTTTAGCGTGCATAAAATAACAGTTTATGCACTAGTGCATAATGATAAAGCGAAACCACAATTAAAATTAATTATTTTATTTTATTTATGAACAACAATTTAATTAAATGAAAATTTTACAAATTACAATAAGGAATACATTTTACAGACTCTTGACAAACTGACATTAAATTACGTACAAAATAATATACCTAAGTAATATTAATAACTTTTATGTTAAATAAAATAACTAAATACCAACCTTATCTAATTGTTTAGGGATAAAACCACAAAATTTGGTAATACCTTCGTTTAAATTAATATTGTAGATTGTAGCATACAACGTCAAATACTTGGCCTATCTGGATATCTTATACGACGGGAGATCAATACTTACAATATTGTATTTTCAATATTTTCCTTTATTTGACATAATCAGGAAAAGTGATTATTTTTTTCTTTCATTACTAGACCAAAAATAAGAATTTTTAAAAAATGTCATTTTGTGTTCTTCAATATTTGTCAAATAAATAATTAATAAGCAACTTTGTAAAAATGCACTAATACTATCAAATTTTTTGTCAACGCGATTATGTCAAATAAAAATGACATTCTAGGCAATATAAAAATTGATTATAATGAAGTTGTACATAAAATATTGTATGTAACTCGTACATAATCGGACTTTATAGACTCGCCTTCTTTATTAGCCTCGTTCGCTGCGCTCACTCTGCCATAAACAACGGCTCTTCAATAAAGTCCTAGATTATGCACTTGTTACATAAATATCTATTATGCACAGTCATATAATTTGATAGTTACACATGAATTTCTTTGACATACATATACCAATACGTCAGTTTATAGCCCATAAACCACTTTGTAGATAAGAATTTTCTAGAAAATAATGAATTTACTGAAATTTTTAAAATTCCTCACTACTGCGCAAGAAGAAAATTGAGTTTTTTCCGCATGTCGTAAAAAAATAATTTTTGGTTAGTTAAATGGTACATTTTTTGATTTTTTAGGCCCAGAAAGCTATGGTTAAGCAATGTCTTTGAGATTTAATGCTTTTGAATGGTTTCCAACAAAATTTAAAAATAATAAACAAATTCTAAAGACATCTGAATCAGGTAAAACTTACAAGTTCTTTCTTTATTAAAGTCGATGAAAGAATTGTATGCTACCGTGATCTCACGTATTCAGTATTTGTAGGTCTCTAGCGCTGTTCAGAATTCTTCAACGTTCTCGTTTCGCTTTAAAACGTCCCATTTTTCTTTTATTGCTTTTTCTCTTGTTATTCAGCCCGCAGAATTGCAAGTTTCAAATAACGAATACTTGTAAATGTTTATGATTTCGCTGTGAAAAGTCATCTATACTTTTCATATGCATTTTATCGAACTGAGTAGTTATTGCATTTCAACGTATGAAAGGTTGCAATTTTTCTATGTAATAAAGAAGGAATCATTCGTGCTCTACTTGTACATATATTGCAGTTTTGCAATAATATTCTTAATAGAAAATGCTGAGAAGTCAGCGATATATTCATAAAGGAAACGATGTATCCGAGTCGTTCCATTGCTGCTCAGTTTATTCTTCGAACGCTGGGAAAAACACTCCAGACTGCAGCCATTGTCAGAGACAAAAGTTTTCACCACGAATTTACATACGAGTACACACACAAAACAGTGAAATAAACTACCTAATCTGAAATGCTTTCTAGTTTTTCAAACATGCTGTGCGGTAACTGTCACCTCTGATTGCACGAACACAACAAGGGAGACTATTTCCCACATATTAAGTAAATCATTTGCTTCAATTGTTTTTATTCTGACCAATGACGTACATAAGATATCGGCTAAAATTGTAAAAATGCTCTAGGGATTGTTCAAGTGAAATTAAAAGTGTCAAATGATTTTTTGTGACAACTTCTTAAGATGAAATAAAAGAAAAATCAAATATAACGCCAAAAATAAAGTTACGTCAAAAATCTTAGTTTGGAACCAATTACAAATGAACGTGTGAAACGAAAGAAACTAAAATTTAAAATTTTGACACTCAGAGATAAGTAAAAAAATCTGACGTGGACACCACATGACTTCCTTGTACGCCTTGTGTGTTCATACTTTTCTTAATAACTAAAATGTAAAATAATATTAAAAATTTTTTTAACTTATTATACTAGTATACTCACGAATATATTTTAGTCATTTTATTTAAACTGCAGAAGAAGATATAAAGCATATTTTACTATTGTCACTGTCATGTCATAATCATTTAAATTTTACGTAGTAACAAATGTTAATCGATCATGGACTACAAGATACCGAAATACTATAAATTATAAATATATACTTTAATTATTTTTAAATGATAGCAGATACAAAAATATTTATAAAATACCGATTGTAGGTAATAATCACATAATCTTTCATTTAAAATAAAAAAAATTGTCTAAAATTAAATATTTATCGAAATATTTTTAAAAAGTACTACTTCCGGTTTGTAGACTAAAACCAAAAATAGGAGGTGCACAACTAGATGCTATAACAGTCCTAAATACAAAATTTCAACTTTCTACGTCTAACCGTATTTGAGTTATGCGACACACATACGTCCGTCCGTACGTACGTACAGACGTCACGTCGAAACTAGTCATAATGGATTCAGAAAAGGTCAAAACGGATATTTCCGTCAAAATCTGAGAACCGAAAATTTTCGCGATTACAATACTTCCTTACTTCGTACAAGGAAGTAAAAATACACGCCAAAGTAAACAACCGTTTCAGCACAAAAAATTAGTCTTGATTTTTAAAACACAAAAACCACGAATAATGATTCTAATCGGACTGCAGCAGTGTCAAATTTTGCTTACTCCGGCATTAGAAAACATTTAATAATAAAAATATTAGGAAACTCTAGCTTAAGTTCGATTACTGCCTAGTTTGTGTCTGTTTATTTGGGAAACAGTCTAATAAAATATATCTCGGTCTCATTATTAAATTATTTCTTAAGATTGTTGCTTATAGGTAACATTCCTCGACAAATTGAATGATAAAATCCCTCGCCTTCAGCTCGGGACTTTGATCATGTTATTTGTCTCGAAATGCTACCAAGTACCTAACAATCTTTTGAAATAAATTTTTACAGCAAAATAATGATCTCTTGATATACGAGTATTACTATTGACTATCGCATGACACAAATAACAGTCAATGGAAAAAGTGATAACAATAATATTACCGGAAACATCACTGTCATTATGTCAGTTTGATATTACCTAAATGAAAAATTGGTTAAATTGTAATTTTAAGTATAAATTAGTAATTAATAAGGTAAATAATACTTATTTATTAATGTTAAATACAGATTTAGTAAATATTTCAAGTTTATATTGTAAAAAGAATTCAAAAATAGAGCGGCGGTGTCATTGATATTTTCTTCCGAATATGCACTCTTGCATTAATTCATGTCCAGGAAATTTGTTATCCTGCATTCCAACAACGTAATTAGCTCTCGTGTACCACTCGAGCTAATTGAAAGCACTCAAAAAAATTCCGGAAATAATTAATGCACATGTGTATTATTAGTGAAAATAAAATTTGAATTAACTGTTTTAACTGACCCAAGTGGTAACCAAATTTATTGCTGTCGAAAGTAGTAAATGATAAAATTATTAAATTTATTTATTTGATATATTTGTCAAAATAAATATGTCAGTACCTATATAAATTTTGTAATTACACTGAGATTGAGATTAAAAATTGTGGAATTAAAATTTCATCTCTAAATTTGAAAATGAAATAATTTCTTACTCGTCGTTAGATGTCAGGATCAAAGACCTTGTCGACCATGTATTAAATTCGCATTTAAAAACAGACGCAATCTCGTTGAGTACACTTGAAACCGTTAAAAAATAATAAAAGTATGACATGATATGTCCACACCATTGCAAAAAATCTTCAATAGAACGCAAACATAGAAAATTGAGTTTCAATGGAATAATTGCATATTTAAATTGGATTCTGAATTGATAGTTTAAAAGGGCAGATATTTAATGCAATTTTTAAACGTTTTTACCTCTCGCCTCATATTCTATAAGAGAGGTATTGTAATGGGTCAAAATTTTCGAGTATGAGTTTTTGGTGGATAAGCACGTTTCAGGGTCTCTAGAATACGAATTTACTATTTTCATGATGATGTCTGTGTGTGTGTATGTGTGTTTGTATGAATGTATGGACTGGCGATTTTTCGTCCACGATAACTGAAAAAGTATCAAACCTTTAAAAACCAAATTTCATATTTAAGGTTTTAATAAGAATCTTAACACCGGATAACATTTTGGTAGAAATCCGCAAACCGGAAGTAGTACTTTTTGAAGCTTGATAAAGTTTTCCTTAAATATATTGTTACATTATTTATTTATGACAATTTTTGCAATTAAAAATAAAAGAAAATATAATTATCTATGGGTACAGTTAATTATAAATACAATTTGCTGAATCTGGTAGTATTTAACAATAAAATAAAGTACAATTAATATTGTATCTTGTTGTCCATGATTTGAAATTTGTTTCTACATAAAATTTGAATGATTATGACAGTGACAGTACAGTTGACATCTTTTGCTTGCATCTTGGTTTACATTATCGTTTACATCTTACATGAACATGAAACTATTAAAATGTAAGTAAAACTATTTATTAGATTAATCTCGAGATTAATAGAATAAGCAGAATTAGGCGAGAGGTCGTGTACTGGCCACAGCAGATTTTTTTACAGAGTCTTCGCGAAACTGTCATCTACGAGTATAACAGAATCATGTTGACATTAATTAATTCTTATAAATATCTAATTTAACTTGTCTGGATTGGGTATGTGGAACGAATGTCGAATGAAAGTTTAACAAACGAATATAATATTATACAGGTGGCGCGCGTAAGACTATCCACCCCGAATAAGTTGGGAACGGATTGTGATAGGCATACTCAGTTTACGCTATATGTTTTAGCATCTAGGGGGCACATTTTACAAATATTTTTGATTTTTTTAAATCACTCATCTCACCTCCACAACTCTCAATTTTAAAATCTTAAATGGCAATATATCCTTTGTGGCATATAAAATGACAGCTCTTGAAAAATGCTACACAGTCATCTAAATAAAATTGATATTTGAATAAACCGTTTTAAAATTAGCAAAAATAATTTATAATATTTTTATATTTATTAAATGCATAGTGCTATGAAAATGACCAGAAAACAAAAAAAAGAACAATGACACCTAATAATATGTTTCATAGTTTGCATATTATGACAGTTATCAGTTACTATTATTATTGTTTCGGATTACGAATTACGAACAAAAAGAATTTTTCAGAAATTCAAAAAAATTTGGTTATGTTAAAACATCATCAGTAACATGAAATAGTGGCTTTACATAATGAGCGAGGAAAGTGATTGATATCGTGTGAGTGAGAATGTTGATGCACGAGGATTTCCGAGTTTAAACTGTGGCGATAAGACCTGATCGATAACATATCGCACGGTTTGTGATGTGTGATATTGTTTATTTTTGTAGCTAGGTAACTGTATGGAAACTGTTAGTATCGTATGTTCGTGGGAACAATGTTTTATTAAGGTATTTTGAAATATATTTTTGAAAAATTCTGTTTGATCCTTAATAAGCACATTATGATACACTTTGCATAATACAGGTTGTTTTATAACTTCAGGTACATACGTTAAGGGTATATGTTGTTTAATAAGCTGATTACGAATAAAAAAATTTTTTTCTTAAAATCGCAAAATTAATTTCCATGAGAAATGGATTTGTCGACTGGTAGAATAATGAAACGTTGGTTTCTTAGTTAAATAAAACTCAATTGACTGCATTCCCGATTATTCTATTCTTCATTAATTTCCATGTTTCCCAGTCAAAAATTTTTCGTTGCCACTGCCACTGGGTGAAGTAATTATTGTTTCATTAAAAATAATTAAATTTCGTTTGTTATTTTACTAGTATTATGTAATTTAAGATGTTCATTACCTACTTCTATTGTTTTATTTAATAGGAAAACGAATCCAGTGCAGTACTACAAAAAATGTTTTAGGTAAACAACCCTCAATTTTTCGAATTTTAAAAATATTCTTTTAGATTCGTAATCAGCATAAACATATACCATTAACGTATGTACTCGAAGTTATGAAACAGCCTGTATAATAATTGTAGATAAAATTTAATTATTATGAAAACGCATCTTGAAAAATATACAATTTAAAATATACGAGTGCGAGTGTATTTCTTTTTGAAATGCAGTCCTTGCGCCTTGCTCGCTAGAAGTTTCCATCGGGACCGAGCGGCGACCTGACACAACGGTTACGACCCGGTAACTGGGTCACCGAGGTTCAAACTCCGGTGATGCCGGAGCACTACAAGCGCTAAATATTTTATGCAAAATGCAAAAAGTTTTAATGTCTATATCTGAAATAAATAATATTCATGTTTGAACTTGAAATTTGAATTTTCAGCGGAGTATTCTAGAAATTATGTACTTACCTATACCTTGTAAAAGCATTTCTAATTTTAATATGAACATTCTATCTCTACGTTCAGAACAGAAGTAAAAGTTAGGTAATAGTCATGTTTGTATAATTATAAGCGGATAATCGGGTGTCATACATATTTTAATTTAACTCCAGAAAAAGCTCCTCTGTAATCCTAGGTTCTCGTGAGTTGACGGCTGGTTACCGCACACACGGTATAGTATATTCAGCTCGAGTAGAAAGTTTGTGAGACGAGCCGTAGGCGAGTTTCACGGTTCCACGAGAGCTGAATAGCTATTCCCAACGTGTTGCAGACTATACTTTATCTACGACTATAATTTTAATTTCATTAAAAACATATCCTAAAACTATTAAAATAAAAATATCTGTACCTATTTATAAAATAATATTCTACATAAAATTAAGAAATTAATAAATCTAAACGTATTTTAAAGCTACCCACCAACCAAGAACATTGAATAAATTTAAATTATTATAACTCGCCATATTTCATTCCATCACTAATGACGGAATGAATCCATTTCGTAACAAGTGATAGAATATAATCATTACATAATTTAAAATTATGTAAGAATGATGTAACATTCTATAACAGTCGTATAGAAAATATATTATCTATACCTATCGATAACTAAAATGGGCAATAAATAAATATGTATCTTACATAATTATGTTTTCTCACGACCATATTAGGTATACGAAACTAACAGTTTCCGTACTGTTACCTAGCTACGAAAATAAATAATATCAAATATCCCTTTAACCCGTTCGATATGTTATCGAACAGATCATATAGCCACAGTTTAAATTTGTGTTTCACCTTTTGGTAGGCGTGTGGTGTCTTTCTGATATTTGATAATTTTTTTCTGTGATTATGAATTTCGTGATATTGAAGTAGTAGGTACTTTTGCTGTATTTGGTATAATTTAAAAATTTAAATAGAATTTATATTCTTGTTAATGCAGCGTTTCTCAATTTGTGGGACTAGGATTGATATGATTTTTGGTTAAATTAAACTGGCAAACTGAATTTTACTTTGTAAAGTCAATAATACTATACTACTGCTGCTGCTTCAAATAGAAGCTTTTTTGATTGTCAGAAATAAGAAAACCTTTCTATTGGAAAATGTTATGCAACCCTTTTTATCTTAAAGCTTCTAAAAATATTTACTATATTTTTATACATGAATAATTATTGCTGTAAGGCATCTTTAAATTAAAAATGTAAAATATGCAAACATCCTATTCGCATAGGAATTGAAATTTTAATAATAAAACAATAAAAATATGAAATATAGTTTTTAAAATCAATATCCTCTTTCCTCTTCATTCCTGAGCTAGAGTTTTATTGCCTTTTAGAAACGGTTAAATTTATGGTCTATCGTATTATGGGATATTGACTGCAGGGCCGTATTTAGAAAAAACTCTTACCAGAAAAACAAAATTATAAATGCCGCCAGTACGAAAGAATTTCAGACCGAGCAATAAGCTCATAATTTACAAAATTTAGTGAGATGCATTTTATTTTTTATTTTTATACTTACTAAGAATTATGATTGTAGAATTTCTTTAATAAATAGTAGAGATTTATAAAATTGAGAGTATGGATTTTCAAATTTCGAAATAGATACGATTTTTTATTGCTTATAAACTGATGGTAAAAAAACGGAACACTTGAACTCTATTAAAACTCTATTGATCGTCCAAATTGATCAAAAACACGCCTAGTTATGACGGTTTGAAAATTGCCAAAAATTGGCGAATTTCAAGTGTTTTGTCGCCAATTTATATTTCGGGATTTGAACCTCTATGGGTTATGACATGTCCCTAGGGTGACCTAATAGCACACACACAGTATTTACTTACACTTACACTTTTACTTTGCCACGTAGTCAACCCGGCTCAAGCCCTTGTTATCTCATTTAATTACGAATGAAAAAAGAACTTTACAAAAATTAAAAATTGGTTTTTGTTCACCAGAAATTAAATCATAAAAAATCTGACGTGGCCATCACACAACCTTCCGCCATATCTAGACTTTAAAAAGAAATGTATACGTACAATCCGGTGCCCATTTAAAATATACAAATAAAAATCTAAAATATTCAAACACATAAATTAGTATCACCTGAATCAAAAGATTCATTCACACGAAAACTCTTCTGTGTTGAAGCAATCCTCCGTTTAGTTACTACATTTAATAGCTTACTTATATAGCGCTAGTATGCCAACTTGTCACCCGTCTCATCTGTCAATATTTTTTATGCAGAAACAAAAATCAACCGAACATGGATTACAAGATTTCAACGTTTTATTTGATAAATTTATTTTTTAAATTTTACTGCAGTTCTTTAATGCTACCAGATAAAGACAATTTTTTTATAACGTAAATTGCAAATAACTTTTCCTCTTATTCTTATTACTAATAAATACTATATTTATCCAAATTTATAGAAATTTTTGACACTTAATCTTTTCAATATTCAAAAAATATTACTTCCGGTGAAGATATTTGTACCAAAATCTAATGAGCTCTTCCTATTCGTATACAATTGTAAAATACCAAATATCAAAATTTTTGGGTAATTCGTATTTGAGTTATCCGATAGACGGCATCGGCCCGGACCACACACATACACACACACACACACACACACACACACACACACACACACACACACACACACACACTGGATTGAACAGTTTTATAAATATGAATATTTTTTGACAGATGGTTTAACCAATCATATTGCATAATGATGACGTCAAATGACGTAATGCAACCAATAGAATTGAAAATGTAAAATGATGTATCTGACAACATAATTTTGTAGATTAGGTTTTATTTTGTTACGTCAGTAACAAAAAAATAATTAATTTGTCACATGAAACGTCAAAAATGTTTAGCAAAATGAGTCGTTTTGGTAGTATTTTTAACAAGAAAAATATTCTTCCTAAATACCATTCGAGATAATAATTTTAAGAGAGAATTTTTGTCTATTCCACGGCAACTTATTGCAATTTCACTCCACAAAACATCATCTGACAATTCCCCTCAACTTCGTTTCGGGAAATTGATAGATGATGTTTTGTGTCGTGAAATTGTTTGAAATAAGTTGCCGTGGAAACGACAAAACAATTCTCAAAAAATTATCATCTCTTATGGTATTACCCCTGAAAATTTGTTTAAATAATTAAGTTACAAATTTCATATTTTTATTATATATTCTAAACCACTTAAGGAATAGATATGTATGGATAAAATTTCAAATAGTTGATTCATATTAGCTCAAAAAAAAATTAAACAATGAATCTCATATGAGATCGCTGGGCGTTAATGGGTTAAAAACGGTAACGTCCTCTTGCGAGTAAAATGTGAATTAAGTGTGTGTGTCGTCACTATATTGGTGTCTAAATATGCGGGGTCTGGGTTTGACTGGTCTGGCGTAGAAGAAATCAATGTAAGAAGAAAGCGATGTTCAAAAATTCTGGTGTTGAGTACGTCCGTGATTATAATATTCTAGATTTGCATGGTCGGGTGCTGAAGGCAGCGATGTTGGATCAAGCGATGTTTAAATGTTCTGGTTCATACATTGCAGTCTAGATTTGAATGGTCTAGGTATGACTGGTCTGGCGTTGAGGCTAGCGATATTACACTGAAGCGGTGTTTCAAAATTCTGGTGATACGTGTGTTCTAGTGATGGGTCTTTCGTTCATTTTTAGTGAGTCAGTTCATTTCGCTCCGCTCAGTAAAGTGAGTCGTTCACACTGAGTCGTTCATTTGAACGACTCTGTAAAACAGCACTGTGCGTTTCAAATGACACCGTGCTACCGTGCTAGTGTGCTGCTCAGCTGAGCTGCTTTGCTCATGTGCTCATGCTCACAGCACTGTGCGCTCGCCTTGTGTGCATGTGCGATGCGCAGCGATGTGGCATGTGCCAAACTGCATGAACCTAGCATTTTAGTTAGTTGATAGTTGTGTTCTCGTCTTGATTACTCGTTGCTGCAAACAATAGATTATTGAACGTTGCTTATTGTAGTTGTATATGTATATTGACAATGGAAAATAAACAAAATAAAAATTCTGCAAAAAGGAGTACCTATTGTCTGGCAACATTTTGAAGAATGTTCAACAAATTTAGCAAAATGTTACTATTACTTTTACATTAATGTATTTTTTGCATTTACTTTCCAGTCCTACATTGTTTCCACTTCCCATATTGTTGATTATTTTCATTGTTGTCCGTACAACAGAAACGCCACGCTTCTCAGAATACACAGCACTCAGCACCGTGCGCTGTATGTATGTTTCGTTCGTTTCGTTCATTCCACTTGCACTCGTTCGTCTTTCTGCGTTCAGCGAGCGGAGCGGTGAGCGGAGGCTAAATAGTAGCACGGAGCTAGTGTGAACTGGTGTGCCGTGCTGAACGAACTAAAGAGTCGTTCGTTCACGGCACACTAAAATGAGTCGTTCATTTTGAACGACTCGTTCATGAACGACCCATCACTTGTGTTCCCTAAAAATTACAAGAATGTTCGTTGTGATTTCAACAATGTAAATAAACCATAGTACAATCGTTTGATTACAAAAGTGTAAAAATAATATTGACGACAATGGATTGATTATGAAAATCAGGTTGAGGATAGAAACAATTTCTTTTTGTGTCAATAATCAATAATATCGTTACTATAAAGTTTAAACAATTTCTTTTGCGGCTTCTGCGCATAAATAAATTTACTAGAGTTTTCAAGCACTTTTAGAAATAACATTGAAAAAGTTGAATTTCTAATGTGGGGTGCTATCTAAATGGACGTGCTCCCTTAGGTCACACATCTTTTATAAAAACCCAAATTCTAATCTAAACCTACTGAATTTGAACTTATGCTTAACAAACTCAAGATGTATAGTTGGACCATTGTGCAGCGTTACAAATTTACTGATGGGTACTATTTGAATTTTACGTAACATATGCATGATATTCTATGAGAAAATTTTGCATGTATCTTATATGTATTTCGTACGTAACATACCTACATAACTTCGAAATATCTGTGAGCTTTTTTGCTATCTGCTATGTATCATACATGTGTGTTTGCTGGGAAAATATCGTTTATATCTTCTTCTATGAGGCGCCGTTTGGTGCATAATTATTACCAACAAATATAGAGACATTTGACTATTTACTAGTCAAATTATGTGCAAATATAATGACATTGTATTAAATACACTATATTATTTGTACGTACGACATAAAAATATGTTATTTTATTTTAACTTATTTTATTTAACTTTTGTCACTTATATAAATAGTATTTAACAAATATATAAGAAATATTTTACGTATACAAACTTGGTTCAACCGAAATATAAAATGTGGCTAATTCGTGCTCATCCACTAAAAACTCACTACCCGATTTTTTGCATGATTCCAATACCTTAAGGTATTCCTTTACAGGTAAGCGGAAGGTAAAAACGAGAAAAATAGCTGATTTCAAAGTTATTTTTTCCCAAAATCATAAGTTAAAGAAGAAAAATGAGAACAGAGAGACCTTTTAACATCTTTTGGTAACATGTTCATTATGTTGTAAATTTTTTAAAAATCCTTTAAATATTAAATGTTCATAGGACGCACACATCTCTATTTTGCTATAAATTTAAGTACCAGACTGGCCCCTTAACATCAAAATTTATCAAAATTTCAACGTCTAAAAAATCACGATACTTTCCTTAAATAGGGGAAAATAATAATTAAAAAATGCGTAAAACGTAGGTACGGTAGATCAAAAAAGAAAATTAATGATTTTCGTGCGACCTTGGTTGCCTGATACTGATAGATTATTTGTTAATATATTTTCCTAGAAATTTATAATATCCCGATGGAATTTTCCTTCCTTACTCGTGACCTTCACATGAACCTCAGGTGATAATGTAACACCTCTAGTGGGCGTAAATTAAGACAGAATTATGTAATTCCGCTAACGAGCAAGGGAGATGAAAGATCAGACATTTGACCATCTTAAAATTAATTGAGGTTCTAACGTTACACACACCACGTTACACCACATATTATGTAACTTTATTAAGGCGATCATAAATTTCACATTTCCTTAGAAAAGAGGATTAAATTAAGGGTTGAACTATACTATATATCATTGATATTTTTGAAATAATTTCGTCAAAATTGAATAAAATATTGTATAAGAATGTATCTCACTTGGTGTATAAATATCTATTATTTGCGGGGGTAGTCCACAAGAATATAGTATATTGTACAACAAGAGTGGATGTGATGTCTATATCGCACGAGAACGAGTTTGCAGTCACGACCCCATAAGGGGAGTGCGATATAGGCAATCCACTCGAGTTGTACAGTACAGCCTATTTTTCTACGATCAAATAACGAAATATAGTTTTTGCAATATATGCACTCAATATGATACCAAAAATTATTTAAAAATAGGGTTACATCAATTATTTTTTGACATACCTATTAAAAACTTTAAAACTCTTAATTTTATTCGCTCTTTTTACAATAAAATCATGCTTTTAAACATAATTAATTATTAAATAACAGTTGATTTACTGTTTTTAATAATTATTTGTCATGATAAAAACATAATTTACAAGCATTAATAATGTTTTGACGTATTTGACCTTGAATTTCATATCCACATCGGGTATGGATATGACATCCCTATCCATACATGATAGTATGAACAAATGTTGCCAATATCCAGTAGGGAGTACAAAAAATAATTATTTCATTTTTTAATTGAGTTATAGTTGATTCTGTGAAAATCTCTAGTTGCTACAGATTTATAAAATTGTGAATATTAAACAAAATCGCAACGAAATTTATAATCATATGAACATTTTAATATTTGTCAATAAACATTGCTATGATTTGTTCAATATTTAAAGATTTACAAATTTGTAAAACTTATAGATTTGCACAGAATCCCACCATTATTTTCAAACATTACATCCCCTTAAAAATCCTGCGACTATATACATTAGCCTTGATGATACCTGAGTAAATACCAATAATTGTAAAGTAAAGTATAATTGTTTAATTCCTAATGGCAGTAATTTGGCGGCATCACTGGGGAATACGAACTACACTCGTTGAATTAGGACAAGAGGTCAACTTGGTCCGCGAGGCTTTTAAAGAAATGACCTACAGCTGACAAGTATAAGTGCGTGATCCTCATTTCCAATCCTGGGATCTCCGAGGATCAGAGAAGTTGTGGCGGTGTTATCCTCAGTTTAGTTTTTATATTTTCATTGTATTTTGTTGGGGGAAGTGACAATAATACGAATTATTTCATGAAAGACGATTTACAGAAGAGAAGAGATGTAAGTGGATGTGGTAGCTTCACAGATTATAACATGTGAGAGAGAATAAATTGATATCATGTTGTCACCTTTAAGTAATATTCACTAAGCAATATTTCTTTGAGCACTGTAACATTTCTTGCAAAAATCTTAAAATATAGTGCGGAAGTTACAAAGTATACAACGCGTAAAAGAAAAAATTACATTTAACAATATTTCTTTAAACTTTTTCCTTCATCTTTTCCCTATAAAGAATAGTTATTTGTTATTATATTTATATATAATATAATTATCAATGGGTACAAATAATTTTAAATACTATTTACCCAATCTGGTAGTATTTAATAATAAAATAAATTCCAACTAATATTCTACTTTTTTGAAATTCCAGTATTTTGTTGTCTATGATCATCATGAAATTTGTTTCTACACAAAATTTGAATTGTTATTTATGTCAGTGACAGAACAGTTGACATCTTTTGCATCTTGGTTTACATTATCGTTTACATATTACCTACATGAAAATAAAACTATTAAAATGTAAATATTATTTATTTTCTTAGTGGAATAAGCTGAATTAGGCGAGAGGTCATGTGCTGGCCACGTCAGATTTTTTTAAAATACAACTTGAATTGATATGAATTTTCTTGATTATAGTTAAACTTCAACAGTTTTTACTGAATTTCTAGAATTCTCTCGATTTTACTCTTTTTTTTTCATTCCACTCTTTTCCTCACTACTAGCGCTGCCTGAAACCAGCCGGAACCTCGTACTTTGCCGCATCCTAGCAACGCAATGTCATTTTTGAAGTTGAAAAATACTGTAAAAGTGTTTTCGTTGCGAGTAAACTGTCAGATTATTATTGACTTCAAGATAATGTTTTTATAAACATTTAATAGAGAAAGAATGGATCTACAGATGTGTTAAAATTTTAAAAATTAATTTCTATCATGAGATATAACCGAGTAAAGTTTGCATAAAATAGGAAATTTTTTTAATTTTCCGGAATTTTTATATTGATGTACAATTTTTTAATCAAAATTTTAAAAAGGCACATCTGTAGATGATTCCCGGAAATTTCATCGCGGGAAAATTCATCGCGGAAAGTTCATCGCGGAAAGTTAATCGCAGGAAAATTCATCGCGGGGAAAATTCATCGCGAGGTAAATTAATCGCAGGAAAGTTCATCGCGGGAAAGTTCATCGCGGGATAAATTCATCGCGAGGTAAATTCATCGCGGGCAAGTTCATCGCGGGAAAGTTCATCGCGGGGAAAATTCATCGCGAGGTAAATTAATCGCGGGAAAGTTAATCGCAGACAAGTTCATCGCGGAGAAAATTCATCGCGAGGTAAATTAATCACGGGAAAGATCATCGCGAAATAAATTCATCGCGAGGTAACTTAATTACGTAAAAGTTCATCGCGATGATAATTAATCGCCAAAAAATTAATTTCAGACATATTCATGATCTGTAAATTCTTCTTTGCAGACAAATAAATCACAATGTTGCGTGTTATTAACAACAGTTGCATAAGCGCAGAAGTGCACATTTGAAAAGCACGATGGTTTTAGGGATTGTAGGTACGACAGTTTTTCTACAATATTTTTTGAATTTTTTAAAACTAGAAAATATTTCTGCCTAACATTTTTCTGAACTTAACCCCATCATACTCTAAGAGTATTTTTAACAATATTTTTTGCATTTTTTAAAACTAGAAAATATTCTTGCCTAACATTTTTCTGAACTTAACCCCATCATACTCGAAGAGTATTTTTAACAAGATTTTTTGAATTTTTTAAAACTAGAAAATATTCTTGTCTAACATCATACTCGAGGAGTATTTTTATCAAGGTTTTTTGAATTTTTCAAAACTACAAAATATTCTTGCCTAACATTTTTCTGAACATAACCCCAACATACTCGAAGAGTAGGTATTTTTAACAAGATTTTTTGAATTTTTTAAAACTAGAAAATATTTTTGCCTAACATTTTTCTGAACTTAACTTACTCGAAGAGTAAATGCCACACCACCGAAAACCACAGCGTATAAAAGTTCCCGCACCACAATGTCCAGCTACCCATATACCAATTTTCACACTTCGATTTGCACATTTGTACCCAAACTAATCAATACTAACAAAACCCTAATTGAGTCCAACAGATCTCCGTTTTTTAAAAATAAACTAATCAATACTAACAAAACCCTAATTGAGTCCAACAGAACTCCGTTTTTTTAAAATAAACTAATCAATACTAACAAAACCCTAATTGAGTTCAAAAGAACTCCGTTTTTTTTAAAAATAAACTAATCAATACTAACAAAACCCTAATTGAGTCCAACAGAACTCCGTTTTTTTGACATAAACTAATCAATACTAACAAAACCCTAATTGAGTCCAACAGAACTCCGTTTTTTTGACATAAACTAATCAATACTAACAAAACCCTAATTGAGTCCAACAGAACTCCGTTTTTTTGACTTAAACTAATCAATACTAACAAAACCCTAATTGAGTCCAACAGAACTCCGTTTTTTTGACTTAAACTAATCAATACTAACAAAACCCTAATTGAGTCCAACAGAACTCCGTTTTTTTGTCATAAACTAATCAATACTAACAAAACCCTAATTGAGTGCAACAGAACTCCGTTTTTTTGACATAAACTAATCAATACTAACAAAACCCTAATTGAGTCCAACAGAACTCCGTTTTTTTGACATAAACTAATCAATACTAACAAAACCCAAATTGAGTCCAACAGAACATTGTTACACCAGTTGGGTATACCTGAGGCCTGAGGTATTAAATATATTCAGGTGTTATTGAGTTTATATATCTTTCTTCGAAATTTGCAGTATTACACTTTTGTTTCTTAGCTATTGATGTTGTGAACGAATGGTAAATGACTTTTTAATCCTATTATAGAAATTGTAAGCCAAAGAACACCTGCAAACGTTAGAATTTTATGAACTTTCTTCAAGTGCAGTTTGTAAGGGAAAATATTAAATTTCATATTATAAAATAATTCGTGATCAATAAGGATTAACATAACACAACATACTATTCCACATTACTACAATAAATATATTCGCGATGAATTTTCTCCGCGATGAACTTTCTCGCGATTAATTTACCTTGCGATGAATTTTCCCCGCGATGAATTTTCCCCGCGATGAACATTCCCGCGATGAACTTTCTCGCGATTAATTTACCTCGCGATTAATTTTCCCCGCGATGAACTTTCCCGCGATTAACTTGACCGCGATGAATTTACCTCGCGATGAATTTATCCCGCGATGAACTTTCCCGCGATGAACTTTCCTGCGATTAATTTACCTCGCGATGAATTTTCCCCGCGATAAATTTCCTGCGATGAATTTTCCTGCGATGAATTTTCCTGCGATGAATTGTCTGGACACGCTGTAGATTCATTCTTTCTCTATTAAATCCTTGTTGAAATACAATTTTACCGTTCTTGTACTGGCCACAAAATACTCGCTGGATTTTAGGTAGTAGACGGGTTTCTTCAATTCATTTTCGCATCCATATAAAAATAATAAAATAAAATAAGTCGACGAGCCCATTCGCTTGAAACCCTATTACACACTCCCCTCTTTAATTATTGGTATTTTCCGTTATAAAACATTCATTCCAATCAGTTTTTTCTCTCCACAAATCATTTTATTTCCTGTATTAATCTCTAGCATCGATACAAATCCAATCCATCGTCAATTCTCTTCTCTCTCGTTCTGTGTCAGTTTGGATTGAAACCGAACATTCGTTGTTTCAGCGTCTGTGTTATAAAAGTCACAATGGATCCCGACGCACATATTTCGCGTTTTTCTCGGAATATACGACCAGGTTTAAAGGAACGAAACGTTTAGGGGGTCTCTAGAGATGACGGAGTATATTTTGTAAAGTACTGCCCACAAAATCCATGGTATGACGGTATAGAATAGAAGGATACTACAAACATTGTAGTAACCCATACCTAAAAATCTTTATTTCAAAAATTTAAAAGTATGGTTATGGTTATTTATTAAACCTTCATATTTAGAAACCTACGTTAATAGTGCTTCAAACCGGACTAAACAACTTTATTATTTTGTCCCAAATATATTTTTGTTTTCCTAAATTCACATCTAAGTTTTCAATTAGATGCCAACAAAATTATTTCGAGAAAATACACTAACATTTTTTAAATTGCTATATTAAATTGTGGCTAAACCAGGCCCCCCTGAAAAATTAAAATTAAAATATTTGATAGAAAAATGTTTGTAGAATCGAATGCTTCAAACCGAAAGTTGTTTTTTCTATTCCTTCGCAAGTTACAGCCGTTTTCGTGTCGGGAAACAAAGTTAAGGCATGATTTAATTATTAGCTTCGTTCTACAAAAATATGTTTTCTCGTTTTTCTCGTAAACTATTAGTTCTATGTGAAAAAGTGATGGCATCTTTTTGTATGAAATTTTATAAGCTACAATATTACACCTAATAACAATATTTACCGTAAAATTTAAAGTTACCGAGTTTTTTTGAAAAACAATTTTTTTCAATATGGCGGCTCGAGCTCACTTTCTGCTGCTCGGAACTCATCGGAATCTTGAATGTTTGAATGTTACATATTTTTTTATAACTGCAAATTTTCAGAAGTCTCTTACTTTTTTAATTTATTTTATGCCATTTTCCTGGACTACTAGGTTATTATTTGAAAATATTATATCCCTGTAAATCCGTACCTACTGCTACTGCAATGGTATATTTAATTTTGCAACAAAATTTATACGTATAAAATTTTGTAAAAAAGCGTAAAGCAAACATATTTCGATTGCAAAATATCAATTTCAGCTACAATAAACGCAATCACGGTACAAATTGTGTCTTTACTTTCCTCTGCAACTTTCAATATAACATCTTAGCTCCATAATTAAATTCTACGTACGTTTGAGCACTTCTCGGCTGATGCTGATGTTAATGAACATTGAAAATTGTCAGATTGTGTTATAAAGCAGGGCTTTGCAACCCATTTCCCGGGAATTTATGGCGGGGACGTGTTCTTTACTTATCAAAACTTCTGTGCGAATTCCCACGTTGTGAGATCGTTTACTTCTCTGGCGATGTTTGTGATTTATTTCAGGATGTTGTAACATACTAATGCCGTGAAATTGCGGCCTATTTCCGCGCCAAATTTAAACATAGAAAAACTTGACACTAAGATACACGTCTTAGTGCTGCTGAAATTGCATCAGCATTTCAGATTACTGCGATGTTGAGTGTACTTTTGTAAATTATGAACTGAAATTTACTTTTACCTCGACCGAACTAACAGTAAGATTGCATACAGTAGTTACTTAGCTACGAAAATAAACAATATCACACATTAGTTCAATCAGTACGTTAACATAACAAACGTGTATACATTTTTGTTTCACATTATGTATGTTACCTTTCTGACATTTGATAATTTTTACTTGTCATTTAGTTTTTCGGAAAATAAAGCATAAAACTTTTGGATAAAAATTTGTAAATTTTTGTTGAATAAAAAAAAAATGTGCGTACATGTCTCCTTTTAACCAGAGTCAAATTTTAAGGTAGGAATTTTTAATTCGATGAGACAATTATTAGGAGTACAGACTAAAAATATATAATTTAGACCATTATTTGTTCGATCCTTCAAATAAAATATCAAATAAATTTAAAAAAACCCACATTATTTATTGTAATTTGTAATGCTTACAAACCAGAACTGTCTGTTTTAAAACATCTAGACCAACTGAATTCGAAATTTCTATTCAACAACTAATACATAGTAGTTTAATTTTAAAAATGTCGGGTTCAATTAAATGACAAATCACTGTACATTTTCGTCATAAGAGGAAATAGTTTTGAATTTTTAGATTTTTCAGCTATTCTCTTGGGTTTTCTCAAAAAAATTTAAACAACTCCTGTATTGATAATGTATTAGGCCGACCCTATAAATATGCAATTTTTTCCCCAGGTCGTTTATGTCAGGTTATAGACAATACGATCTAAATGGAGAAAATTCTAACAATTTTCCAAAATTTAATTATTTTCATCTCGGTCTTATTGACCGAGTACTCAAACACGCCGTCTCGGTCCGTATATCTCGGTCTTAAACATGTTTGGCTTGTTTAATACGTTCAGTATTTCCAGGCGCCGCTCGGTCTATGCTACAAACTAGAGACTGAAAACTGTTCACCAATGTCGTCTCGGTCTGTTGCAGCAAAAACCCACATATTCGAACAGACCTATGGCGCATAAAGCGAAAAACTCGATCTACGGCGCTGTGGACGCGTAAGTTCTCGGTCTAGAAGACCGAGTTGGCGTACAGGAACATTCCATTTTCGGTCTATAAGACCGAGACGGCAGCGAACGTGTTAAAAATATATTTATGTTACTAATAGTGATTATGGGTCGCTGAAAAGAATATTTTAGATTTTTTTTTCATCTGATGCCTGTACTGTGTTCTTAGGCGGCTGGCTGTTCTGCGGGTGGTGCGAGGAATGGGTGGTGCTGTACGAGGACTCCACCGTGGCTTGGTTCGCGGACAAGGGCTGCTTGGCGCCGCGAGGGCTCGTGCGCCTGCGCGACTCGCCCGAGCTGCTGGCGTGCGGCGAGTGGACGCGTCGTGTACCCAGGCGGCCGCGACTGCCGCCCGGCTGCCTCCCGCAGCAGCTGCTGGCGCTCGCCACCGCCGGACACAAGCGGCCCCAGGTGCACTGGCTCATGGCGCAGAGTCCCAACGAAGTCAAGTGAGTGTGTTACTTCAGTTGCGTTAGGTTTGTCTTGAGCTTTGTCAAACTAAATGTAGGATTATACTAGGACTGGTAAAAATGTCGATATATCGATTTAAATCGACTTTTTTTAAAAAATGTCTAACGATTTTAAAGAAATTTATATCGATTAGTCTGACTATATCGACTTTAGACTATTTCGACTTTAAACTATTTCGACTTTTACATTATCACGACATTAGACTATTTTGACTAAAAGACTATTTTCGACTTTTAGATTTTTCCTACTTTTTGATTCAATTTCAACGTTTAAATAACTTCGAGTTTAGTCTTTAGAGTTTAGACTATTTTAACTTCTAAATCGACAGCTTGTAAGAAAAGCTACCTATTTATTTTTCTGAAATGCAAGGTAGTGATCTCATAATTTTTTCCTAAATATAATATAACAAAACAATTTAATCTGATTTTACATAATTTTAATTTATTTCCAGAATTTTATTATATGTTCATATAAATAATAAAATGATTATTAGATACTATAGAATACTCATGCATATGGTTTTATTCATAAAAATCTAGTTCGAATATCTACAAATTTACTTAATTTTGACCGAAAATTAACGCAAATAAAGTTTATCCAATAACTTTTACTGTCATTTAAAGTTAAATTTTAATTCAGACTCGTGCAAATGACCATAAGACTTTTAGATAATGCGACTTTAAGACTTCTAGACTTTTCAAATTTTAAACTTTCCGATTTTTCGACTTTTAAACGTTACTACTCTTAGACTTTTATATTTGTCGAATTTCTAACTTTCAGACTTTTCGATTATTTTAGATTTAGACTAATCAATTAAAATCGATTTTTTTAAAGTCTAAAATCGATTTTAAATTTGCCAGCCCTAGTTTACACAGGAACTAAATTATAAGATTAAATAAGTTGAAAATATCCAACTTCTTAGTTTAGTGACGATATTTTAATTTGTTAAATAATTTTTAAAATATAACCAAAATTAAAACTACATTATACAGTGGGTTTATTTTAACGTGAAACATGAGATTTATCATACCTGGTTACGAATTTGCTTGAAATTAGAGCGTTCTTTTTAAAATGAATCATAGGAAATACATTTTAATTTGTTAATTGGTGTCACACTGCTGCTACCTGGAAATACGATTTATACTTTGTACAATTAAAAGATTATGTTGAAAGCGTTCCTTGGAATTATTTCAGCTGCCCAAATATCTTATATAGTTCCAGAATAATACGGTTAAATTAAATCCATATGTTTCGTCTAATACATTTGCATTCAAAGTCGTAACCATGGATATGAAAAATCCTATGTTTCACGTTAAAATAAATTCACTGTAGGTATGTGTTTTCAATAAATGAAAAGATTTCTTTCGTATCATGTAGCGTTTTTTCAGAATTAACCTTGGAAATGTGGGCGTCCTTCCTGCTCCATCCTGTATAATTTATAGTATATTACATTACTAGCAAGGTAAAACAGTTTTTACTGCTGAAAGGAGGAAATGACCGGCGAGCCGAACAGGCGAGTCTGTCACCCCCTTGAAGCAGTAAAACAATTACCTTGCGTGTATTGTACACAATTTTACTTGTTACTCATTTGTAAATCAAAATAAAAATTAATTAATTATATAAATATAAGCAAATTCAGTAATTTACACACAACTGTTCTGTCAAAAATTGTCTTCAATGATTTCTCATAAGCCTTGGAAGTATTACTCTGGAAACGTGAACCCGTTTATTATGAACATAATATGACTAGTTACTAACTTCTTAAATTTTTACAAGTTAGCTGTCAATGTAACAAATTACTAACTTGTAATAATTCATTTTCAAAGGTAATGTAGGGATTGATTAAATGACGTTTACAAGTGAGTATGACAAGTAAAAAATTTAAATAGAATTTATATTCTTGTTATTGAAAATCTTGTATTATGTATTCCATGATCGTGGTATTTGTTTCTTTATAAAATTAAAATTATGACAGTGACAGTTGACATCAAAATATATTCATGAATAAAATGTTTAATATTTATGGTCGTAGAATAAATAGTGTATGGCAAGTGTCTATCGAATGTTTGTGAGATTTTCGAACTCGGCAAGCCTCGTGCGTCAACATCATCACACACGATATCATTCACTTTTCTCGCTTATTATGTAATATACTATTTCCCCGTATGAACGGTATTGACAGTTTTTTTTATGATAGCTCCTAGCACTGCACAAGTGTGTGGTAATGCATAAATACGCAAGCTTACCTTTGATACCCCGATATTCATCGCAAATCAATATTATCAATGTGTCAGTGTAAAATGTTCTACAGTACATATTAATTAATGAAAATGTAAGTTATTATAGAGTTCTAAAAAAAGGAAAAGTATCTTACTGCACCTTTTGCTTTGTTTTTTGCGAAACTTCCATTCGGGTAGTGCTGCAAATAAAACATTAGAAGTAAGAAGCTTTTTTCGACACTTGATATACAATATACTATTTCGCACAGCCAATGTTTTTCACCTTTTTACCGACAACTTTCAACTTTCACTTACATCAACAATACTGACTTTGGAAAATCTCACTTTTAGAACAGTCATACTTTTTCTGTTTTTCCTATTCGTCGTAGCGATCAATAGTACATGTGTTCAACCCCTGTACTTATTTTTATTTCTGTATTTCTCTCAAGAAAATTGGATAAAACTTCGTAAGAAACTTGAATACAGTCAAGGGTTTAAAAACCTTTCTGCTGTTCAGGTTTCCCTTAAATCGATGCTAAATTGAATAAGAATACTACTTTTCAGCAGACAATTTCTTCACAATAATACCACCTAGATTCGTGAAACGAATGAACGCTAATATTAATTTGTTTAAATGTCTAATTTACTTTTTACTAAAATAGAATCACCACTATCCAACAGATTTGTAAAGAGTTTATCAAGATTAAAATTAGAAATAAGAACACATGCAACATAATATTTGTAATGACGAACGCCTTATATCTAGAGCTGACACTTTTAAGCAAATGCATATTTTGTTTGCTACGTACAACAATTCTTACATCTGGGCAAATCATGCATAATCAGGCGCTCAGCCAGGGGAGGGGCTGCAGCCGGCAGCCCCCACCCCCCAAAGGTAAAAAAATAATTTATTTTATTTAAAAAAAAACATCAATGACAACTAAAAAAAGATTTAACCAGCACAGGACTTCCCTACTCAAGTTACCCTACTCTTTTAATTGCAGTTTAATAATAGTATTATATCTATTACTTTAATATATTTATAAAAGTGTAGATGAATTTCTTCGTACAAGTTGGAAAAAAATTGATGTTCCATTTTCCAGTTTTTCCAACTTTAAAGGCCGATATCTCAAAAACTAAGCGAGAAATCAAACTCTAGTCTGCAGCATTGTATTTCTAACACTTAAATTAACCTATAAACAAATTTTCAGAATTTTGAAATTTTTGAAATTTTTTGACCACCCAAAAACCAACCACCCTCGATTTCTCAAAAATGGTTCAATATATCGACTTAAGTTATTCACCAATGAATTCCTCGCGCCGAATTACATAATGTGTACCAATTTTCAGCTCAAAATTCCGACGGGTACAAGATTTATCACGGTTTCCCCATTTTTGAAGATTTCTTAACATTTCGACAATGTTGGATAAATCTTGTACCCGTCGGAATTTTGAGCTGAAAATTGGTACACATATGTAATTCGGCGCGAGGAATTCATTGGTGAATAAATTAAGTCGATATATTGAACCATTTTTGAGAAATCGAGAGTGGTCCGTTTTTGGGTGGTCAAAAAATTTCAAAATTTTAAAAATTCTGAAAATTTGGTTATAGGTTAATAATTTAAGTTTTAGAAAATAGAAATACAATGCTGCAGACTAGAGTTTGATTTCTCGCTTAGTTTTTGAGATATCGGCCTTCAAATTTAGAAAAGGGGGAAAATGGAACATCAATTTTTTTCCAATTTGTACTAAAAGATTCATCTACAAATAAAACAAAACAATAAGAAATTCGAAAAATTAAGGTCCATTTTAATTATCACTGGATTCACATAATTTTTGTTATATTACAAAGTTAAAGTTAATTAATTCTTATCAATTATGACGCTATTTTTGTTTGAAAGTTGTCGTAAAGTTTGTGTTTAAATATCTTGTAAAAATAGATAAAATACAATGCTTTGGAAAACTTTATTTTATAAGTTTAGGAGTTTTGTTGAGATACTAAACTTTTCTTCAGATTATTTTATGTGACAAATTCAACAATTCAACACAATTTCTGTATTCTGTACATAAGTTGTCGAATGTTAAGTCAACAAAGTATAATATTGTTGGAAGTGATACGCTCTATTTGTATAACATTTGCTGCTTTTAAAGCTTATTAACATTATCTGTGTTCTCATTTCGAATTTATGATATAATTTCAAACGACTTTGTATGCAGAGCAGTACAAAGAGGATGAAAATATACAAATAAAATTTAATTGTCATTTCTAGCAATTATTGCTGTGATCTGTGATACACAAATTTTAATTTGCTAAGTGCATAAGTCCTAATTATTTGTAGAAAGAATAGTAGGTATTAGAGGTGGACACGTGTCGTATTTTTCATATTACTAAGGGTCATGTAGGAACTGTATTTTATTAATGCTACGCTTTATTAATGTTTTATACATAAAAATGTCATAATTAAAACTTACAAACAATACATTTTTTTCAGGTGTTTTTTTTCTCTAATTATTTTCATAATTTTTATTCTGATTTAATTATACTAATTAATTTTTTCCATGTCTGTGCAGCGATTGGATGACTGCAATTAGCAACACAGTAAGTAGAAAATTTTCGTTCGAGGAAAGAAAGAAATAATAACTTTTTTCAAATGGATATTCGGCATAAACCTAGATTCTTTCTTTAAAACAGGGCAAGAAACCAATCTATTCAACCGGTTAACTGTAAAAAAAACATTTTTAAAATCAAATTATGACCTATTATTATAATTATAATTGATTTTGACTATTATCGGATTAAAAACATTACCAATATAGACTTCGTGTTAAGGTTTTTCACTTTTGTTTTAAGCGCGCCCTTAAATAACGTTCTTGATTTTGGTTAATCTTTAACCGATTTTTTTCGGTTGGTTGAATGCCCTGCTTTAAAACCCTCTAGCTCGTACTTTTAACGTTTAAATAAATAAAAACAGAATTAAGCAGAAACTGATACACTTCTACACCCCGCAAAAATTAAACTGAAGTATTTTTGTGTCAGATGACGCTACTGAACTAGGTACTTGATGTTAATAATCCTTAATCCTTTGTTCACACTAGAGGAATGTTTTCCAAGCTTAACTTGGCGACGTCATTAACATATTTGTTAATATATGCGGCCATAAACCGTATCTATGTCACCTTTAAAGTCTATGCAAATTTTGAACTTTGTATGTATTAATTTATGACACAGTTTTCTAACAATACCAAGTTGTATGTACTGTACACCCACATATTAAAGTTTATACCCCCATAAATTCAATACATTAACATCTATTTTTATTTTCTGTAACTTGTTTTTAATTAACTAGCAAAATTAAATGTTTAAGAATGGCTAATGAATAGCCTATACCTTAGATTATAGAAATTTGTAGAAGGAGGACAAGACCAAAACAATGAAGCCTCTTTACTTCAGGAATTATCCGCCATCTTTATGTGCTAACAGTTAAGAGGAATACCCACTGGTTTTGAAAGTACATTTTATTATTTATGTATTCTGTACTTTCAATGACATGTTTATTTATTAAATAATGAATTTAAAACTGACAGAATACATCTGTCATATTAGTATGCTATAGATTCTAGAAGCATACACCTTCCGCTTCATAAATATGGCTTCAACTCCTCACCCAAACGACTACTTAGTCTATATTATTCCCTCTATAGTTGTCTGTACTCTAAAGTTAGATACATAAATAAGAGTGAATTAATTTGTATTGTTTTTCAGCTTCCACCGCCACCTCGGTTAACTATAGACCGAGATAAAAGATGTTCAGTTACTCTAATTCGAGATCATAATCAGTATAATAATGGATACAGTAATTGCTGTAAGTATTAAAATAATAAACTAGTGAGTAGATTATCCACAAATTATTGTAACTAACTTGTCCTAAGAAAACTATATTCAACAGAAATTTGCAAATCGGATAGCAGAAAGTTTATATTTTTATCCGTTGAATGTTGAACATTGATGTTTGGATGTTTTCAATATTTTCGAAAACAATACACTTTTAATTAAGAATTATGAACTTAAAATTTCATAAATAACAGAATTCTTCGTAACGTACACTATTTATGAGATAAATGCAAAAAAATTATTAAATTGTCGGTCAGTTTTCCATTATCACGGTTAAAGTTGCACTGCATAGTAGTAGAGTGAAATTATCATTGAAGATCGATGTAACTCCTAATGCCTATGGCACAAAGCATCGAGGTCCACGATGAAACGACAGAACGCGTCCGCGATAGATTTCTATTTCATCGGTAACAAATACATCAAGGTTTTACACGAAAACAGAAACAATAGATACGTCTGAAATGAGACAAATTCGTTTTATCGAGGACCAACTCGATGAAAATAGCGGCGCCCCTATTTTTCGTCGAGGACGGGGTGCGTTCTATCGTTTCATTGAGGAGTTCCTTGATGATCCTCGACCGGTGTGCCAGATGTATAAGGTAGTTTTTTTCGTTTTTCTTTTTCGATTACATATACTCGTATGAAGGAAATGTGAAAAAAAATTCGCGATATCGGGCTGGAGTTTCGCCAAAAAATTACCAAAAACTGTTTTTTGATGCATTTCGAGGGTATCACCACTATTTTCTTAATATCTCGGTTCTAATGGTCTAATGGAAAATTTAAATCAATGCAAATTACTCGCGAATGAATAAGGTATTTGCCTGGATTCGGTATAAATGCTTAGAAAAAGATTCCTAACTTCAATAACTGAAAATTATCGAATTATTTGAGTTTTTTACTTACTTTTTCCAAAACCAGTACCGCGTGTTTTTATTATAAATGATTCGTCTGTCTTAGCGGAGACATCCAGATGCAGCTCACCGCCGTACTCCAACGAGCACACGGTGCCGTCGGGCGTGGTGGTAGAGTGGGGCCACGGCTGGGGCTGGGGCTGGGGCGAAGCCGCGTGTCTAGCGCAGCTGGCGTGCGCCCCCGACGCCTCCGCCGTCAGCACCGCCGCCGCTCTGTACAGCGCGGACGACTACTCCATAGGCGGCTACGACGACGTCATGGACTATAGCGCGTGTGGGGACTTCAGCTTCTAAACAGGGAGGGTCACGGCTAGAGATGAGCATCGTGAATCTCGTTCACGAACTACGCGGCAACACAATTAGGGGAACACTTGAAATGAGGTGAAATTTCACCCATTTTCAAATCGTCATAACTCGGCGTATTTTCAGTCTATTTCGATAAATCTTCAAGGGCGAAAAAATTTGAAATGTCTACTTTAAAGTCAAGCATTCGAACTTTAGCGTCACCTCTGCCGCCCCCTCCAGCACCCCTGTGAAAAAAATGCTTTTAAATCGAAATAATGACCAACTTTGACGATGTGTACTCGATTCATCAAAAGGGCACTAAAATTTGTTCAATTTCCTGTGCAGGACACAAAGAACGAAGTTCCTACGTTGAATTTACACGGTTCTAGGACAATTTCCCCCCGAACAATATCTCCCCGGACAATATTCCCCGGACAACATCCCCCCGGATAATAATCCCCCTGGACATTATCCCCCTGGACATTATCCCCCTGGACATTATCCCCCTGGACATTATTCCCCTGGACATTATCCCCCCTCGGACAATTTCCTCCTGGACAACATCCTCCTAAAAATATCCCCCTGCCAACATTCCCCTACGCAAAATGTTTGTTTTTTTGACATAAACTAATCTATGCTAACAAAACCCTTTTTGAGTCCAACAGAACTCTGTTTTTTGACATAAACTAATCTATGCTAACAAAACCCTTCTTGAGTCGAACATAAACTAATAGTTATTATAATGTGTAATACACTTAAACAACAACAGTGTTTTAGGTTTTTACTTCTAAAAAAACTCTATGTCCGATCCAACATGCCCTGCGGGCGGCTTGTGGGACTGCCACGAGCCATTGCTCGGGGGTAAGGTCCAACTGGGATAGTAAAGACGGCATAAACAATACAAACACATTTTGCGTAGAGGAATGTTGGCAGGAGGATGTTGTCCGAGGGTGAAATTATTGTCCGAGGAGGGGTAATGTCCAGGGGATAAGGTCCAGGGGGATATTGTCCGAGGGGGTGTTGTCCGGGGAATATTGTCCGGGGGGATATTATCCGAGGGGATATTGTCCTGATACCAATTTACACATAGTTTGTTATGAGTGTTTGAAAAAAAGTGCATTTCCAGGTTTTCCGTGCAGCGACTTTTCAACTAAATTGGGTGATTCTTTCGGGGAAGGGGAAAACCCATTTTGGCTCTACTTTAAGGGGGTAAACTCAGATTAGGATTATCCCTGTTAAACTCTTCAACCCCCGAACAAACAGAAACACGTTTTTGGGCCAAAAAAAACAACCAACTTTGGCGATGTGTACGGAGTTGAAAAAAAATTGTCGATTCAATCCACCAAACGGGCACTAAAATTTGGTTAATTCCCTGTGCAGATCTCTAAGAACGATTTGGCACCAAGTTATGGATGTTTGAAAAAAGTGCATTTTGTGGTTTTTGACTCATAACTCGAAAACGTGTTCCCCAACAGTGCCCACAATACTTTACAAATGTTAACCTGCCTATGTTCAAAAGATGCTCCCAAAGTGAGAAAATCTAATGAATCAGTTGCAGTAGTTGATTTAGCTTTCCAACTGAAATATCGACTTCACCTTAAAATCCGGATTTTGTGAACGCATTCACGAACGGCTCATCTCTAGTCACGACGGGGTTGGGTTCTTGGGCTGGGTGGTAGTAGGGCTGGAACTGGGGTGAAGCCGCGTGTCTAGCGTAGTTAGCCTGCCTCAATACCGCTCTACAACGTAGACGACTACTTCATAGATGGCATCGATAAAAAAAAAGGGGAAGATGGTTATGTTTGGGTTACGATGAGGTTGGTAGTAAAATGAGGTTGGTAGTAAAATGAGGTTGAGTTGGTAACAAAATGAAGTTGATTGGGTATTTGTTTCTGTATTAGTGATCAAAATTTTAATGGTGCAAACTTTGGTTTCGAAATAACCACTTCTTATTATCATAATGTGTTTCTTAAAATATAAACCAAACAAACAAAAATTATGAAAACAGGAGGAAAAATCCATATTGTTGAAATACTGTAGTATTATTAAATTAAACATGAACACAAGCAGTAGGTGTACCAAATTATTGAGATCACAAATACGTAAATAAATGGAATATTATAATTGAAGCATATTTGAATAACATATTTTACATGCCCAGAAACTGAGTGGTCTTAAGCCACAAACCATGACCGAAAGAATACGTAAGGTCGGATACTGCGCATCTTTGGGCGTGACTACATGACGTCACTTAGAGCCTAGTTGCCGAGCGCGAACTGAATAGACGATTTCCATTTAGGAATCCCAAAACCAAAGCTATTGTAATTATTGTCAGAATAATTCCAAATCTACCACAGCGCTGCAATCGTGACGTCATGGAAATCGTCTATTGTGCAGAACTGTGAGCTCTATGTGACGTCATGCGCGGTTTGGACGAGATAATGAAGCCGGAGTGTTCGACTTTACGTATTCTTTCGGCCATGACATTGGCCATAGTATGAACAACTACTGTTGACTAATATTATTATGTCAATCGTTTATAAACTATTATGTTACAGAAAATACTTCATTAATTATTATAAACTGTATCTGTTGTTTGAGGTTTCTTTCTGTAAAATAATGTTTATAACCAAAGATTAGTCGTTCATGGTTACGGTCATTGTATGTATATTTTATATCTTTTATACGATACATTACGTTCTAAAATGTTTAATTTTTGTTAGATTTGTCCGTACTATACAACCTTATGAAGCTCATCCAATATCCTTAATCTAGAATAATAAATGTCCTGTACGTTAAACAAATTAATCGATAATTAATCGACTCACTAAATTTCTATATGAACACCACCACGACCTTGATTTCTTAGATCTAAGCGCAATATCACGCAATTTGGAATTGTTTGAAACACATCAAACGATCAAAAATAAATCGTTAAAGGACCAACAACCTAAATTAGGCGAAAATTATCATACCTAACTAGAGTCATGTTAGTAAGACACCAAAAATATTTTATTGCGTAATTTTGCTACTGAAGTATTCTCAATTTTTTGTATACGCAAAAATTTGCTCATTTTACTAAAACGGCTAGATATATCAAAGATGCTTATGATTTTATCTAGTAAGATATTTTTTACGCGGTTAAACATATTTTTATATTGTTATTTATTTTTGTACGACTGATTATGCTACTAACAAATTTGTAATTTTTGCCATACTTTATTTTGAAACAAAGAGCCGAATTCGCACGCTTCTCTAATGTAAAGATGCTTCTCTCAAATTACAAACACTTTGAATCCATAATAAGAGAAGTATCCTTAGCTTGAAGAATGGTGTTGAATTTAGCTCAATATGTTAGGAACTATGATAATGTGTGTATTAATAATCGTAACATAAGTGTACTGTTTAGCACATTTTTATACCCGTACCTTTAATATAAATAGAATAAATGTATAAATCGTCTATGCTAATTTTGTAGAAATATATGGATTTTTAGTATGAACAATGTATTAAGAATCATTTGACTAATATTGATTTTTGTGTCACATGGTTATTAATTGAAAAAAATTACGTCATAATAATTACAGATTTACGAAAAAACAACATCGTTAGTCATCTTGTACATTTGTTCATATTAATAGTCATAGAGATTAATGTGCCAAATAAGAATTCAAGGAGAGCATAAAAATTTAAACATTATCCAAAATGATATTAATCTGATTTTCAATTCACTGTGGTATCATTTTTTGATTAAGTATTTGATTTGACTCAAGCAGTATTTTTAGCAAAAAATTAGTTTCAAATATAATAATTTAATGCAATATTTACTAACAATATTGATTATTATTATACCGTAGGTAAAGTCTTTTCAAAATATTTAAGGCAAACTAGTTTTTGGTCGCCATTTTCTAATATGAAGGCAGTAGCACAGTTTCTATTTTTAGTATGTGACTAAACTAAATAAAGACTTGAATTTTTATACTTGCTACGATTTTTTTGACAAATTGCAATTTCTTAAAAAATCTGATGTGTCCAGCACAAGACCTCACGCCATACTCTACACTTTTAACTACCAATATAAATATTATAGTTGTACTCACAAGAATATTTTAGTCATTTTAAAAAAAAACTACACAACAAAATATAAACGATGTGTTTTTTAAAATTTAAAATGTTAAACATTAATTCTACTCACCCTTAATTTTACTTTTCCCTGATGATGGTACAGTTGTGTGCCGAAATGTCGGATTTGTAAATAAACATTAGTTTTGACTGCATTTCGATCAACATCCACCTTGGAAATTATAAACTATACTTTAGTTCCTAAGTAGTACCATATACAGAAAAATATATGAAATATATTAATTGCAGATATAATATAATCTTTCATTAGAAATAAAAAATATTTTTATTAATTTATTATGAATCGAGATAATTAATAAAAGTACTACTTCCGGTTTGTGGATTGCATCCAAAATTTATTGGGTTCTTAAGATTCGTATTAAAAACTTAAATATAAAATTTGGTTGTTAAATGTTTCACATTTTTTTGTTATTGTCAACGAAAAAATTGTAACATGCTGACAGACACACATTATTTAGAAAAAGTTATATTCGTATTATCGGAATTCTAAAACGTGCTTATTCACTAAAATCTCACACTCGAAAATTTTATAAAATATAATAAGGCGGGAGATAATAAAAAAATAACTGATATAATATTTATGTTAATAAAGAAAATTTGTCCAATAGTTTTTCGAGTTCAATATGTAATTTTGCTGCTTATATTATTTATTTGCATTTTCAAATTTGATAGGTATCCGTTTTTAGAATATACGCACATAAAAAATGGAAGAATGTTTAAATTAATGTTCTCTGTAAGTCCCATTTGCAGATATAAATGTCAAAATGTCCGACTCGTACTCACTGCCATTAATTATATATGTATATGTAGATATACATTAGAACCTTCAACGTATATATTCGCTTATATAACTATGTAATAAAATATCTAAATTATATGTAAGTATAAACAAACAATCATATAATATATAGATCCGTATATTTGTGTCAAAATTAACATTGATTTATTAAGTTATTGTTAACGGATCGAGAATTAAGACTCCTCAAGAACTAGGTACATAACGCCACTCTTTATAGATAGAATAATGTGATTAATGTTAACGTTAAACCGTAAGGGTAGTTTGTGTTGTTTGTAAGTAGACACAATAATTACTGTTTGCAGACGTTTTGCTGGACTCAAATTATTTCATCTTATCTTAAACTTTATATTCAATTAACAAATTAACAAACGTGATGATTATAATTTTAAAAATATTAACTAATTATAAAATTTCACGTTCGGTATTAAAATAATGTTAAATTAAATAAAATTTGCTTGGGTCGCGGGTATTACATGATAATTTCCATCAGATGTGCAATGAACTCTTATGGTCGCATATTATTATTAAAACCAATAAACTATTTTGACGCGCAAAGTATAAACGAACAGTTGATTCTAAATTTGTTTTTCTCAAGTATTCCTTTACAAATTATTTTGAAGAATAATGCTATAATTAAAAATTAAATTAATTAATCAAATACCCATTTGTTAAACTCGGTTTTTTATCAATGGTTTGTACTGTCATTATTTTAAAGGAACAATTAAATTAAAATCATTATTATGAGGCTAGTTTCTAAAAGATTTAGTTAAGTATCACGAATTAATTTGCTTTTACTAAGTTTTGAAGAAAATGCTTTATAAAATGTCATTTTGATGCGCACATAATATCTTTCTAATTCCTTCTTTATGTAAAACGTTGTTTATTTTAAAGACCTTTGTGAGAGATAATAGGAATGGATGTCCGGGATTCCGTGTATGGAAGATGGTAACAGAGAGCGAGGTTGTAAATCTCACTAGCACAAGATTCACCACGTACAACACTTTATTCACACACACACAAATAATACGGATGTAACAATTCAAATAATAATACGGCAATAATACAATGATAATAATGTACTTAAATTCTCGGAATATAAAGCTCAAAGGCTTTGGATCAAAAACACAGTTCAAGCACATGGAGCGAAACGGGACAGCGTGCTGAACTACGCGGCGTGATGTCTAAAACGGAACTGGCTGAACTTTACAAATTCAGTCCTGCTATGCAGACAGGGCACAGCGCTACCAACTGCCACAAAAAGTACAGTTGACAGTTGTAGAGGGCGATTGTCTCGAACATGCTGCCCACCTAGTCGAGAAGCGACTAAATTAAACAATAAATACATAGAAATTAACAAACAATTAACAATAGGGGGAACTTCTGATGGGCGTCAGGCCGGCTGGAGGCTGCCCACCGTGGAGCAGCTGGGCTCTGATGACGGCGGCGCGGCGGTGCTCTGGGTGGCTGGCGGTGCGACGTCCGTCTCGATCGGCAGTGGGCTCAGCCGGGAGATCGGCCGGCGGAATTCGGAAGTGGCGGTCTTGACTGAGACCACCCTGACGAGGCCATCAGCGCCGGGATGCAGCTCCGTGACTCGACCCAGTGCCCATCTACCTGGAGGCAGCTGCGGATGGTGAACCAGCACTAGCTGGCCCACCCTGAAGTTGACCTTTTCCCCGCGCCAGCGAGGACGTTGTTGCAGCTGGTGTAGGTACTGCGTGGACCACTTCTTCCAGAAGTGATGCGTGAGTCGTTGAACGAGCTGCCAGCGAGTCACAAGGTTGCTGGGCTCGTCATGGAGGCTTGGTTCTGGAATCGTGAGCAGCGGCGAACCCACCAAGAAGTGCGCTGGGGTCAGCGCGGACAGGTCTGCGGTGTCCGACGAGGACGGCGTCAGCGGACGCGAATTCAGGCAGGCCTCTACCTGAGCCAGCAGTGTGGACAGCTCCTCGTAGGTGAGGGTCGTCTCGCCGATGGTTGTGCGGAGGAGACCTTTGACTGACTTCACCCCTGCCTCCCAGAGGCCGCCGAAGTGCGGTGACGACGGTGGGATGAAGCTCCAGCGGGTGCCGGAGTCGGCCAGTGTGGTGGCTGCCTCCTTGTAGAATAGTGATGCCTGGTGGAACATGGAGCGCAGCTCTGCGCTGGCACCGACAAACGTCGTGCCGTTGTCGGACAGAAGCTCTCTGCACACACCACGTCGTGCAACGAACCGACGGAAGGCCGCCAGGAAGGCCTTGGTCGTGAGGTCGCTCACGACCTCCAGATGAAGCGCCTTGGTGGCAAGGCAGACGAAAAGGGCGATGTAGGCCTTGGTGGACTGCCGCCCCCGACCTGGAGATGGGCGGCACTTGATGGGTCCTGCGTAGTCTACCCCTGTACGCAGGAATGGGCGGCTGGGAGTCACACGAGCAGCTGGCAGGTCGCCCATGAGCTGTTGACCCATCAGCGGATGACGGCGCCTGCAGGGGATGCAGGCTCGGAGCAGCTTCTTCGTGAGGGCCCTCCCTCTGAGGATCCAGACGTGCTTCTGGAGTAGTGAGTATGTGAGTGCTAAACCAGCGTGGAGAGCCAGCGCGTGCCAGTGATGGACGTGTAGCTGGCTTAGCAGAGACGACTTTGGAAGAATTGGCGGATGTTTTTCTGACGTTGGAAGTTCGGAATTCTCGAGTCTGCCGCCCACGCACAGCATGCCGTGTGCGTTGAGGAATGGATTGAGACTTACAAGAGGCGAAGTCCTGGAGATCGGTCGCGCGCTCTTCAGCTGCGCTATTTCGGTGGCGAACTGCTCTTCCTGGACGCTGCGGATCAGGCGTACTCTCGCGGCGGACAGCTCAGATACGGTCAGGAAACCGGTGTTCGTCTCCTGCTCCCGATCTTCCAGACCTGCTAGTCTGGAAATTCTTCCTCTCTTGTCACAGCTTCGGGCGAATCGCATGCACTGGGCTGTTATTCGGAGCGTGCGCGACAGTGAGGAGTACCGCGTCAACAGAGCGAACTCTGCTTCGACCTGGGCTGGCATGGAACGGACTTTCTGGGCTGCTTCTTCACCAGGTGAGTCAGGGAGCTCTCCTGGTGTTGCTGGCCACTTCTGCGGCGCTTCGGAGAGCCATGGAGGCCCGTTCCACCATAGGCTGGTGGTGGAGAGTGTTTGACGGAACATCTTTATGATGTCTGCGCAGAAGACGAACCGATGATTCCGCCAATTCATGATGACTGCGCCAAGATCGTTCAGCAATGGGGGGCCTGGGTGCAAGTGTTGGTTCAGCGACACCCCCTGGGCGTTGAGGCGGGAAGCGTCGAACACCACTCGTATCTTGCTTCCTTGGGGGCCCGACTGTGTGACGGCGTGGTGCGGGAGGTACCACACGGGTCCAGTGGGAGTCTCTTCAGCCCTATGCATATGGCCAAGTGACTCGTATTCATGCATAAACTTACAATAGCTGTGGTGTACGGATGGATCTCGTGCCAGACGCCGCTCGACGGAAACAAGCGATCGGACTGCTTGCTCACGATTGCCGCCCGTAGGGACAGTGGAACGGCGTGGAAGTCGCACTACAAAGCGACCACTGGCATCTCTTTGGTAGGTAGAAGCGAAGAATTCTTCACATGCACTCTCTTCGGCGGAGAGCGCGGAGGGTGCGCCGGGAACCTCCTCGAGTTCCCAGAAACGACGGAGGTTGTGGTCTAGGTCGTCCTTCACGCAGCAGTGCAGAGAGGACGCTGGAGAGGAAACATCCTCGCCGACGGTTCCGGACAGAACCCAGCCGAGTGCCGTGTTCATGGCTACCACCTTGGAGCCGGGGACTGGGTACACTCCTGGACGGAGTAAGGAGCCGAAGACATCGGCTCCGAGCAGCAGACCGACCTTCATGTCCTGGTGATAGCTGGGGTCGGCCAGCTCGAGTGGCAGCAGCAGCTGCGGATCGACAGGACGGACTCTCCGTTGTGGAACGTGAGCCGTCAGACGTGGAAGTACGTAGGCGGATACCTGGTGCCACGCACCAGGTGCTGTTCTGGCTTGGAAGGCGACTTCCACTTGAGAGGAGGCCGTGGCCGAGTGCGAGGCCCCGACGCCGACGACCTTGACCTGGGAGCGCCGCCTGGGTAGTCCAAGACATTGGACGATGTCCTCGGAGATGAAGGACACCTCTGATCCGGTGTCGAGGAGTGCGCGTGTTTGTACGCGCTGTCCATCGGGTGAGCAGATGGTGACCAGGGCCGTGGTCAGGAGGGCCATGGCACGGGATGTGCCTTGTGATGCGGAATGGGTGGCGACCGTGGAGGCGTGGAACACAGCAGCGCTCTCGGAGGGGCTAGTCGTGGCTGTAACAGAGCTCGTTAGGAACGAGTCGTGCAGCAGCGTGTTGTGAGTCTGGCTGCACTTAGAGCACGTCTTGGTGGACCTGCACGCATTGCGCTGGTGAGAGCCCAGGCAATTGTAGCAGAGCCGTAACCTCTTGACCTCGGACAGGCGATCTTGTGGAGACTTCCCTCGGAAGGATGAGCACGAGAAGTTGGAGTGGGAGTCCCCACAGAACACGCAGGCCGTGTTCTTGATGCTCACCTGGTGCGAGCGGAATGGCGCGGCCTTCGCGTTGAAGGCCGTCGTGGATCGGACAGGTGGGCTCAGCGGCGCCGACATTTCTAATGCGCGTATACGCATCTCGAAGAAGGCTTCCAGCTGCTTGAGTGTCGGCTGTTCCATCTTGTAGGCGGGGTTGACTAAGGTTTGAGTCGCATCTATGGAGGAGAGATGCAACTCCCATGCTCTGCGGGACGTGGAGTCTAGGCGACGGAGGAGCATGAACACCACGATGGCGTCCCACTTGTCCACGGGGAGCCCTAGGTGCTTAAGAGATCGCAGCTCTTCTGTTGCTCGATCGATCAGTGCACGCAGGTCGCGTGCGGATTCCTTCGGGACCTGGGGCAGGTCGAACAGCGCCGACAGATGTGCACTCACCAGGAGCCGCTCGTTCCGGTACCTAGTGCAGACGGCGTCCCAGGCGCCCTGGAAGTTCGCTGCGGTGCTGGCGATGGTGCGCACTAGGAGTGCGGCCTCTCCCTTCAGGGCTGACTTGAGGAGCAGAAGCTTCTGGACATCGGGAACGTCGTCGCGGTCCAGAACGAGGCACTGAAAAGCGTCGTGGAATGTTTCCCACTCAAGATACGAACCTGAGAACTCTGGCAGCGTTATCTTAGGCAGAGGCGGAACGGCAGCCCTTGGCGGCTGCACTGGAGTGGTTACTGGTTCTGACGGGGCTGGTGGAGCTGGCGTTGGGCGGAGGGCCTCCAGGAGGGCGACACTCTCCAAGCACGCCAGTTCTGTGTTGGTGTAGTGATCCTCGGTGTAATACGCCGTGGCCTTGTAGCCCTTCTCCAACCTTAGAATGGTGTGGTTGTCCTTGAATGTCTCCCAGTGACTCTGGAGGTGAGCGAGCGCGGTGTCGATCAGCTTGCAGGTCGGTGTAATCGTCTTCTCCGACAACCGTGCTTTGAGTGCCAGCGGTAGCTTCTGGATTTTCTCCATTAGCTCGTCCTGGTGGAGCAAGATATCGGCCATCGTTGAACCTGGTGAGAACTCCCGACACGGAAACGTAACTTCACCGGCGTTGATTTGCGGTTAGACGGAACGTTTGACAAGCGTGGTGAACACAGGAACACAGAACATGGACGGATGACGCTGGATGAATAATTTGACAGGCAGAGCACGTGATGGAGCGGTGAAAAAAGACACGGAAAATCCGGATGATCCGGCTCGAAGGACCAAAAAATGTGAGAGTTAATAGGAATGGATGTCCGGGATTCCGTGTATGGAAGATGGTAACAGAGAGCGAGGTTGTAAATCTCACTAGCACAAGATTCACCACGTACAACACTTTATTCACACACACACAAATAATACGGATGTAACAATTCAAATAATAATACGGCAATAATACAATGATAATAATGTACTTAAATTCTCGGAATATAAAGCTCAAAGGCTTTGGATCAAAAACACAGTTCAAGCACATGGAGCGAAACGGGACAGCGTGCTGAACTACGCGGCGTGATGTCTAAAACGGAACTGGCTGAACTTTACAAATTCAGTTCTGCTATGCAGACAGGGCACAGCGCTACCAACTGCCACAAAAAGTACAGTTGACAGTTGTAGAGGGCGATTGTCTCGAACAACCTTCATAAAACTTGTAAAAAGTTTCCTCCATGGTATTAAAAATAACTTTACGACTTTAACTTATTAGTAATTAATTTTTTTTCCTTTAAATGTAATTTTCATAAATGGCACAAACATGCTAGGTATAGTAAAAGCACCCATTACGTAAATTAAATGTACAGAATGTTTAATAACTTCAGGTACATACGTTAAGGGTATATGTAGTTTGATATGCTGATTACGAATCAAAAAGATTTTTTTTTTTAAATCGCCAAATCAATTTTCATGTTTCCCAGTCAAAAAATTTGCATTGCCACTGCCACTGGTTGAAGTTAATTATTGTTTCATCAAAAATAATTAAATTTTGTATGTTTATTTTACTAGTATCATCTAATTTAAGATGTTTGATTACCTACCTATTTCTCTTTTTGTGTTTAATAGCAAAACGAATCCAGTGCAGTACTACAAAAAATACTGCAGGTAAACTACCCTTAATTTTTCGAATTTTAAAAAATTTCTTATTGATTCGTAATCAGAATATAAAACAACATATACCTTTAACGTATGTACTCGAAGTTAGGATACACCCTGTATGTTCGTACTTACTTACTAATGATTGATTTGTATTTGCTACCGGTTTTTGTGTTTAATTGCAAGTTTTATTGAATTTTAATTTAAATGCATATAATTATAATTTGACATTTTTCCCTCAAGCGTACCTATCATATAGTAGTTCTGAAAATTGTATAATGATTTGCTAAAAAATTATAATAATATACGATAGGATATAAAAACAAATTTTCGGAATTTTATTATAATCAATTGGCTATCTATTATATTTTATTTAAAATCATTTCCGAAATGGCGTTTTAAATAAAATATAACAGAACTAATACGAAAATAAATAATTTATTGGAAAAGAATATTTTATAAATTAACTAGTAACTGTATACATTTATAATTGATACTTTGATTATGACCTAACAAAATTCAAAGCACTGTTTTGTAGTTTTAAAATTTTGTTGCTTCTAAATTAATACTTAATTTGGTCCCATCTCCGTTTTGATATTGCATTTCCTGAGAGTACATCGGTTCAATATTCTATGTAAAATTTCTAGCAAATAACCATGCAAAAGTTGCAACATTATCAACTATTTTAACTATGAGTAAACTTAATAATTAACACCAGTGAAACTATAATTTGCAACAATATTTTTATATAAAATGTAAAAGTTCTACAAATTATTATATTGCACTTTAATTAAAATTTCTATTTTCCAGCAAAATATCTGCAAAATTATAATAATCAATGTACATGCACAACATTCGACGAATAACTGACTAAATTTTAGATTGTTTATAAACACTGAGTCTAAATTTGATAAAATAGACGATATCAAAGAGACAATCTAACCCATAGCTAAATCGCGGTTAGAGTAAGAATAAAAATACGTGTATAGAACAGGCTGTTAGTTTATAAAATATTTGTACAGTTAAATAAATGAACGACAACAACCCTTAGTATGAACAATACAATTATTTTACGAAAAAATTGTTTGCAAACGTTTTTACAAATTAAATTGATTAAATTGTTCGTACTAAAATGTCTAAAACGTCACTGTGAAATATTAAATAATAATGTTGTTGTTTGTTTATCTGATTGGACAAGACGATATTCGTTACCTACCACTGTGTTAAATTGTACCTTTTGTTTATATGTATATTTTTATGTACTCTCATGTTGTATATTATATAGAGGTATGTATTTTATGTATATAGAAGCGAAATTTATGATAAATATTGATATATTAATTGTGATATCTGTACCACTGTACCCAAAATAAATAAATATATAACAAATAATTTTGCTACTTTTTATTTCCAGACGTAAAGTATTAAATTTTTCAGATGTGAAAAAAAACAATAAAATATTACAATAAAATAAACAATAAAATATTATCGTTTTATCTGATTAAAGCCTCATTCACATAAGCATTTAGTTTGAAAAAGTATACTTTTATATTTTAGTTCAAGAAACCTAGCATTCACAAAATAAACTTAAAATAGCTTTAGTCGAATCGAATTCTTTGAGACGAGAATTGAACAGCCGAGAAATGACTGAGATTATTTCTCGTCTCGTCTCATGGCATCACTAATTCTACAAAAGTACATAATGTCGTATAAACATAAACTAGATGTAGCATGTAGCCAGTTAATTATTCATTATCCTGGGCCGATATAATGAGCCAGTTAGATTCAAAATTTACTTAATTAAATGGGGCCCCTAAAAATTTTGCCCACAGGTCCTCGTCAACCATAAATACGCCACTGGACTTTAGGCTAGACGATGATAGAGAAAAGACGTTCCTAAATATTGCAACCTGCAATGCAGTACTGTAAAAGCGGTTCTCTATACGGTAGCTACTTTTAAATACATTTTCGCAGATATACAAATTATAGCTATTTAAGTACGCAAAATAGATTCGTCCTCTAAAGCTCAGATTCCGTACGTACATACAAATTTTTAGTATTATGCTCTCCAAATTTGTTTAGTAGGTATCTATACGAAATTATTCTAAAATATAACTTTAAATGAAAATGATAATAATAACATTTTTTCTTCCCGTAAACTGAATCCAGGGACATAAGATAGATTGACACAAACTCAGTAAAAATACCTAATTTGTATGCACTCGTTTAAAAATATTTCACCAAACTTCGTTCCGCATTCTTATATTTATTATTATTACCTCAATGATCAATGGAGTTATTCTCTTTAATAGGTATAGGTAGTAGGTGCATTCAATAAACCAAAGGGCATAGTCGCATAAATCCGTCCCAATTCCCCAAATTTATAACCATTCTTACCATCCTCTTCCTTCTCCTCGCTATAACTTCTTGTAACTGTTGTTACACCCCCTCCCCGCCCCTCGTACCAGCCGGCTACGAAGCCGCGATCACCGGCATCGCGATCGCGAGACGCGAGTCCGTGAGTTGATCGAACACACGCGACCTGAACGGATTAGTCAGAGTCACTCGGAATTGTCAACAGACTACGCGGTTTTATTTTGGTTTTGACTGTTTTGTGCTGTGAAAGTGAGTGAAACAAGGAAGAAAATATAGTGGTAAGGACAAGGTTTGCATCTAGATACATAGAATATAATTTTGAAACTTGTTTTAATTATTAACTTAAGTAGATATTATTGTTTTATTAATTATTATAATCTGCGACTGTTTTTTACTCACTAGTGACTTTTTTAATTACTCAACTTTTGTATCATATAATTTTGATCAATCCTGTAACTATATCAATGATACCATACTAAAATAATTAAAAATTTTGACACCTGTCATTTAGAATTTGCCTTATATAGTTATTTATTGATAACGAAATAGCGAGTTACCCCCTCCGGTTAATTGTAAAGAAGGTTCCTGGTTAGAGTCCCGGCTCAGTCTGAGATTTTTCAAAAATTCTTTATAGTTATTTATATTGCAAGTGGGATAAGACTGCTGTAATATGCTTTAGTCCACATGTGGTATACAAAATTTTATCCACGACTGCTCAAAATTATTAAAAATTTATATTTTTGTTTAAACGTCAGATTTAAAATTTTCAAAATTACATATTTTGACAATTGAGATGTCTGTTTTTATAATTTGTATTTAAAATCAAAGTAACAGGGTACCTATGTACATACAATTTGTTTTAAAGCAAGACATCCTGTCAGTTATATTTACAAACAATTTCTTAATTTGTAAGTTTATACGTGATATTTATTTATTATTCGTTTAAAAATTATTTATTATGGGACAGTATTTAATACTTATAACCTATTTTTGATAGTTTTGCGATGATGTCTGTATGCATGCATGTGTGTGTGTGTGTATGTGTGTATGTATCTATGCGGATAACTCAAATATGAATCATCAAAAAATTTTGATATTTGGTATTTTACATTTGTATACAAATTGAAATAGGTAGATGATTAGATTTTGGAAAAAATATCTTCACCAGAAGTGATAGTTCTTGAAGAGTGTTACAGTTTTTTTGTCAAAATGATTAAATTTTTTTTTCTGTGTCACAGACATAATTATAAATTATTATTATGCAGAAAAATAACTTTGAATCAAAATTATAGGTAATTTACAGTAATGTATTGCTATGCATTTTTCATTTGCATCATTTTTCTTTTAAAGAATCAATAAAAGATTGACAGAAAAAACAATGCTATTCAGCTCCTCATTAATTACTTGTCTTTGTAATAATAAGTGTCGCATATCACTGTCAAAAATAAATATTTTTTTCAACTGCTGTCATTAAACAATAAAACAATAATATCGTGATATTATAAAAAAATAGAAAAATAGAAAAATTTTATTGAACAATAAAAATATTTCGGCTAATAATTTGGCAATTAAAAGGAAAAGATAAAATTGTGTCCTTCATTATTATTGCACCCAATATATTTGTTATTTTGTTTTATTAATACCTCATAGTATATGCGTGATATCATCTATAAAATTCATCAAACTTTCCGCTACAGATTACCTAAAATTACACACTATAAATTGCAAATTTATTTGATTATTTTGCCGTATTTTGCGGTCATAATCATGAACAGATACAAAGAATTTCTTAGCGTGAATTTCGTGCAAATTAAATGATAAGTATTATTATATATAATTAGGTCGCACTTTATTGATGACTTAAAAACATAGTTAATAATGATATTAATGTTTATTGATTTGTGGAATTTAAAGACAGCATTTTGTTTTTGTTATCAGTAATAAGATATTATCAGAGCGAATATTGATAAAATTGTGATAATAAAATTCCACATGACATAGCACTGTTTTGGTACTTTATGCACTATAGTTTTATTGATAATATGAGTCATCTTTGAAAATGGTAATTTTAATGTAAATAAAGATTGTGCAATAAATAATTAACATTTATTGCAGTTGCATTTAATTAGCAAATATAATTAAATTAAGTGCAACTCTTCATTGTACAACTAATCTAATAGCTATGTATATTTTCCTTTAAACTATAATAATTATTTAGTTGATTTACATATTTTTATTTTTTATTAATTATTATTATTAGGTGTGATACCTATATCAGTTTTTTTTTAATGTAAAATAAATTAGGCTTTGTAAAGAATGAATTGGGCAGTAACTAAATTAAACACCCAAGGTCGAAGGATATTTGGAAATATTGTATAAGCAAAATATGTTTACATAAAAATTTGGAAAAATCATTATCAACTAATTAGGTAGTACTACATTTATTAACAAAATAATTTCAATCATATTATTAACATGAAATCATTGAATTGAAGTTTAAATTAAAACGTCAAACAAAATATTATCGTGGCAGCAAGAATTTTAATTATCCGGTGAATTACATTATGTCGATCTGTGATTGGTCTATATCGATGGCATTAGCTTATTTAATTGACGTTAAATAACCATACAATTTTTCAATTCTAAACTAATCAAAGCGTTCTCTTATTACCGGGGGTAATATAACAAGTATATAACTATTGTTGATAACTTTAAAACGATTTATTAAAATATCAATTTTATTGACATGACTGTGTAGCATTTCTCAAGAGCTATCATTTGATATACCACATAGGGTATATTGCCATTTAAGATTTAAAAATTGAGAGTGATGGGGGTGCGGTGAGTGATTAAAAAAACATTCGTAAAATGTGGCCTCCTAGAAGTTAAAACATATAGCGCAAACCGGGTATGTCTATCACAATTCGTTTCCAAGTTATTAAGGGTGGATCATCTAAAGCGCGCCACCCTGTTATACTCAACAAAATAATGTTATGCAATATTTTTAAATGATACTTAAAGCAAAATTCTCAATAAAAATTTTATCGCATACACCTTTGGATATAAAAAGGTTCAGAAAATTGTAATTAAGCAACGTTCAAAGATTATAGACATGCCTAAACAACCACCTACACATTTTTTTGTAAAATAATTATCCCCAAAAAATTGATTTCCAATGCTAACGATTTCGTTGGCCACATATAAATAATTTCGACAAATAATGTCCAGTGAGCATTTATAAAAACTAGGTTAAAATCTCAGGCCAGCAATGGACAAACCAAAACATCAAATCTCAGTGACTAAAAAATGAAAATAGCTACGTGAATCATTTCTCGTCTTTTGTTGCTAAGGAAACGTCACCGCAAGGTGATAAACCAACCATGACAGTCGGTTGTTTCTGTTGATCATAACGTTCATTGTTTCTGGCTGGTGAAGAATTCACTCAGAAGTCCTCAACAGGTGGCAGCCGGAAACAGGAAATAGGATAATTAGGGAACGAACACGAAGAGGGTTGATTTTTAGACATCATGAGAATGTAACTGGCGATTCGAAGACGAAGACATCATTACATTGCAAGCACTATTAAACTAACTAGAATTTGCACTCCTAATTGACTCTTATATGATAGTTTTAAAGTTATATCCTCGGTTACTTTTGATAAGAAAAATTTTGATTGGAATTTTTACCCCAGAAGTGATTTGATATGACAAATTCAAAATTCAGTGATGGCAAAATGAAATCCATATCTTCTTTGTACAGATAGAAGGTAGAATACGTACTTACTTGTTAATTTTTGAAAGGCAAAAAATATTCAAAATGCTATAAGCAATTATTCAACTATAATGCAGAAAACGCAACACAGTAAACCCAAGTTAGATATCTCATCTCACTTTTTGAGATAATAATGTAAATTTGTAAAGAAAAATGGTATAATTGTTAATTTTTCAAAAGCCAAAATCGTTTAAAATATTATAATTCAATTATAGTGCGAAAAACGCAATACAGTAAACCAAAATCCAGTATCTCAACAAACGTAATTCAATTTGATCTATTGTTTAATAAATTTTATTTTCGATGTTATTGGTTATCTTTCAAAAAGAGTTTTGTTGAAATTTGTTTTCAAATTTTAAAATCGATTTTCCTACTGCTAAATTATAATTAATGAGTGATAAATTAGTTTTCATTTAGAATGAATTCTGTTTACATAAGTTTGAAATTAATTTTCGTTTATGTGAAATAATATTTCAAATGTGTGAAATCAGTTTTCGTTAGTGTAAAATCATATTTCACATTTGTGAAATAAAATATGAAACAAACTTATATTAATCTTTAACTGAACCAGGGATACAATTTTTGACATACCTACCTAGCTGCAGAATCTAATACATAAGCTATATATAAACATTAATATACCTACACCGATCATAAAGTTTTCTTTATATTAATATATCAAATATAATTTTTTATCTAACACCTTTTAATAAAAGCATCATAACTATAAAATATGATTTTAAACAAGCAAAGTAAAAGATTTCCCACTAGTGGCTTTGATCAAAATTATACCCATAAGTGGGTAAATTGTTACTTTGCTTGTTGGAAGTCATCAGTAACAATGGTTTAGGCTGGAACTTAATATTTTTTAAATATTTAAGCAGTTATTAGGAGGTGTTGAATAAAACGTTATACTTCACACGTGGACAAAAAGGAATGACCCACTCGAGAAAATTATCTCACTCAGCCTATGGCTTAATAACTATTATTATTATTATTATTACTATGATAATGTTAAAAGTTAAAAACGGTAATCGGTATTATTAATTTCGTTTTCGATTTTAAACGAAAAATTTTGTTTTAGTTCTAAAATTTTAGGATATTTTCGTTATTTTGTTTTCGATTTCATTAGTCCCTGATTAATAACATTTTTTATCTATATTTTTTTAAAGAATCCATACACGATTGTCCCAGAAAAAATCTGTCTAATTGACATTATGTTGATCACAGAATAAGGAGCTCAAATAAGAAGCGACTATCTTATACAAGTGCTGCATAATCTTTTAATTAATAACAATTACAAAACCACAAGTAATTACTTTTAATTACCATAATATCTCCTATTAAAACATCTTGATAAAAACATAAAAACAAATACTGAAACCAGTGTTTAGATTATCTACTATCTCCGTATAACAACTATAAGATTCCGATAGCGATCGTAAGAGTTCAGCATTCAAGCAAGAAACTGGAAACATAAAAGTAAAGTTTATAACATTCACTGTTTTACTGTTTTGAATAACAAACTCTGCAACTTGCAACATGTCGCTAAACATGCCGGTTTTATCTTTGGAACCTGCTTCGCGAACACCGTTAGATGTTTAAATATTTTATCTGTTTGTAGATACTGCAGAGGAAGAATATGTTGAAGTTACAGCTCGTAAAGTTTAACATGTCGTATGCTAATAATATAAGAAATAGCTGCGAGATATGTTTGTTATATGCATATATTAATACTAATAATAGCAGTGTATAGTTGCAAGTAAATGATTTAATCTTGCTAAAAGGCTTGCCTAGGCAAATAAGTTTATGGTGGAAATCTGGAAAAATCTGTAATTGTTGTACATAGATAAAACTATCATTATTAAACAAAATCACAATGAAATCTATAGTCAAATCTACATTTAGTACTAGTAGGGATCCGCTAATTGGACCGAACCGTAGATGTGCCAATCCGTAGTTTCACCGACCTGTAGAAATAGCTAAACGTAGTTTGACCGATCCGTAGTTTCAACGAATTGAAGTAAGCCCGAACGAGATTTAGTCAAAAAAGTAGTTTCACCGATTTCAGCGCTTTGACTTCGATTCGGTGAAACTACAAAAGAATAGAAACGTAAAATATAAAATTATATGTCTGTTATAATTATTATTAATTGTAAAAAATCTGACGTGGACAGGACACCACATAACTTCCTTGTACGCCTATTAAACTGTTCATACTTTTCTTAATAACTAAAATGTAGAATTATAATATACAAATATATTAATATATAAGTACTACTACTACTGCTACTATACTCACAAATATATTTTAGTCATTTTATTTAAACTGCAGAAGAAGATATAAACGATATTTTACTATTGTCACTGCCACTGTCACTGTCATGTCATAATCATTTAAATGTTACGTAGTAACAAATGTTAATCGATCATGGACTACAAGATACCGAAATACTAAATTATAAATATATACTTTAATTATTCTTAAATGATACCACATACAAAAATATTTATAAAATACCGTTTGTAGGTAATAATCACATAATCTTTCATTTAAAATAAAAAAAATTGTCTTAAATTAAATATTTATCGAAATATTTGAAAAAAGTACTACTTCCGGTTTGTAGATTAAAACCAAAAATAGGAGGTGCACAACTAGATGCTATAACAGTCCTAAATACAAAATTTCAACTTTCTACGTCTAACCGTATTTGTGTTATGCGACATACATACGTCCGTACGTACGTCCGTCCGTACATACGTACGTACAGAAGTCACGACGAAACTAGTCATAATGGATTCAGAAAAGGTCAAAACGGATATTTCCGTCAAAATCTGAGAACCAAAATTTTTCGGGATTACAATACTTCCTTTACTCCGTACAAGGAATTAAAAATCTAAATTATTGATTTGATAATATTGAATTTTTTATTTAAATGGGTGTAATGTTTACCACAGAGCGAGAGAAGTGCCACTATTATCCGGTTACATCACATTTATAACTATCTAAACGAGAGTAAAACATGTAATTTTTCATAACCGAAAATGCAATGCCAATTTTACTTTGAATGGGCTGAAAACAAAATTTTGCGCATGAAATAGGGGAAAAAACATGAAACTTCACATGCCTTAAAAAGTGTAACTTTTAGTTTTAATTATAAGGCATTTGACCTTGAATTTAAAAATATTTTACCTGCGGCGCATTTTTAACCCTACCCATTAATAAGATTTCTTCAAGTTTGACCCCCTCCCCAAAACGGAAGTCTGGATCCGCGCTTGGTTCGAATCCAGTCAGGTACACAATTTCAACTGCACAAAAATTGACTGTTCACTCATTGTTAAATACAAATATATCTATATCGGTGACTCACAGTATGTATTGTTGTTACACATATTTTTCGACCGCAGGAATTAATTGACAAAATAATTATTTATCTAGGCAAATAAAATAACAGATTTACTGTCGCAGCCAGCGTTTCATAGACGCCCGCAGCGCGTAATCGAGGCTATGAATCTAGCTTATTGTTATTGTTATAATTATACATACATACATATCTTTTACGCCTATTACATATCTTGTAATTATTTTCAATTTATTATCACCATCAAATTATGTTGCTATATGCGCGTTTGTTAAGAGGTTGGTTTGAAAAAACAAAGTTACCTGTTTATATTTTCAAATTTTTTTATTGATTAACCATAGCAACAATTAATTTTATTGCCTAAGCATTAATAGTATATTATACGCCAAGGTTGAGAAGATTGTCATTATTGAACTAGCGTCAAGATTGTGCTACCAGTCAATAATGATCTTCTGAACCGTGGTTTATATACATTTTAGTTAAAGATTTTTATTTTGTTTATAACAAACATTTTTAACATGTATACTCAGTAAGGTAACTTTGAAGTTGTGTTTTGTTTTTTGTTTAACTGATTTTATTTGACAGTTTTGTCGTTTCATTTCTAATTTGGAACAATTTATAATTTTATAATATTGACGGGTGAAAGTGATTTACATTGTATTCCACGTACTCCTCCAGTATAAAAAGAAAAAGCACTGCATGTGTATACATTATTTCTTGCGTAAATAACTTGGAAGGTTGGAAGCTTATGTTTTTATAAACAGTGACAGTTTGCTTTCTGTTAACTTGGTTAATAATAATTTAAATTTACCGTTACTAAGCAAGAGGTACTGAAAAACAACTTCAAGAGACATAACAAATGTCAATAAAGGTGTGTTCTTAAGCTAGTAGTGAGAAATAGTTATTTATATATCTAGGCTGCAAAGAAGGATTTTTATTACGACTGTGAAATAACCACGTGAGTAATACAAAATATATTTACAGCCGAGATTATATAGTATATTATATTTTTTATGGAATTTAAAAAATATTTTAAAGTACCTACCATTAAAGCAAAATTTGAAAACAAAACAAATTTGCAATGTTTTTACTTCCTTGTACGGAGTAATAAGGAAGTATTGTAATCGCGAAAAATTTCGGTTTTCAGATTTTGATGGAAATATCCGTTTTGACCTTTTCTGAATCCATTATGACTAGTTTCGTCGTGACGTCTGTACGTACGGACGTATGTACGTACGTACGGACGGACGGACGGACGTATGTATGTCGCATAACTCAAATACGGATAGACGTAGAAAGTTGAAATTTTGTATTTAGGACTGTTATAGCATCTAGTTGTGCACCTCCTATTTTTTGTTTCAATCTACAAACCGGAAGTAGTACTTTTTTCAAATATTTCGATAAATATTTAATTTAAGACAAATTTTTTTATTTTAAATGAAAGATTATGTGATTATTACCTACAATCGGTATTTTATAAATATTTTTGTATCTGGTATCATTTAAGAATAATTAAAGTATATATTTATAATTTAGTATTTCGGTATCTTGTAGTCTATGATCGATTAACATTTGTTACTACGTAAAATTTAAATGATTATGACATGACAGTGACAGTAGCAGTGACAATAGTAAAATATCATTTATATCTTCTTCTGCAGTTTAAATAAAATGACTAAAATATATTTGTGAGTATAGTAGCAGTAGTAGTAGTGTAGTACTTATATATTAATATATTTGTATAATATAATTCTACATTTTAGTTATTAAGAAAAGTATGAACAGTTTAATAGGCGTACAAGGAAGTCATATGGTGTCCACGTCAGATTTTTTTCTTACCTTTTTTCACAAAATGGATTCAGATATGTGCGAAAACGAATTTGAAGAAAAAATGTAAAAAAATTAATAGTATATTATTTAACGAGCATATAACTCAGATGATTAGAACACTCGCCTATGGCTCGTGTTCTAATTTTCATCTTCGTGTAATATAACCATTATATGCGAGTCAAATACTATACTTTATCTACAACTACTTGTAAATGAACTTGGTGTTGTATAATCTTACCTACTTACATCTGTCATCGATTAACAAGCAACAATCATTACGCTTACTACAACTCTGAGAATATGCTTGCTAGAATAATTTATTTACTTACAAAATTAATGTGCAATTACTACAATTTGTGAAATTCATAAATATATCAAAATTTACTGTTTTTAGCAATGGTAGAAACACACAAATGAGCAACAAATCTAATGACACCGCTTTTGCTGCTTGTCGTATCTCTAGAGGTGAACATATCATTTCACTACTTACAATATCCATAATTTACCTTCTTTACGACAATACGATACTAATTGTTGCAGTTAAATGGTTTGTTGTATCAATCAACCACACATAACCTTACTTATTATCTGTCATCGACCAACAAACGTCTGACAAATGCTTGAACTCTAAGAAAATACTTGCTTGCTATTGGTTGAATCAAGCGTGGAATATGAAATTTCATATTACAGGCTGTGTAATATGAGGCACATTTTGTATTTGGATTTAGATATAAAATGAAGCTATTATTTAATAGTTGTAGATAAAATACTTTATCTACAACTATTAAATAATAATCAAAGAAAGAACATTTACAATAATAATGCCATTATTCACACATAGATTTATTAAAACATTTCATGAGCACCGTTAATAAAAGTACAAACCTGTTATTTTTAGCAAAATTTTAATCTTAAATAGGACGCCTACTCCATAAATTTGAATCTAATTACCTTCTTGATCCACTTCGAAAATTACTGAAATGATTTAATGCACTCATCCATATTTCAACAACTTCATTCCATGTTCTCAAATGTATTTAGAGCAGTTAAAAAGTACGAGCACCGGAGCACCTCTTCTTGCCCCAATTTTTCTTCATAAAATTCATAAATTTTTAATGCCTCAAAAGGTAGATGCAGAAGATGAATAATTAATTTTGTTATGTGGGTAAAAAATATTGATTAACGATTATAGTTTATTGAGGGAGACTTATTTACTGATACAACAAAAATAGGATTGATGTAATTTTGTTTTATTGATTAGGAATTTTTTTAAGATAGCTACTTGTTTCCATTAACTTTGAGTGTCTGTTTTGTTTTTGTTCTAAAAGTTTTTAAAGTGCGCCGAAGTAAAATAGTTTTGTAACTTTAATGGAATTGCAGACTGCTTGTAGACTGCAACAAAAGGAAAATTAATTATAATTTATTCAAAAATGCAAGCTCTTGTAATTTTATTTTTATTTGCGTAAAGTTTTACTCTCGGTTTTACTCCACTAGGAGAATTCAAAACTATTTAGAAAACAACAACAAACAATTTAGAAAAATGTTATTTGAAGAGATGATTAAAATATATAATTTAGTAGCTGTGCGTTTTGTCATCTTTGTTTAAATACATAGTTCATTTTAACTTTATTTTTTCATTTTTCTTCTTTATGAGCATAGGCGCAACTAGAGATGGGGCTTGGCCCTCCAAATGAAAATTAGCCTCCACAAAATAATTTACCTTAAATATAATATTTAAAACACATACTGCCAGATTTAAGGTATAGTTAATGTTATTTTTGTGTAATATTTTGGTAATTTTCACTTATAATATCACATTAATTTGTATTAATTCTTTACGGAATTGATTCGGTAAGAAAATCATAATGACACCGCCACCCCAATTTTAATTCTATTTATAATAATTGTAACCTGAAATATTAACTAATTGTGTATTCAACATTAATAAATTATGTTGTATTTACTCATTGTTTATTTACACTCGAAATTGATAATTTTAACTAATTTTTAATTTTAATGTCAAACTGACAAGTGACAGAAATTTTCAATTATTAATTATTTTAGTTACGTTACTCAGACTAGAAGTAAATAATTGCCCAAAAAAATTTAACCTTACCATGGTTTCATGGTTACTATTATTGTAATCAATTCTGCAATTGGCTGTAATTTGTGTTATGTACCTACTCGTAAAATAAAAAAGCTTAATACTACTACATTTCCCACAAATATTGGACCTAAGTTGCACCCTCAGTTGCGCCTATGTGTATGACCTTAATTATTCACTTTCATTGCCCATATATTTTTGAAACATTTTCAATTTAAATACCTATGTCTAAAATTTTGGTTTGTTTTCTTTTTCAGATTCTTCCCAAATAAAAGGAAACTACAGAAGAAAAGTATGTTATAGTGTTTGCGCTGATTTAAAAGGATAAAACAAAATCAAGATGTCTCGTCTGGCTCAGATGCAGGTGAGAAAATTAAAAGAATAGTTACAAATTAGTTAGAAAATTGAAGCAAAATAGTCAAATTCTTTAGACAAACTTAATGCACTGTTCACACGAGGAAAGTTTTCACTAAAAAGTTTCTTGAAAGTAAAACAAGTGCTAGAAGCTGTCAAAAAAAACTGTCAATACCGTTCATACGGGGAATGAAATTATTTTTATTAAAATATTTATTAAGATCACTAGCTTTAATATATTTTAAAGAAATAATTAGTTTTCCCCACGGTTTCTATATAACCGGTATTGACAGTTTCTTTATGATACTTGATTTACCTACTTTCAAGAAACTTTTTAGTAAAAACTTTCCTCGTGTGAACAGGGCATTAGAAATTATTCGATGACATTTATAAATATTTAAAATAATTATATTTATACAGATGATTAACAACTTCGTGCGCATATTATAATTGCATATCATAAATGGTATGCGAGTTACTGATCATTTTTGGTACCACTGGATAGAAAATTTTATAAGAATGCCTGACTTACTATGAAGGAATAAAATTTAATTTTTAATAAAATCGACAATAACAAAAAACCTGTAGGTACTCTTCAAAATGAAGTAAATTTATGAGGAAACGATGGACTAAAACTGTTTGATGAAAAAACCCTGAAATTTATAATTGCAAATTTTAGAAAATTCTTCTATACCCTGTCCGATGTAACGAAAGAATTTAGACAGATAGATTCTTGTGTTTTTATTGGTTGTTACGTGCTGTTGTCAAGAGCGGTTTACAAAAATACAATTCAAATTATATGTCAATAATTGTCAATTCTGATTTAATTCTTTGTAAGTATGGTGCGCTATTTGTTGTTGTTTTTTAAATTTTATATTTCTATTTGTATATATTATTCTCTTATGGTTTTGTGAATTATTGGAGTTTCTTTTTAAATATTGACAATGTTTTGGTGTAAACGAAACTCCTAAACCACGCCCTTATTAACTGTCAAAATTCTTTCGTTATTTCAAACAGGGTATCAGTTCTGAATCAGCCTATATAGCTAAATGAAGAAAGTGAAGCATTATTTCTAGAATTTACACTTTATTGAAGACGAAAGATACTTTCTTTACGGGATGTAAGTAACTGTTTTCTATTACCCAGTTAAAACCTTGTTTTAGGTGAGTTCTTCTCCATGAATCGTATATGTATATTATTTCAGAGTAATGTAAATAATATAAAAAATACGTAGAATTAAATGTTCTGTTCTTTAATTCACAGTAGGTACTTAACTTTTAAATAATTTATAACCGTGTAAGCCAACTATCCAACTACATGTTAATCAAATCAGACTAGGCAACATGTGTCTCATATATTAAAAACCGTGTTTTATACTTTTCATTCATATAAATATCGATTGAAATATCAATAGTTATCATTATCATCACAAGACAAGAGTGCACTACGGCCTACTTTTGTACTTTGTTGTTGAATATTGCAGACGAACAATCGATATGAGCTTCGTTGTACTGACCTAATGTACGTGATAAAATATGTTCTTGTATGTTTGTATGTAGGTATGTTCTATAACAATACTTAACATAATTACATTCGCTTTTGTGTTCTGCTCGCAGAAATATAATTATTTTATTCAGAATTTAAACAAAGAAATAATACAATAAATAAAATACAGGGTGATTTAGAACTGACTGATGTTATGGTGGTTGGTTTGAAAAAGTTTCTTTACAGAATTGCAGCCATTTAAAAATTTTTTCGACAAAAGTTGCATTCAAATTTTAATATTTGGTACGCTATTTACGTAGATACATATTTATACTTTACCTTACCTCACGGCTGTTATAACAAAATCGCAATGAAATTTATAAGCATATGAACATTTTTATATTTGTCAACAAATATTGATGTGATTTTGTTCAATATTTAAAGATTTACAAATTTGTAAATCTTACAGATGTACACAGAATCCCACCATTAATTTCTTTTTATGAAAAAACCAAGTTCAAATAACAAAAACAAAATATTCTACTAAATTTTATGAATTGCAGTCAGTTGTCGAGTATTTCAATAAAATACTCCCTTCTTTAAAAAAAATTAGGTAATAGAAATACGGGACATATCCTTAAAAAGGTGTAAGTCTGTAAAAAAAAAATTTATACAAAAATACCTTAGGTATAATTTTTATAAAAGCATTATATTATCTTATCATAACTATGGTGATTTTAAACAAGCAAAGTAAAATATTGCCCACTAGTTGATTTGATCAAAATTATACCCACTTGTGGGTAAATTGTTACATTGCTTGTTGGAAACCATAGTAACGATGTTTTAGGTTAGAATTTAATATTTTTTAAATATTTAAATTTAAGAGGTATTGGATAAAACGTTATACCTACTTCACATGTGGGGAAAAAGGAATGTCCCACTCGAGAAAATTATCTCACTCAGCCTTCGGCCTCGTGAGTTATGATTTCTCTCGTGGGAAATTCCTTACTTTGTCCACTTGTAAAGTAAATAACTAATAATTTCAGAAATTTTTAATTAAAATTCATACCTACTAATATTGTTTAATTATGATTTATTTTAATTATTTTATTATTAATTCGACATAGATAAAATTTTAAGCACTCAAAAAAGTAATGTCACCACCTAACATTGACATATCTAAATAAAAATTGGACAAATTAATCATAAACATATTAAACACAGCCCACAGATTGTCATTCTCGCTACTAATAATTTAAGAATAACGACTTAATCTGCATCAATTAAAAACAAGATTAAAACCAACCAACTGTTGTATTTAGTTGTGTCTCACAATAAAAATGCGAATGCCAGCATTTTTAACAATTTCCGGGTATTGTTATCTGTAGAGATGTCTTTGAATATGGTTTTTATCTGCAATTATAAGAAGCTCAGAGTTTAAAAGAGTTCATGAGAATTTTAGCTGGTAAATTTTTCAGCGACTTTAAAGAGGATGGCACAGTATTCGACATACCGGGTTTAGATTTATCCAACATTGTCGATTTTAGAAATAATCGTAAGGGGTACCCCTTAAGAAATCTTCAAAAATGGGGAAACCGTGATAAATCTTGTACCCGTCGGAATTTTGAGCTGAAAATTGGTTCACATATGTAATTCGGCGCGAGGAATTCATTGGTGAATAAATTAAGTCGATATATTGAACCATTTTTGAGAAATCGAAGGTGGTTGGTTTTTGAATGGTCAAAAAATTTCAAAATTTTCAAAATTCTGAAAATTTGGTTATAGGTTAATTTATGTGCATAAAAATATATTGATAATGATTGCACGACAACCAATGAAATAAATAAGTACTGTAATTGTAACCATGGTTAATTAATAAGGTAGATAATATGTAATAATTAATGTGAAATACACATTTAATAAATATTTTAAGTTATTATTTTAAGAAGAATTCAAATAGAGCGGCGGTGTCATTACGATTTCCTTATCGAATCTGCACTTGTGCATTAATTCATTTCCAAGAAATTTTAGTGTGCATTCCAACAACGTAATCAGCTCTCATATACCACTTAGCTGGAAAACTCTCAAAAAATTTTTTCTGGGTAAAATTAATGCACATAATGAGATTAAAGTGGCAAATTGGAGATAGTATACTTTCGGTGTCTACGTTACGAAATTTTGTAATAAGTTAGGATTTCAATGCACATTTAATAGTATTGTACCTATATAGTTTATCACTTAAGAAAAGAAAACAAAATTTAATACTCATAATTTGCCCAGATTTAATATAAAGCAGTTTAAAATTTCTTAGTAGATATCTGCATTTTAAAGGAGGTTATATTTCTTAAAAAAACATTTTCAAGTGTCAGGGTAGTACAAGGTTTCCGTGGGCAAACCAGAAACAAGAGACAGTCGATTCGCCCACCAGGTACCTGATTAAGGTCTTTTCATGGCCTACACAATTTTGCAAAGGTGACTGGGACTTTAACTCCGTTTTTTGTTCCATTTTTGTTGTCACAACATCTGTTCTGTGTTTGCTGGGTGATGACCCGAAAAAGATTCATTTATAAAAGAGTGAAGGACATAAATATGATTGCTTTGATATTTTTAACAAAAAGCAAACTAAATTTCGTTGCATGTTTCTTTGTAATCACATCTATTTTTAGATTCTTCTTAATATGTCTTTAATTCACAATTCAAACTTTAAATCTTTACGAAATACAGTTTTATTTTGCTGAAAAATATTTTTTATTCAAACAAAACTGTTAACTGTTTGTTAATAATGAAGGTATAAATAATTTTAAAAACAGTTATGATTCCAATTCATAATTTATTATTTCTACACATACTTTATTGACATAAATAACGACAAATTTTCTCTTTACCTTATAAAGAAGTAAAAGTGAAAATTATTAGGTTACGAAATGCGCACATGAGTAGATTTAAATAAGTGCATATGTTTTCAGTTCTAACATCTTATTTTGTTTATTTGTTTCTGAGAAATTTAAGAAAATGAATGCGTTGTTTACTTTTAGCTAAGCAATTATTCAAATTTCAACTTTCTTAAAATTATTTGCATATTAAAATCAGATCCTTTATGCAGATTTTGGCGTAAGACTCTGTAATTAACTAGACATGTTGTAATTAAAGATTAAATTTAATTATGAAATGCTTGTACAACAAATATTATAATTATTAAATAATTAAAGCTCCAAATTCACTAATTATTTAAATAGAAATAATAAAACTTATTAATTCATTTAAAATAATTAATTAATCAGACTTGATCAGGACAAACTAATTTACTGTGATTCATCGGAATCATTGGAATAAATTTATACAGGGTGTTTCTATATCTCTGCACACAACTTTATATATTTGATGGTTATTTTGGCATAGGTTTTGAGGTACTTTGGCAGCGCATATAAATTAAATTTCCTCGAAATTAGTTTTCTATTAAAATCCAATTTAGTGTATAGTACATGTAAATAATCATAGCTATCATTTATATTTTCCGACCCACTAACTCAACTTAATGATTTAATATGACATGACATCATCGTTCAAATCTAAATTTAAAATTTAACATTTACCTACTTCTTTACCATATTTCGAATTCGTAAACAATACCTACAATTTGATTAGCATTCAATAATACTATTAGCAATAATCATTAATAATTTGTACTGTTCAATGTGTCAACACTTTGAATAAAGTTCGTAGGATTCAAATTTACATTCAGGATATGTATTACTTACTTAAATAAATAAGCAATTGTTTAAAAAACATTTAACCTAATCCACATTTTGTAATCGCAGTCAATTTTTGGTTAGTAGTTTTTTAATTGATTTCCTAGTTAATTATTAATTAATCAACGTTTATCAATTATTACCCATCTTGTACCTACTAAAGTATATACAAATACGAGTAGGTATACTTATTATTAGTGTCTATTGCAAGATTAACTTATATAGCATTGTCCCATGGTACTGACTTTGCAAGAGAAAAATAGTTATTTGTCCAACTAGAGAGAAAAGTGGAAAGCGCTACTTTTCCCACTCGAGCTCAAGGTTTGTGTCACGAGCGAAACGAGTGAGGCAATCGAGTGAGAGTGGAAAAAGAGCTTTCCTCTCGTGTTAGATACAACATTTTTTTCACGGCATATTTAAAAACATTGTAAAAAATTTTAATTTAAGTTAAGTATAACACTATAAAATCAGAATATTCAATAAAATAATATATTTACTTACGATTTTAAAAATATTTCATCGTAAAATAACACTGGTGGTAACACTGCTTACTTTCCTCTCTAGTGAGGGAAAACTTACTTTCTTCACTGTTTCGCAAGAAAATTGTGTTTTCTCCACATGTCGCGAGAAAAAATGTTTATTTTTAATTTTACGAGAAAATTTTTAATATTTCAACTAGGTACCAATATCATTATAAGTACAAATTTATAATAATTTATTCAATTAAAATTAACAAATTGACATGCTAAATTTGTAATTTATTCTAAAAATATCTTTGATTATCAACTCATTAACTCATGCAAAAATTTCTTTTCTTTTCAATAATTCAACAGTGAAATTTTAGTAGAAACGCCTATTTACTTTTAAAAATAGAGCAATGTTACCATTAAACACTTTATTTGCTTATAATTATTTCCCAATAATTCTAAATGAGGATCAAACTAATACCTACATCTGTTTGGAGCTATAAATCTGTTAAAACTTTTTGCATGACTCACATGCAAATATTCAAAATAGAAAAAATGTAAATATCTCTCTGCGGCCTCATATGGGCTGGATGACGTCACCAGGTCTCGTGACGTCAGAGAGGTCCTCTTATGGCACAGATCCCACGTCTACTTGACTATGGGCGACACAAAAGAATAAATAAAATATTGATTTTATACTGCAAACAATTTATGATCCGACATAAATTAATGGCTAGTGTTCTAATTAATACTTATTTGGTAGTTTGTCCTTTAGATTGGAGATAGGATCTACTAGACGACTTGTTAGCGTAATTTATAATAGCGATATCATAGGCATAGATTGAGAAATTTTTAACCCTCATTTTTAAAATAGATTGACTTTTTATTTAGCAACTATGTGAGGGTGTTTTATATAACTTCTGGAATTTATTTATTTATTTATTTTATTATTCTTCGCTTCATGGCAGATTTAAATAAATTTAAAAATAGTCCATGTACAGTTAAGTCGGTACAATGCATATTTTTTCGTAGTAATTCGTTCAAAATTTAAAAAGTGTCAAAAATGTTTCCAAGTACCCATTCTACGATGGGTACTACATTTCATTTCTCTATTGTGTTATACAAATAATGTAAACATAAAAATTCATTAATTCGTGTGGATATGCAAACCAGTACTTAGGCATATCTATAATACTAATACAAAATATATGCATTTTGTATAGAGCATAATAATCTCAAGTCTATTAAATATTCATTCTAAGTTTGAATCATACATTTTATAGAAAATTCTTCATATAGGTATATAGTTAAATTTCAAGTAATAAATTATTTATGCGTCTCTTTTTTGTGTAGCAATCA